>JBBPBP010009777.1:37515018-37548620 GCA_037974735.1 Cicer chorassanicum | reverse complement strand
TTTTTGTTTTTTTTTGAATAAAATAAATATAACATAATATAAGAAAATATAATAACTAGTGTAAAACTAAACTACTTTGAAGTAATCACAACATTAGTCAGGTATGAAGGTAACGTTTAGGTTTTTCTTGATGAAGTCAAACTTATCTTCAGGTAGTGGTTTGGTGAATATGTCAGCCCATTGGTGTTTAGTGTCTACATATTGAATGTTTAGTAACCCTTTTTGAACAGAGTCCCTAATGAAGTGGTGTTTGATCTCTATGTGTTTAGCTCTAGAATGTAAGATAGGATTTTTGGCTAGACAAATGGCAGAAGCGTTATCGCAATAGATGTGAATGTTGGATTCTAGGATGTTGTAGTCTTAAAGTTGATGTTTCATCCAAAGTAGTTGAGAGCTGCAGCCAGCTGCTGAAATGTACTCAACCTCTGATGTTGACATTGCAATGGTGTTTTATCTCTTACTTGACCAAGATATTAAGTTGTCACCTAAAAATGTGCATTTGCCACTGGTGCTCTTTCTCTCAAGTTTATCTCCATCATAATCAGAATCACAGTATCCACTAAGTTTGTACTTAGGAGATTTCTTGTAGAACAAGGTAAGGTTGGTAGTGCCTTTTAGGTATCTAAGGATTCTCTTAACAACAGTTAAATGTGATTCCCTATGGTCAGCTTGAAATCTTGCACATACACATACACTAAACATGATTTCAGGTCTGGAAGCGGTAAGGTAAAGTAGGGTGCATTGGTGTAGCTATAGGTTTGCAATTACTCATCTTAGACTTCCTAAGAAGCTATTTAGTTTGATGAATGTATATACCTTTTTGACTATGCTGAATTTGTATCCCAAAGAAGAACTTACGTTCTCCATCATACTCAATTGAAATTCAAGCTGCATCAATTTAGAAATTTTTTGTCAAAAAGTGCCATTACTAGATCCAAAAATAATGTTATCAACATATATTTGAATTATAAAAATGTTATCTAAAGAGTGTATTTTCAACTTGTCCTCTTTCAGAGTTATTTTTAAATAAGAAGTTACTAAGTCTATCATACCATGCACTAGGTGCTTGTTTTAGATCATACAAGGATTTCTTAAGTTTAAAAACATGATTTGGAAATTCAGAACTTTCAAAACCTGGGGGTTGTTTAACATAGACTTCTTCACTTATATAACCATTTAGAAAAGCACTTTTAACATCCATTTGAAATAATGTAATGTTATTATTTGCTGCAAAAGAAAGTAGAATACGAATAGCTTTTAACCTGGACACTGGAGCAAATATCTCAGTGTAATCAATGCCCTTTTGCTGACTGTAGCCTTGTGTGACAAGTTTTGCCTTGTTTTTGACCACTTCACTGGTTTCTGAAAACCCACTTGGTTCCAATAATGTTCTTCTTTGGTTTAGGTACTAGATCCCAAACACCATTCCTCTTAAATTCTTGAGAACCAACAAAATACTTATCTAGCTTTGATTTTTATGATCAAGCTTCTTGTTATCCCAGTAAACATAATATCAGAAAATAATTAAATTTAAAGAAAGATATCACCTATATGTTAACAATTTCAGTTTCACTATGAAAACCCTCTTAGTTCTTCTTTTCTGGTTTTCAGATTCTGAGTTTGTATATTCTTTGATTAGAGAGCCTGGATGAAGGAATTTGAATTCCCATCCAGGCTAGTAGTCTTCGTGAATTTGATTGGAGTGTTAAAAGAAGTCTCCTAATTCTGACTTTTAATCTGCCACTTCTGTTTTTGCTGATGTCTCGGGTTTCTCTTATGGTAATTCTGATTCTTATGGTAGTTCCAGTTCTGTTGATATGTGTGATTTCTCTGCCAGTTTGAGTTTGTTGATACTCTAGATATTTCTGATATTTCTGGTTCATCATATGGTTCTGGTTCTGATAAGTATTATGTTGACCAGTCCTTCTTCCAACATAGTCAGTTGGTTTTTGTTTCGTATAGCTTGGAACATAGACCTTTTTGCCTTCATATATTGCAAACATCCATTGACCAGGCACCATGGCAGGTGTTTCAATTTGATTGCTTAGAACAACTGCAACATAAACAATTTTATCTTTTGGTACCCAAATTTGGTTGGGTCCCACTTTGTTAGATCTTAAAGATTTCTTGTCTTTCCATGTAATTCACATAGGACAAGATATTTTAGGGTGACCTTTCTTATAGCAAATAGTACATAAATCATCAGAGCGAATAAACTTATATTCAATTACTTTTTCTTGAAATCCTATTCCTTTTTTACCATTTCTCCTAACCCCATAAACCATAGATGCATACTTGCTTCTTTCCATACCATTATCAATAAAATCTTGAAATACTTCTTCATGCTTATCAGAGTTACATGTGGTATTTTCAATTGATGTTGAACTATAATTACTTTTCAGAGTTAGATTTTGAGCCTTATGTTCAGCAATATCAGTTTTCAGATTTGCATTTTCTGTTTTAAGTTCAATAATATCAGTTTTCAGAGTTGCATTATCTGTCTTAAGTTCAGTAATATCAGTTTTCAGATTTGCATTCTCTATTTTAAGTTCAGTAATATTAGTTTTCATATTTGTATTTTATGTTTTAAATTCAGTACTTTAATTCTGTTGTTGCCTTTAAAACCTTCTTCTGCTTAGATTTCAAGGCCATAGTCTTGTTCTTCTTCTTGGGCTCATCTTCTTAAAGCTCAATTTCATGTGATCTGAGAGAGCTGATTAATTCTTCCAGCTTTAGAGTATTCAGATCCTTGGCTTCCTGAATGGCAGTGATCTTAGGTCTCCACTTACTTGTCAGAATCCTAAGAATTTTCTTCACATGATAAGCAGTAGTATAACTCTTCTCAAGTACCTTTAATCCTGAGACCAGGGTCTGGAATCTGGAAAACATTGTTTCAATATCTTCATCTTCTTCCATCTTCAACAACTCATACTTTTTGACTAGGAGGTTGGCCTTTGCTTCTTGAACTTGCTTGCTTCCTTCATAGGTTAGAATCAAACTATCATAAATACTTTTTGTTGTCTCTTTGTTGGTGCACTTGTCAAACTCCTTGAAGGTGATTGCATTTATCATGAATGTTCTGGACTTATGATGCATCTTGTACATCTTCTTCTGATCAACATTCATCTCCTTTCTTGGAATTTCAATACCATCAGTATTCTTCGGAGCAATATAACCATCTTCCACCAAGTCCCAAAGTTCAAGATCTTGTGAAATATAGAAACTTCTTAACCTGTCTTTCCAATAGAGGTGGTCTGTTGATATTTCCTCCAGCAGCTTCTGCATTGAATCTAGACATATAGAACCCTTGGATCTTTTCTCAAACACTGTAAAGTGCTCAACCTTGAGACTGAGCTCTGATGCCAATTGAAGGTGCAGACACGAGAAGGGGGGTTGAATTGTGTTTGCACAAAGTTGATAACTTTTTGATAATTTATAAATAATTAATAAATTAGTTTGGTTTTGGTGACTTACTTGGAGTAAAAGCAATCGGATTCAGAAGCAGCAAACAACGAAAGCATAAATAATTTGACACATAGCTTTATCCTGGTTCACCATTAACTTGGCTACATCCAGTCCCCTTATTCAGAAGGCTTTAATCCACTAATTCATGTACCTTGAATTACAAAGCACCTGGCCCTCCAAGCCAATCTTCCAAAACAGCCTGACAACCCTAGACTTTTGAGGAACTAACCACCTTGACCCTATAAGCCAAGTCTTCTCCTAACAACCTGACAACCCCAGATTGAAGAAGGAACTAAACCACCATTGGGTTGGATACAAGAGATTGAAACTTGAGTAGTTGCTTCTAACAAAGCTGATAATAATCATAACTCTCACACTATAAGAAAAGAACACTCAAAAAATATTTCTAACTTGAACAAGTGTTTCTCTCTTTGAACTCTAAGATGAATTGAGAACTTTGAGCTTGAGTTACTCTTTTATGTTTTTCGATGCTTTTCTCCTTCAGCCTTGAGTGTCTATTTATAGTGAAAATTTGAGCTTCAATTTAGTCCTTATTTAATTTTGAATTGTATCTTGTTTAGATTGAGTTTGTAAATTTTTCAAATTGATTATGTTCCTATTTTGTGTAGATTGACTTTGTAAATTCTTCAGAATGATCCTGCTCCTATTTTGGTAGATTGACTTTGTAAATTCTTCAAATCAAATATTCTTCAAATCTTCATTAAAATGTTGATCAAATATTCTTCAAATCTTCATTAAATGTAGATCAAATATTCTTCAAGTCTTCATTAAATGTTGATCAAATATTCTTCAAATCTTCAGTTAAATGTTGATCAAATATTCTTCAAATCTTCTTCAAATCTTGACCATATTTTCTTTTCAACTTGGTTAAAGATTTTCTTCAATTATAAATTTAAATCAAATCTTATTTTAGATTTTCGTCAATCATCAATTTGAATCAAATCTTATTTTAGATTTTCTTCAAAAACGTGAATCTTCTTTCATACTCTTTGAAGTCAAATATATTGTTCTCATAAAATACTTTTGTTAACATCAAAACTCTAAATGTAAAACCAAATTGGTTCCAACAGTCACTGCGCTGTTTGGATTGGATCTTAATAGTAATTCAATAAAATGGTCAAATTTAATGAACTACATGTGTAATTTAATATAACTTAAATGTTAATAGTAAAATCAAAGTATAGCATATATGACTAAATTGAGAAAATAAAAAGTTAAAGGATCTAAGTGAAAATTAAACTAAACTTAAAGGTCTTAAATATTTCAAAAAAAAAAACATAAAAGACTAAACTACTACTTTCGTAAAACATAAAGGACATAGGAATATATTTTTTTTTAATTTTTATATTATTATCTTGTTTAATAAGGCTTCAAAAATATTAAAACTCTACAAATATGTTGAGAAGTGGATACCATCGCGATGCGAGTTAATTCATAAATGGTTGATGAATTTTTTTTCTTCTTATTTCTAAAATGGCTTTCTAATTCCACTAAGATGCCTTATACTTATTCCATTATTCCAATACATCGCAAACATTACATCACGAGCACAAGGATTGACACAAAATAAAGACATAAAAAAGCTCTATGAAAATTGAGTGTTACATAATGAATTTTGATTTTGGTCTCAATAAATTTTAATTTTTGCTTTTGTCTCTACAAAATTAGACATGTTTATTTTTAATCCCGTGTGACAAACAAAAATACACGTCATCATTTCTATGTAGGATATGTGTCATGTATCAATACTACATTGAATAATGAAAATACATCAATAGTGTCACATGACATTGATATATATGATACATCATCATCCAATGGATGACTGCCATATAACAGAGACGAAAAACAAAATAAAAACTCATTTAATGGAAATGACATGTCAATGTCACGTGACAATGTTGACATGACAAAAAATATAATGGAAATGCTGAGTTGCACTGCTGATGTGTCTCATCAAAACCATGTGTCACCGTCGTCTAATATAGTGTGGACAAATGACATTATGGTTCTATGCATGAAAATAATGTGTATTTTCATGTCATATTTTTCAAATGGAAAATTTTCGAGGGTGATTAAAAACAAAGATATTTGATTTTACAAGAATAAAAAACAAAAACAAAAAAAATTTATGAAAATCAAAATCCGATAGATTTACGGAAATTAAACATATATAACTAAATAAAATTAGAGTCAAACTCGTACATGGAAAACATAATTCAAGCTCAAGTTTGATTTCATTTTAATTTTAGTTATATACTACAATTCTCAAACTCATTGGTCATAATTAATGCACATAAAACAAGCAGAAGTAATTATTACAACAACTTTACATTTTTTTCAAACAAATCTTTAGTGCTTCCTTGCTTCTTTCTCAGCCTGCAAATCAAACATGTAAATATAAACATAAGTATTGTTTTTCAAAAAACATAAATAAAAATGTTAAAAAAATTAATAAATCTAGTTGTAGTTGTTTATAGTAGTACTATACCACTCTGATTACTCTCTCAAATGCATCAGGACCATATCTATCTATGTAACGTTCAACAGATTTTCTTGCATCAAAGCTAATCATTTGAAGCACTTTCTTTTGCTCCTCTGGATACTTATTAAAACCACCATAGTTTCCTATATGTTTTACATATTGCCTCACATAGTTCTCATAAATATAAGCAGCTCCATTGAACATTGGCAATACTAGCCACACACAAAGCACAAGCTTCATGTATGGCCAAATGGGAAACCTATACATTACCAAAAAAAATAATAATTAAGGTACACTTACATAATGTATTAAATATTTATTTATTTATATACGGTAATACATGTTTTAATCGTTAAAAAATTTCAAATTTTCATTTTTAGTCTTTATAATTTTTTTATTTGACTTTTCATGTTCACAATATTTTCCGTTAATAGTTTGTCCTCATAAAATCAAAATAAATTGAAACTTTATCGGAAGCTATCAAATTCTGCAAACATGTGATAGAAATTTATGGAAATAAAAAAGCTCAAAAAATTATTTCTAAGTCCACATTTATTTATGTTATTTTGGTTTAATGAGCTTTTGGAGCTTTAAAATTTATATTTGATTCATTTGTGGTTAAAGAAACTCTAATTTTTTTTGGAGAAGATGTTTATAATGTTCTAAATATATTTAAAAAAATCATTTAAAAATTAGAAGGATAACATCAATTAATTTAACAGCAAAGACAACTTGTTGATGAAAAATATTGTGGTGATTAAAAATCAAATAAATATTTTAAAGTCTAAAAACAAAATTTTGAAATTTTATAGGGACTAAAATATATTTAACCTTTTTTTATGGCACAATATGTAAAACTTATAATCTATTTTAATATTTGCTTACCATGGTAGGATCTTATAAAATGAAAGCTCAAAGAGGGTCATGAAGGAGTATAAAACCCAATATGTTAGCCACTGTTGATCATCTAAGGTTGAAGGACTCTCAATTGCCCTCATTGATGCGTATCTGTTTTACTCATAATTAATCAGGAAACTATGTATAGTTAATCACAATGCTATCATAATTCAAAGATCAAAACTAATCATATGTGCATCCAAAGATAAATATAAAATTGAATTAATTAATGATATAGTATTCTCCATTTATACTTACAAAGGATAAAGAAGCATTACTCCTGGCCTGGTATACAGAAAACAAAAAGCAGAATGTTACATGTATAATGAGGAGAAAAAGAAATACATTAACAGCATATTCTCAATAAAAGGAAAATTTGTAAAATATTCGACAAACAAAAATACTGTTATCCATTCGACATTTTTCTTTCAAATAGTTTGATGGTTAGATTCACACATTTTAAGTGTGAAGATGTAGAAAATTCTAAATTTGAACCTAAACCTCTGAATATTAATGTTCTTCTAACTATCAACTGATTTGTACTTACGCTACATTATCGATATAACTTTAGAAAATAAATGAATTACGAATGAAAATTAGAGACAAAACAGTATTGATTTATAATTTAGATATCTTTAACGCTTAAAAATAGAATTAAAAATAAATTTTGTTTTTTTTCGTCTGAATTGAAGGTAATTAATTTTTTTTCTAGAAGAATATATAGTAGACTGAAATAATATATGTATATGAGGATCATGATGAAAAAAAATAAAATATTAGGTTGTTAAAAAAAACTAAAATACTAGGGAAATGGAGATATTCATGTACCCTATAATTGTATCCAAATATCTTGCCATAATTCCGATGACCCCCATGATGAAGTAGTTGAGGTAGTCAAATCTTGTGGTTGGTAGATTGAAGCCCACAAAGATATATTCTGAAATTTGGGTTGTAATGTTAGAATTAGATAAACTTACTACAAGGGTATTTTATATATACTTAAGTTCATTAACTATAAGTGTTAAAGAAGCAAAGAATGTTTGGTGGAAGACCCAAAAGTCTTCTTTTCTCTTATGGGAAGAAAGAACCATAAAGGCTAAGTATATACAATAAAAAGAGAGGGTGCTTATGTTACAAGATTGGGATTTGCTTGCATGTGCTTTTAAACTTGTGCTTAGTATATTCCTACTTCGTTTATTTGTACATATTCTTTACCTTCTCCCTTCCCTAACCCTTTCTTAGCTCTTCTAATTTGATTTGCATAAAGGCTATGATGCTAGTTTCGAGTTCGGTACTGGTATTGGATATTAGTATGAGATACCACATTTTATAAAAAATAAAGTTCAATAAAAAACATGATTTTTTTTATATAATTTAACTACGATGGTTAAATTGTTGAATTTAGATTACAAAATCACAATAAAAGCTTTAAAAGACACAAATCACATTGACTTATAATAATAAATTAACTCAAATACACAAATGAATATAATAATATACAAAAAAAAATCATCAATTTTCCTTACAATAAAATAATATGAAAAAAAAACAGTATCTATAAGTACAGTACAAGAAAGTAACAAGAGAATGATAAAATAGTACTAAAAAACATAAATCTTTTTTAAACACAAGTTGACATACCGTATTCCAAACATATTTTATATAGTTTCCGATTTTATATAGTTTCGAGTATACAGTGTCGAAATTGTGTCCAAATATCACTATTGCTAAAAAAATGATTAAAAAAAGTGGTAATAAAAAAGAATGAAATACAATAATAAGATAGGCAAGAAATTAACTCTCCCAAAATAAAAAAGATATGCAAGAAACTAGGTTGAACCACCACTCAATTCTTTTACTCATTAAGAAATTTTCACATCTAGCTTTGATCCATAACCAATTTCTAACTTTGATAATTGCAAGCATATAATTTCAGTAGAAGACTTTTACATCTTGTGTGTGTCTCTTCATAAAACGATAGATTAAATCCTAACTTTAATTACCACTTCATACCAAAAGATTCAAATCGTATGAATGGTAGATGTGTTATTAGATTCCAAAATAAAATTTGAGGATGGCTCTTTTTTTCCATTTATGCAATATGCCCTGCTAAAGTAAGGATCTCGACATGCTTCTTCATCCTCAACTCATGAGGAACTGGTCCAAAAACTCGAGTCCCTATAGGTTGTCCTTGCTTGTCAACAAGCACCACAGCATTGTCATCAAACCTGACCTGGCTGCCATCACATCTCCCCTTTTGCATTGCTGCGCGAACAACTACAGCGTATACAACCTTTCCCTTCTTCACTTTTCCATTAGGATGTGCTTCCTTCACCGATGCTACTATCGTATCACCTAATCTTGCCCCTTTCTTCCCTTTCAAGGCTTGTATGCACATTTGTCAACAACCTTGAGAACAGTCCTCATCTGTATGAAGGTTCGTTGTTGCTGCAAAAAGACAAAGGTTTTTTTTCTTCAGGATAAAATCATAGCAGTGTGTGGAAGAATGAATTTATAACTCATTTTAAGAACAGGTGTATCTTTGCACTGCAATGAAAAATTACTGTTGTTTTCTACAATCTAGGTTTACCAATACCACATTTAGCATTAAAAAATTGTTTTACGGAAAAAAATTATAATAATCAAAACATTATTGTGCAACTGATTCATACACTTACCTGAGAAAAATAATTGCCGCATGTCATCTCATGGGACTTGGTAAATAGACCGGTGGAACTGTTGCTTAATCCACCAAACAGAGAACGGCCCACTAGTTTCATTTTACGACACACAAAACAAAGAACTAAAAAGTTAGTAAAAAATAAAAATATCATCTTATCAACATACAAATTCTTGAGCTAATGTTTGAGCAACTAAGCAATACAATAATAATGAGTAAAATTATTTTGGTCATCCACGGCTTGTCTACAGTAAACATATTTGTTTTATAATTACTGACTGCATCCTTCCCTTATGACTTATTTGATTTCATTTAAAAAAAAATCATTATTGAAGACAAGGGATCAGGAATCTTCCAAGTGCTACAAATAATACTACCAGAGAAAGAAAGGAAACAGATTAAATATCAGCCTTAGCAATGGAATTCCTTAGCATGTGCATGTCACGCATAAAAACATACTTATGAAACCCACGTAAGCCCGCCCAGAAAGGTGAGGAGAAAGATTTTGACAAGAATTACTGGAGTTACCCTACAGCAAAAACTACAACATTCAAGCTTAAGCATAGGCAACATGTATAACCGAATTATCAGACATTTAGATATAGTTACATGTGCTTTCACTAGTATAAATAATATACCTTTTTTATAAGCGTAAATATTATACCTTGAATTCGCGAGCATGTCAATATCATAATACTAAAAACAAATAGACATTTTAACTATTGGGAACATCATTTAAAATTTACAAAAAAATAAAAGGAGAAAATCAATGTTTCCCATGACAGAAAACTGTTATTCTCTTAGATGAAAATATTTGACTTTCGAGAAGCTTGCATTCAACTTCAGATGAAAATGACATTTTTTCGATGGTCTTGGATAGTTGAAGCAATTCATATATACTTATCTATTTCTGGAAGAAGCCGCAAACCAGCTCTATATAAAGACAATCTTGTAAAGAGTTGATGCACTCCAAAACATAAGAAGTGTCGAATCACATAAATTGTGTGTATTACAATTTTCAACCCTTGGTGGGTGTCATTTTTGTAAGTTCTAGACAGAAAAATCATGTAGTTATATAAAAGTACTAAACAAGATGAAGAAGCTTGTGAGTTTCATCATTCCTAGGATTTTCCCAAAATTTGTTACTTCTTGGAAGGGAAGGGATGTAAGTGTGAACTAATGAAAGGACATCATTTTGTTGGGTTATTGAACTTGTTCTAGGTAATAGGTATGTAGAGATTGTATCTGATTGCAAGAGAAATGTTATAAAAGTGGAATATAGACCGTGATTCTTGACATTTGTGGTCCCAAAGTTTTCTCCATTAGCTAAATTACATATAATTATACAAGAGTTATACTTCAAAGTGAACAGGGCTAGCAGACATGGAGTACATTGTGTAGTTGTGATGCAGAAGAACGCTAGACATGAAATTATTTAGCGCTCTACAAAATAGATTGTAAGAAAAAGAAGCAGGAATGCAAAATACAATTGCAGAAACATCAAAGTTGAAACAAATTTTCTCGAAACATGCCTAAGAAAATTCTACAAATAACTTCTAGGTAATGAGTGACAACAATTCACAAAACATTAAAAAATTCATTGATACATTAAATCAGTGCAGTCAGACATCAATCATATAAATTTGTGGTGAAAGTCGTATCAGGAGCTTGAAAGAGGTAAAATTACCCTGGGTCCTAGAAAAACAACACAATTGTAACAAAATGGGCTTTAAAGTTCCATTGGACTATATCAGATTTTGGTCAATTTTTTTTTTTTTTTTGTTAAACAAATGGGTTGTGAAAATGAAACGCAAGAAGCAAGCATAAAACAACATACCACGAGATCATCTGGAAGCAAATGTTGCAACCATCTTCCAAAGTGGAAATCTTCTATGTTTCCTAGAAAAGTAAGGAACCAAAAAAACATGAGATATTAACATAGAAGAAAAAACCAGAAAGGGAAAGTGCTTCTTCCAAAATGGAAATAGAAAATTTGTTGCCCAGAAAACGCTATTGAGGGAAATGAGATTAAAAAATTCTATTAAGTAAATGCATCACACCATACAATGTTACATCATGCTGTACACAAGTTGGTTTGCTTCAGTTTTACATGGAAAAAGAAGCTAAACCCATCAGAAAATCAACTGGTTCAGTTTTGTCTGATTTAAAAAACAAAATCATGAACCCTGTATTGCTAATCGCAGATTGTGCAAAATAGAGATTTGTTCAAATTGGTCAATTGGTTCCTGTCGGCTGGGTTCGCATATCTCATGTTTCAAAATTCTAAAAAGTTCCACTTCATTATATACCAAAATCACAGCATGGCATAAATCATAATTGACTTAAATGCGGTCGCCCTATTTTCACCAATTTGTGACATTGCTCCTTTTATTTTAAATTTTAATAGTTTTGGTCATTTCCTCGATTATTTAACTTAAAAATGGTAATGTGATATATTTTAAACGATGTGTCATATGATTTCATAACGTAAAACCATCTAATTCATTAATTATTTATCCATTATTAATTAAATTACAAAAATGAATAATTTCATAAGTTGAAACAGCTACTTTTAGAGGATTTGATAGCAATTTCATGTGTATTAATCGTTCAACATCATCGTATCATATGAAATATTGCTTAAAATATGTCACAATAGCACTTTTATTTAAAAATTCGAGGGAGAGAACAAAACTGTTAGATTTTAAAATAAGGGATCAATTTCGCAAATTGATGAAAATAAGGGACTAAAACTGCACTTAAGCCATCATAATTCACACAAAAGATAAACACATTTAAATTTCTAAAATTCACACAACCTATAAATCAACCACATTCAAGCATGACTCCTTTTCATATCAAGTTTATTGAAGTGAGAAATCATACATAATCTGTTTTCCAAAAGATCAAATCGATTTATCAGAACAATTTTCAAGGCAAACATGCACACTAATATATCTGAAACTTGAAATGTCTCTAAATCTCTCGAATATGAAAATTGAAAACTATTTTTCCTTGCGGTTCATCATTATACACTCGACAAGATAGGGTTTGTTAACCAAAGTGAACACGTTAAGAGGCTACAAAAACTATGGCAGTCGCAAATCGCGCAGGAATGACATTCTCGCGCGCTGCAGGGTAGGGGAAGGAAAATCGAAAAGCAATAGTTGGACGGAATTTCTCACTGGCAACTCCGATTTTTCCGGCTAGTTGAGTTTTTTCGGTGCGAATCCAACTAGTGTGATACAGTGGCAAAGCTATATAGTTGTTTCAGGGTTTTAATTTTTCTTTTTTTTGAATTAGGATTTTAGTTTTTCAAACATATTTATTTTTTCATTTTATTTTTTACAAGAAAAAGGTATTCATTTTTTTAACAAAAAGTGAAATTTCTCATAAATATCATTTTTAATAATTGATTTAAGAAAATATATTTTTATTAAGTATTAAATATCAAAATTACTTTTTTTTTATAATTCTTAATAAACATACATAAATGTGTAGTTTTTACTAAGTTGTAATTATTTTTAAAATAGAATAGATAAAAAAATAAGTAATACTCAAATTATGAACCTAATACAATTTCATATCAATTGTACTAAAATTAAAGTTCATCTCATTACAGTATTTTTATTATTATTTTTTTTACGATAAGAAACTTAATTCATATCATTACACTTAACCCAACCCGAAGGAAGGCAAAACCAGTGCACTTCAACAACACCATTGTTGGGGTGTAGAAACGAGAACTTTTTGAGAAGCAGTTCACTATGCCCAAAGCACATGCCAAAGAGTACTTATCTGAGCAAGAATGTTTATCAAATTATATGATTTATTCAACTTAGTTATATGTTTTATTCAACTTAGTTTCCATGCATAAATTATAGACAGACTTGACAATATAAATCTCATTCCTATCTTTATGCCAAATTAATTTATCAATTTTAACAAAAGGGTAAAAAGGTACTTGAACTATACGATCAACAATATGTAATCGGGGATATATTATACATATGTCAAGGTTCCAACTTTTAAAATCATGTCATAAGAGTTGACAAACCTGAAATTCGTGAACCACCACAACTTAAGGAGAAGCTACCCACATAGAGTCTCCATCACGCAACCAAGTATTGCTCATAACACTTACTTAAGAACCATCCTCAATCTTAGACCAACAACATTGAAGAATAATGGACTAAGAAGACAATATACTCTATCCAACGTAGCTCAAATTGGAGCTAAGATTTGCATCAAGGAACGAACTATTGGGGAAGTAAGGTGCCTTGAAAACTTTGGAGGCCAATGTATCTGGTCTATTAATAAAATTCCAACCTTGCTTAGTAAATAAAGAAAGATTGAAAGTGCAAAGGTTTCAAAACCCCATACACCAACCACAGAAAAAGCAAGGCGCTCCCAAGAAAGCCACCAGATACTCTCTTTATTGCTACCTCTACCCCATAAAAAAGCAATTCTCATCTTTTCTATCTCGTACGTCAATTATAGATTGAGGAATGAGATAGAAAACGCTCGACCATTCCAAGAGCCAGTCTTCCTCCACACCCTATAAATGATGAAAGCAAAAGTGTGCTAATCATATACGACACTCCCAAGTAATTACTAGTTCCCATCTTGTGGCTAACTCCAAGAATCCTAGCTAGATTGTAATGGCCTACCTGACTAATATTTCTACTTACAGAAAATTCATACTTAATAAGACTAATTTCTTGCCTTGGCGCATCCTAATAAGTTTTGAGAATCCTCAGATATTTGGTTGGCTTCTTGAGTAGTGGTCCAACAAAATAAAATAAAAATAGTCATATTCAAATATGAGGTGAAAAATCACCAGAGCTCTATGATAGATTTTAGTACTCTGATGTCACCTTGAGCTGCTACCTGATGAATAGGAGCGGAGAGACCGTGAACCACCACCATAAATAAATAAGGGCAAAATGGGTCTCTTTGACGAAGCCGTCTTGCCTGTATAAATAGAGCCCACTATATCAAAGTTTACCAACATCGAGAAGTTTACCTAGCTAACACAAAGCAACATCCCCTTCATCCATGTCTCACTAAAGCCAAGTTGAATCAGTATACCACTCCAAAAGACCCAATTTACCTCTATCATAAGTTTTATTTATCTCAATCTTTAAAGCTAATCCACTGTTTCGAATTCTAGTTTTATGCTTTATGACATGGATTGTAAAGGTAAAAATATTTTTGATGTACGTTTTAATGATAACAAACCTTATGAAATAAATGATTAAGTTTTATGAATGATGATCTACCAATGATTGCACTTGAGTTTTATCTAAGGAATATGAATTGCATAAGTGAACAAGCAAGAAGCCATTCACATAATCAAAATATATGCTTACATATCTACTCAATAAAGAAATAATCTCACAAAAAGAATATATCATATATCAGTCATTCAAGAGAAATATTTGCTGGAACCAAGTTTATTTTATACTTAGAGTTGTTATGATAACAAAAGTATTTTATGAGAATAATATATTTGACTTCAAAGAGTATGAAAATAGATATGGTCAAGATTTGTAGAAGATTTGAACAAAATTTGATCAAGATTTATCTACAACAAAATATGAACAGAATCAATCTGAAGAATTTACAAACACAATCTAAACAAAATACGAACAGAATCAATCTGAAGAATTTACAATCTCAATCTAAACAAAAAAGGAACAAAATCAATTTGAAGAATTTACAAACACAATATGAACAAAATACAATTCATAATTAAACAGGATTAAATTGAAGCCCAAATTTTAAATATAAATAGATACTCAAAGCTGAAGAAGAAAATCATCGAAAAACAGAAAAGAATAGTCTTAGAGCTCAAAGAGAGAAACACTTGTTCAAGTTAGAAATATTTTCTGAGTGTTCTTTTCTTACAGTGTGAGAGATATTATTATTATTATCAATTTTTTAGAAGCAACTACTAAAGTTCCAATCTTTCGTATCCAACCCGATAGTGGTTTAGTTCCTTCTTCAATCTGGGGTTGTCAGATTGTTAGGAGAAGACTTGGCTTGTAGGGTCAAGGTGGTTAGTTCTTCAAAAGTCTGAGGTTGTCAGGTTGTTTGGGAAGACAGGCTTGAAGGGTCAGGTGATTTGTAATTCAAGGTATTTGAATTATTGGATTAAAACCTTCTGAATGATGGGACTAGATGTAGCCAAATTAATGGTGAACTAGGATAAATCTATGTGTCAAATTATTTATGCTTTCATTGCTTGCTGCTTTTGAATTTGATTGCTTATACTCCAAGTAAGTTACCAAAACCTAACTAGTTTATTTATTTATTTATAAATTATCAAAAAAGTTATCAACTTTGGCAAACACAATTTAACCCCTCGTTCTCGTGTCTGCACCTTCAATTGGTATAAGAGCTCAGTCTCAAGGCTGAGCACTTTACAGTGTTTGAGAAAAGATCCAAGGGTTCAATATATCTGGATTCAATGAAGAAGATGCTGGAGGAAACATCAACAGACCACCTCTGTTTGATGGATAACGTTTTGAGTATTGGAAGGACATGCTGAGAAGTTTCTATATTTTACAAGATCCTGAAATTTGGGACTTGGTGGAAGATGGTTATATTGCTTCGAAGAATACTGATGGTATTGAAATTCCAAGAAAAGAGATTAATGTTGATCAAAAGAAGATGTACAAGATGCATCATAAGTCCAGAACATTCATGATAAATGCAATCACCTTCAAGGAATTTGACAAGTGCACCAACAAGGAGACAACAAAAAGTATTTATGATAGTTTGATTCTCACCCATGAAGGAAGCAAACAAGTTCAAGAAGCAAAAGTCAACCCTAGTCAAAAAGTATGAGTTGTTCAAGATGGAAGAAGATGAAGACAATGAAACAATGTTTTCCAGATTTTTGAGGGAAAAATTCCAAGCAGTCCAATAGAGGAAGGAATGAAAATTTTGACAAGAAAAACATTATCTGCTATGGATGCAATGAACATGGACATATCAAGTCAGACTGTCCAAATCTAGAGAAAGGGAAACACCAGAGGAAAAATTCCAAATCCAAGAAGAAGAGTGTGATGGCTACATGGGATGATTCAGATTTGGCTCTATTGGCTCATACCAACTCTGCCTCTGGATCCAACATAGATTCTGACTCTAGAAATGAATCAACAGATGAAGAAATTGAGATATTTTCTGACTTTACTCGATCTGATTTAATTACTGCTATAAATGATTTTTTAAATAAGAATCACAGATTGTCTTTAAAACTGAAAACACTTAGAAAAGAAAATGCAAACCTAACTGAAAAAGTTAATGTGTTAAAAAATCAAAGTATTGAATTTAAAATAGCAAATGCAATTCTGAAAACTGATATTACTGAACTTAAAATAGAAAATGCAACTCTGAAAACTAATATTGTTGAACTTAAGGCTGAAAATCTAACTCTGAAAAATAATCATAGTTCAACATCAATTGAAAATACCACATGTAACTCTGATAAATATGAAGAAGTATTTCAAGATGTTCTTGCTAATGGTATGGAAAGAAGCAAATATGCTTCTATGATTTACGGAGTTAGTAGAAATGGTAAAAAAAGGTATAGGATATGAAGAAATTGTAACTGAACCTAAACCTATTCCTATTGATATCTTGTGTACTATTTGCTTTAAGAAAGGTCACTCAAAATTATCTTGTCTCATGTTAAATACAAGGAAAGACAAGAAACCTTTCAAGACTAACAAACCAAAACCCAACCAAATTTGGGTACCTAAGAACTAAATTGTCTATGTTGCAGTTGTCCTCAACAATCAAGTTAAAACACCAATCATGGTACCTGGACAATGGATGCTCACAACATATGACGGGAGAAAAGTCTGTGTTCCAAGAACTAACACTGAGTGTAAGACCCATAATTTTAAATTCTAATTTATGCAATTTTAGTGTGTTTTGTGTTGAATTGCTCAGGCATTTAGCCAATTTTATTTTATTTTATGAATTAAGTACCAAAAAAATATTTTATTAGGGATTATTAATATGTTTAATATATATATATATATATATATATATATATATATATATATATATATATCTGTGTGTGTGTGTGTGTGTATGTTTTGAGACCCGATTAAAATTATTTTTCGAAGAATAATTTAATTATGTTTTGAAAAATTTAACATCGGACAAGTTTTTTAAAAATATCAGTTGTTGCTGAAAAAATTCATCTGCCGATTGAATTGCGGTGAAGGCATTTTTTTTTTGAAAAAGTGGTTTGAGAAGTGATGTGTGAAATGATGATTTTTTTAAAAAAAATCTAAGTTTAGATACTTGTTTTGGTTGGTTTTAATTATAATATATATATATATATATATATATATATATATATATATATATATATATATATATATATATATATATATATATATATATGGTGGGAAGATTTTTTTCCCTTTCAACCTCGCCTTTCTCCCTCCTCGCTTTCTTCTTCTTCTTCCTCAGTTTCAAAAAGAAATGTGTTAGTGCAAAAAAAAACCGCAAAACACAAAACTTTATTTATCTTTTGAATCTAAGCTTCCATTCGAGAAGTGTTAGGAGGGAAAATTGCTCATCTCTACACTGTGGTGCTTGTGAGCTAATTTAATTAAGGTGAGACAATTACTTCCTCCTTCTTTTTCCTAAATTCGTAAACTTTATACAGTGGGGGGTATGAGTGAAATTTTTGAGTTCATAACACATCCTTGTTGTTGTTGTTATGGTTGTTGTTCTTGTTGATTTTGTTAGTAATGGTTACAAAAATAAGAAATTGATTTTTGATGTGTTTGAGTTACGTAATGAGTTATTTTCAAATAAATGAGTTTGAACTGAAGTTGAAATTTTACAAAAAAAAAAAAATTAGAGTTGTTAAAGTTGTGGAAAAAGATCAAATTTTAACTAAGTTAAAGAGTTTGAGCAAAAAAGTTAGATTGAAATTAAAATGTTTAGAGTTAAAAGTGTTACTTTTTCAAGTGTGTGTTTGTTTGATTTGAAAAATATTTGCTTTATTTAGTTTTAACTAAATAATGTAGATTATTTGGTTTTAAAAGTTTGGTGTGTGAAAAAGATATAATTTTGGGAATTTTGTTGTGGTTGGATAAATTTTAGTTGTGAACAAATTGTTATAAATATTTATGTTTATGTAATTAGCTCCTTGAGTCTCGAAAAGGAATCGAGACCGTTGGCACCAAGTTAGCGGTGAGAGAACTCTGATATATTAATGTTGTGTGGTGATTAAAGAAAAATGACTTTTCTTAGTTTATGCATTTCCAAAAATATTTGTTATGATTGATGATCAGGAATGTATACATGTGGTTATCAAATCTTTGAACTGGTGTTTTAAGGAAAGTTAGTGAATTGTTATTTCAAGTTTTTATATGTATACTTCCATTTTTTTTTTTAAATGAGTTATGTCAAATTTGAGAAAAATTGGTGGTTTTGTGAAAAAAATTTAAAACATTTAGAAAAAATTGTTAGTGAATTCACTGAAAAATTAAAGGATGCTAATTTCTAAAAATATATTTTATATGTTGAAAGTGTGTTGTGGATAATAATACTATTAGTCCTTACTCATTATAAACTCTTTTAGTAAAATATACTCTAAGGGGGTTAGGAGTAAGAAAAGATTTGTAAGGTAGTTAAAGTTTAAAGGATTAATTTGACTAAGTAAAACACTATTTGATTAAAGGTGTCGGCACGAAAGAGATTTTTCGTTGTGTTTGATTGTGGTAGTGATAATCGTTGGAAAAACTATAACTAAGGTAAGGGCTCCTTCCAAATTTTTAGTTTGCATATAGGGACTCTTATATGGGGAGGGTAGCGAGGACAAGTAGGAGAGCTAGAGCAGTATACCCCGTGGAGCTCACTCGCGAGAGGATCGACTATCCGGTACCTTCAGGATTGGTGCTTGGGATGAGTTGAGCATGAGACGATGCAAAGGATTCCTCAGTTAGAGTTGAGGCGGAGGCCACCGTAGGAGCTGGAGATACAGTGGTTAGGCCGGGGACTGACGGAAAGGATAAGGGGTCGATGCCAGTAGGAAGAGATATTGCAGGACCATCTAGGCAGGTCGAGTCAGAGCTTCCATTTTCGGTGAATGATCCCTCACCGATTTTCGCTGAAATAACGGACTGTTTTGAGATCCCAGCACCGCCGAAGCCACCTATCTCGTGGGTGGATCTGACTTCTGAGGAGACCGATCCTTCTATGGATGTTGATGAGGAGGAGGTTACTTCGAAGATGGATACTGCGTCAGAAGGCACTTGCGGAGTGTGTGGAGGTCACCCATGTTATTGTAGTTGCTAGTGAATGATCATATTAGTTAGGTTGTATAGGGACTCAGTGTCTTTTGTGGTCGTACTTATTTCATTTTGGGATGACTGTATCTATAACTTATATTGTCAGTTGACTTTCGTTTGGTGGGTCCATGTTCCATTTTTTGACGTGACCATTGGGGGATAGCATTCTTGGAGTAGTGCTTTTGTGTAGGTGTTTGCCGAGAATACCCCAGGGGTATGAGCGATGTCTGATAGGTCTCATAGCCCCGATGTATTTTCCATTTGTATATTTTGGATTATCGTCTCAAAAACTATTTCCGTTTGTTTGTATCTATAACGTAATTATTCAAGACTTTTGTCGTTTGTGTTACGACGAATTATTTTTACTAATTTGTTTCTGGAAAAAAAAATGCACTCGCGTTGTTAAAAGTTGGGGTGTTACACTGAGCAAAAGAGGCACAGTGACTTTTGCAGGAAAGCAAAAATGTCAGATAATTGATCAAGGTAAAGTTGGTAATGGTACTTCCCCTTCTATTAAAGATGTCTTGTTTGTTAAAGGTCTGAAGCATAATTTATTAAGTATTAATTAGTTAAGTGATAATAATTATGATATTATATTCAATCAAAAAACATGCAAGGCAATTAGTCAAAAAGATGGATCTGTGTACTCTTTATAGGTCAAAGGCAAAATAACATTTATAAGATAAATATGTTTAGTCTAGAGAAACAAGAAGTTAAGTGTCTTATGTCAGTAAATGAAGAGAAACTAATTTGGCACAAAATATTAGGTCATGCAAACATTAGATTAATTTCAAAATTGAATAAACTTCAACTAGTTAGAGGTCTACCTAAGCTTAGTTACAAAACTGAAATTATGTGTGAAGCTTGTCAAAAAGGAAAACAAACAAAGAACTCCTTCACTCCTAAGAACTCAGTCTCTACCTCAAAGCCCCTTGAGCTCTTACATATAGATCTCCTTGGGATAGTGAAAACAACCTCTCTAAGTGGAAAGAAATATGGCTTTGTTATAGTAGATGATTACACTAGGTGGACATGGATAAAATTCTTAAGAAGTAAGGATGAATCCCAAAAAGTGTTTATCAAATTTTGCAAACAAATAATGAATGAAAAAGGTCTTAAGATTGTAACAATTAAAAGTGATCATGGAGGAGAATTTAAAAACAAGTTCTTTGAAAGTTTTTGTGATGAGAATGGAATCTCTCACAACTTCTCCTCTCCTAGAACACCCAAACAAAATGGAGTTGTAAAAAGAAAGAATAAATCACTCCATGAAATTGCCAGAACCATGTTAAATGATATGAATGTTGCAAAACACTTTTGGGCTAAAGCAATTAATACTGCATGTTATATTCAAAATAGAGTTCTAATTAAATCTATATTAAATTAAACACTATATGAATTGTGGAAAGGTAAAAAGCCTAACATCTCTTATTTCAAACAATTTGGTTGTACTTGTTATATGTTGAACACTAAAGATAACCTTGGTAAATTTGATTCTAGATCTCTAAAGTGTACCTTCATTGGATACTTTAAAAGATCTAAGGTTTATAGAATGTTTAATAGGGAAACTCATATTGTGGAAGAATCCATACATGTTAAATTTGATGACAAACAACTTGACCTTGAAAAGTCAAAGCAAGATGATGATAGTGTTGGTTTACTAGAACAAGAGGAAGCAAATGCAGACAAACTAGAAGAACTTGAAAAATCAGAGGATACAAGAAAATTAGAAGAATATGATAAATCTTCAAAGGATGAATCTGATCAAGTCAGAAACAGTCAAGATAAGTTAGAAGGAAGATCTGGATGGCAGTACAAGTCATCTCATCTTGAAACTCTAATAATTGGAAGTGTAAGTGATCCTTTGAGGACCAGATCATCACTAAAAGATTCTATTTTGTTTGGCTTACTCTTATCAATTGAGTCTACCTCTATTGACGAAGCATTGGCAGATGACGGATGGATTCTTGCAATGCAAGAAGAATTAAATAAATTTAAGAGGAATGATGTTTGGGATCTAGTACCTAGACCAAAGAAGAACATTATAGGAACCAATTGGGTTTTCAGAAACAAGCTAAATGAAAAATGTGAAGTGGTCAGAAAGAAGGCAAGACTTGTCGCACAAGGCTACAGTCAACAAGAAGGCATTGATTACATTGAGATATTTGCTCAAGTAGTCAGGTTAGAAGCTATTCGTATCCTACTTTCTTTTGCTGCAAATAGTAACCTTACATTATTTCAAATGGATGTTAAAAGTGCTTTTCTAAATGGTTATAAAAGTGAAGAAGTCTATGTTAAACAACCCTCAGGTTTTGAAAGTTCTGAATTTCAAAATCATGTTTTGAAACTTAGGAAATCTCTGTACGGTCTAAAACAAGCATCTAGGGCATGGTATGATAGACTTAGTAACTTCTTGCTGAAAAATAACTTTGAAAGATGACAAGTAGATAATACACTTTTTAGAAAATCAATATGAGATGACATTCTTATTATTCAAATTTATGTTGATGACATTATTTTTGGATATACTAATGGCACTATTTGCCAAGAATTTACGAAATTGAAGCAACCTAAATTTCAAATGAGTATGATGGGAGAACTTAAGTTCTTCTTCGGGATACAAATTTAGCAAAGTCAAAAAGGTATATACATTCATCAAACTAAATATACAAAAGAGCTTCTTAGGAAGTTTAAGATGAGTGATTGCAAACCTATGGCTACACCAATGCACCCTACTTGTTCACTTGAAAAAGATGATTCAGACGAAAAAGTTGACCAAAAAACCTATAGAGGAATGATAGGATCCATACTTTACCTTACTGCTTCCAGACCTGACATCATGTTTAGTGTATGTGTATGTTTAAGATTTCAAGTTGGCCATAGGGAATCAGATTTAACTGTTGTTAAGAGAATCCTTAGATACCTAAAAGACACTACCAACCTTACCTTGTTCTACAAGAAATCTCCTAAGTATAAACTTAGTGGATACTGTAATTCTGATTATGCTGGAGATAAACTTGAGAGAAAGAGCACTAGTGGCAACTACACCTTTTTAGGTGACAACTTCATATCTTGGTCAAGTAAAAGACAAAACACTGTTGCAATGTCAACAATAGAGGTTGAGTACATTTCAACAACTGACTCTAGTTCTCAACTACTTTGAATGAAACATCAACTTGAAGACTACAAAATCCTAGAATCCAACATTCCAATCTATTGCGATAACACTTGTGCCATTTGTCTAACCAAAAACCCTATCTTACATTTTAGCTAAACACATAGAGATCAAACACCACTTCATTAGGGACTTTGTTCAAAAAGGGGTACTAAATATTCAGTTTGTAGACATTGAACACCTATTAGCTGACATATTCACCAAACCACTACTTGAAGATAGGTTTGGTTTCATCAAGAAAAACATAAACCTTACCTTCATACCTGATTGATGTTGTGATAATTTCAAAGTAATTTAGTTTTACATTAGTTTTTATATTTTCTTGTAATAAGTTATATTCATAATATTCAAAAACAAAAATCAAAAAACAAAAAAGAAAAACAAAAACAAAAGAAAAAGAAAAAGAAAAAAAATGAAAAAAAAGATCTCACTTTCAAGTCTTTTCGTCTGATGACAAAAGGGGGAGAAAGATATTTGATAAAATGGGGAGAAAATGATACTTAGATTTAGGAGAGCCCTAAGTTAAAGGGAGTCAAAAAAATACAAAGAAAGATTGTTATCAAAAATAAAAGTTTTGTCATCATAAAAAAAGGGAGATTGTTGGAACCAAGTTCATTTTATACTTAGAGTTTTTATGATAAAAAAAGTGTTTTATGTGAACAATATATTTTACTTCAAAGAGTATGAAAAAAGATATGGTCAAGATTTGTAGAAGATTTGATTAAGATTTATCTACAACAAAATATGAATATAATCAATCTGAAGAATTTACAAATACAATATGAACAAAATACGAACATAATCAATCTGAAGAATTTACAATCTCAATCTAAACAAAAAAGGAACAGAATCAATTTAAAGAATTTACAAACACAATCTAAACAAAATACAATTCAGAATTAAACAATGACTAAATTGAAGCCCAAATTTTAACTATAAATAGACACTCAAGGCTGAAGAAGAAAATCATCGAAAAACATAAAAGAGTAGTCTTAGAGTTCAAAGAGAGAAACTTTAACACCCCGACCATTACTGTTACCGAAGATGCTACCTCACGACCTTCTCGTGGAGTTACATAAAAATTGGTAGTGGGACTGTGTGGATGCGGTACTTATCCCCCAGGTACTGGGCTCGAATCCCACGGATGGCAAAAACTCGTTATTTCCACTGGGTGGATAGGGGGGACGAGAAGGTTGTGAGGTAGCACCGCCGGTAACGGTAATAGTCGGGGTGTTGCAGAAACACTTGTTCAAGTTAGAAATATTTGCTAAGTGTTTTTTCTTAGAGTGTGAGAGTTATTATTATTATCATCTTTTTTGAAGCAAGTACTCAAGTTCCAATCTTTGTATCCAACCCGATAATGGTTTAGTTCCTTCTTCAATATGGGGTTGTCAGGTTGTTAGGAGAAGACTTGGCTTGTAGGGTCAATGTGGTTAGCTCCTCAAAAGTCTGGAGTTGTCAGGCTGTTTGGGAAGACTGGCTTGGAAGGTTAGGTGCTTTGTAATTCAAGGTATTTGAATGAGGGGACTGAATGTAGCCAAGTTAATGGTGAACCAGGATAAATCTACGTGTCAAATTATTTATGCTTTCATTGCTTACTAACACTGAATTTGATTGCTTCTACTTCAAGTAACTCACCAAAACCGAACTAGTTTTTTTATTTATTTATAAATTATTAAAAAGTTATCAACTTTGCAAAATACAATTCAATCCCTTTCTCGTGTCTGCACCTTCATTATTATTACATTTTCAAGATATCATCTTCATGAAGAAGGTGATCAAATACATTCATACAACAATCAATGATAACACCATGTTATAAATCAAAGCAAATCATGTCTTAACAAAACTGGAAAAACGAAGATCATTCTTGTTTATTAAAAAACAACAGTCTGAAAAACGAAGATCATTATGGTTTATTAAAAACAAAATTATGAAAAATTGAAGATAATTCTAGTTTATTGAAAAACAGCAGTTTGAAAATCGAAGATTATTGTGGTTTATTAAAAACAAAATTATGGAAAAACAAAGATCATTCTGGTTTATTAAAAACAGAAGTTTGAAAAAAGAAGAAGATAATTCTAGTTTATTAAAAACAACAGTTTGGAAAAACAAAGATCGTTCTGGTTTTTCACAGTCTTCAATTTAATCAAACCAAGATCATTCTTGTTTATTACAAGGTCATTTTGGTTTATCAAATGATCATTCTTGTTTATTACAAAACCATTCTAGTTTATTATCAAGATCATTTTGGTTATTTCATTTGTGGGCATAAGTAAAATGAATCATTCTCCAAAGTCAAAATCTTAAGATAAACGAATATCAAGACTACTCAAAACAAATATCAAAGCCCAATAGTCTAGCTAAAGGTCCAAAGATGCAAACAACATCAAGATCAATCTCTAGATTGATGAGCTATGAGCAAGGACAATTAGGACAACAAGGACACTACTGCTGCACCTTTTTACAGAAAGTACATCATGCTTCTCAGACAAAGGGCTGATACTAGACAATTACTTAATCACTCATTCACGTTTTCCATACAACACAAAACCAAGAACGTTCTGGTTTTACGAAAGAACATTCTGGTTATTCTCTTTTAAAGACATAATTAAAACATATCATTTTCCACATTCCAAACCACAATTTAAAGAGTATCAAGACTGCTTAAATCAATGGTAAAACACAGAACTCAAGCTGAATGCCCAAAGGAGTAAAACAACCTCAAGATTGATCTCCAAATTAATGAGTTATGAGCAAGGAAGCAAGTACATTGTACTTACAATATTCTGTAGAAAGCTCTGCATAATTCTGATTTGAAATAGTACCAACTGACATTTCACAGTTCATTCACTCACTCATTCACGTTTTCCATCAGACCCAAAAGCAAGAACGTCTGACAACAATATAAACCCATGTTTAATTGCTTCAAAATATATTTGACATTTGGGAAGTGTGTCCAACGACTATATTTAGTTTATATTGAATATTCAAAGCCTTTTATCATCTTTAAATTGAAGATCAATTGGAAGATGAAAGCAATAGTTCAATTTACAAATCTACCAACAGTTGTTCAAGTAATAACAAGTCAAAAGCTCTTCAAGCAAACTCCAGCTCTCTTCACTATATTTATGGATCATCATTTATTGAGTTTGTCTTTATTTATCTTAAACAAGTGTTGAGGAGTTTCAAGATCCCAAACTCTTTTATCATACATATCATTTGTAACTCAAATCTATCTTTTATGTTAGATTGAGTGTGTTTGTAAAAATCTTTTTAAGGCTGAAAGGTGATTGTAATAATCCTATCTAGGTTGAAAGGTGAAGATTGTAATTGATCAATGTGTGATCAAGAGAAAAGGTGTGAAGGAGAACATTCTGGTTCTGAAGCACATAGTAAAAATCTCACGGTTGTGAGGACTAGACTAGCCCGAGTTGGGTGAACTAGTATACTTTTTGTGTGTGATCTTTTTATCCCTTATATTTAATTATTTGAACACACAAATCACACTTCATTATAAATTAATTTGCAGTACGCAAAAAAATGCAATTTACAACGCTTTTTTTTAAGCCATTTATAGCGTTTTTTCAAAAAAATAAGCGCTGTAGTATCTAGCGTTGTAAAAAGATACAACAGCGCTTTTAAAAATAAAAAAAAAAAACGCTGTAAAAAAGGTGGATATATTGCGCGCTTGTTATACTCGTTTTCAGCGCTTTTTTGAAAAAGCGCTGGAAATCCCTGTAATAGCGCTTTTTAAATCCCTGCAATAGCGCTTATTATGCATGCACCTATTACATCGCTTATTTGAAAAAGTGTTGTAATAGGTGTTTCAATAGATGCATTATTATGCACCTATTACAGCGCTTTTGCAAGAAAGCGTTGTAGTAGGTGCATTCAATAGATGCATTATTATGCACCTATTAGAACGCTTTTTCATTATAGTCATTAGTCTCTTTCCTGCTCCCATTTTGTCCTTGATATAGTCATTAGTCTCTTTCCAATTATCCCTTATCCTGATATTCTTCCCGAATGACGAGACATGGGAAGCCCTATGGATTCAACATTGGACAGATATTCAGTACAAAATTCAGCAGTTTCTTCGACAATGTACCGTTGAGCAATACAACCTCTGGTCGACTTCTACTTTTTACGTACCTTTTTAATATTTTCATATATCGTT
The DNA here is from genome assembly GCA_037974735.1 of Cicer chorassanicum. Taxonomy (NCBI): domain Eukaryota; kingdom Viridiplantae; phylum Streptophyta; class Magnoliopsida; order Fabales; family Fabaceae; genus Cicer; species Cicer chorassanicum. The sequence continues at coordinate 37,521,392 of JBBPBP010009777.1, read as the reverse complement.
CTATCGGATACATCCATCTCATATAAGCTGGCCCACAAAGTTGTGTCTCCTTAACAAGATGAACAATAAGGTGAACCATTATATCAAAAAACGAGGGTGGGAAATACATTTCAAGCTCACACTAAGTAACAACAATTTCCCTCTGCAATGTCGGTAATTTATGAGGATCAGTCACTTTACTACAAATTTCCCTGAAGAAGAAACATAATTTAGTTATGGCTCGGCGAACTTTTTCAAGTAAAATTGAACGTATACCTATTGGTAGCAAATGCTCCATTAGAATATGACAATCATGGGTCTTCAAACCTTTTAACTTGAGGTCATTCATACAAACTAAAGTTTTAATTAATGAAGAGTATCCTTCTAGAACTTTAACTTCGTGTAGAAATTTACACAAAACAATTTTTTCCTTTCAAGATAGAGTATGAGCGACTGGAGGTAGATATGTGCGATTTCCTTTCTTTACGGGACCCGATTCATTTCTTATTCTCATATCGACCAAGTCTAATCTTACATTAATGCCATCCTTAGACTTTCCTGGTACATTGAGTAACATACCAATAACACTATCAAATACATTTTTCTCAATATGCGTCACATCGAGAAAATGTCTTACATACAATGACTTCCAATATGGCAATTCAAAGAAAATTGACTTTTTCTTCCACCCAGTTTTGACCAGCTCTCCCGCAAAAGATTTGCCAAATTTATTGGTCAATCTTGGTACTTTTTCAAGTATTTGATATCCAGTCGGTGCTACAGGAGCTCTATCTTCCTATGATTTTCCATTGAATGCATTTCTCCACCCACGATACTGATGACCATAAGGTAAAAATCTACGATGTCCAAGAAATACATTCTTCTTACAATGTTTCAACCGCTTCCAATTTGTACTTTCTTCACATATAGGACATGCACACTGACCTTTAATACAATATCCAGATAAATTACCATATGCTGAAAAATCATTAATTGTGCTGAACAACATAGCCCTCAAATTGAAACATTCTTTCTTATACCCATCATAAACTTCCACACATGTCTCCCACATAATTTTTAAATCTTCAATCAAAGGAGCCAAGTATACGTCGATATCATTCCCCGGTTGTTTGGGTCCAGAAATTAACAGAGACAACATCATAAACTTACACTTCATACATAACCATGGAGGTAGATTATAAATTAACAAAATCACAGGCCACGTGTTGTGTGAGATGCTTTGAAGACCATGTGGATTCATTCCATCAGTAGAAAGTGCAAGTCATAGATTTCTTGACTCTATCCCGAATTCAGGATACTCGTGATCAATTTTTTCCCATTGTGGAGAATCTGTAGGGTGTCAAAACTTTCCATCTTTAATTCTTTCATCTGCATGCCATGTCAAGTGTTTTGAATCTTCTTCACTGCGATACATGCGCCTAAATCTTGGTATTATAGGAAAATACCACACAACTTTTGCTGGAGTAGATTCTTTCTTCTTATATCGAGAGACATTGCATTTCGGACACGCCTTTATAAATTCATATTCGTTTCGAAATAAAATGCAATCGTTAGGACACGCATGAATCCTTTCGTAACTCATTCCAATAGAGCACAAAATTCGTTTAGCCTCGTAGGTTCGACTGGGAAGTTCATTATCATATGGCAACATATCTTTTAAGAGTGTTAGTAATTCTGTGAAGCTTTTATCAGACCATCCATTACTCGCTTTTAAGTTGTACAACTTTAATATCGCCGACAGCCTTGTGAATTTAGTCAACCATTATATAATGGTTTCTCTACATCACTCAACAAGCTCTCAAACATTTTAGGACAATCACAAAGATCTTCTTCAACTGCTTTTGCAATCTCCTCAACTCAGTCCGGCTCATATGTATTTGTGTCGAAATTAGTTGAAGCATATGTATCTGTGCGAGTGTTTCCATTTTTTTTCTCACATGTCTTATCCAACATGTATAGCTTTGATCAATTCCATACCATACTAAATGTCCTTCCAATTCATCTGCGCTAATGCGTTTTCCAAAACAAGGACAAGGACAAACGAATCTATTTGGATTTTTTGCATTCATCACTGCAAACTCAACAAACTCCTTAATTCCATTTTCATATTCTTTTGTCAATCGATTGGTAGACATCCATTTCCGGTCCATTTTATATGACCTATATAAATGCAGTTAGACAAATAATAAGCATGATTTCAAGTCTGATATACATGACTTATATATAGTACACATATCTAATATTGGTTCAAGTTTGATTTCAAAACAAAACATATCATGAGAATATATCTAATATTATGTAACAATTTCAAAACAGAACATATCTAATATGTAACAATTTATCAGTTTTAATTAGTGACATCAACAAATAAATAAATACAGTACCTAAGACAACGTTGATCAATTTGTTTTAAAGGAGGAGCAACGTAGATCAATTTGTAGATGGATGCACAGTAGAGGAGAGGAGGGTTCGCAAAGTAGAGGAGATGAGAGTTCGTAGGGTTAGGACAACGTATTAAATTTGTTTTACATTTGTTTTTATTTATTTAAAGTGAATGATTTTTATTTAAAATGAATGATTTTAAAGCGCTTGTACAAAAAGCGCTCTAATAGGTTCTTTAATAATGTGAAAGCGCAAGCCTTTTACAGCGCTTGTATAAAAAGCGCTGTAATAGGGCATTTGATTATGTGAAAGCGCAAAGCTTTTACAACGCTTTAACAACAAGTGCTTTAAAAGCTATGTAACATAAGGTGGGAGCGCTACATTTTACAGCACTTGTGTTTAAAGCGCACAAAAAACGCTGTAAAAGGCTATGTGAGAGCGCTTCAATTTACAGCGCTTATTAAAAAAGCGTTGTAAAAGAGTTGTAAACATTATGTGCAAGCGTATGTGACCCTATATGACCCTACAACAGCGTTTGTAAAAAAAAAACGTTGTTGTATCCTCTGTAATTTTTAAAAAATTATACAACAGCGCTTGTATTTAATAAGCGCTGTAAAAGACGCGTTATAAAATGTCATTTTTGGCGTGGTGTTGTTTTATTTACTTCTAACATATCCAGAACATTCTGCATATTCTATTTCAACCAAGATTGATCTTGAGTTAATTTAAATTAAGCACATGAATCAAAATTTAAAAGGGTCACAACTCAACCCATTTTTTTGTGATTGACATTGCTACTTCATGGATAACTTCAGTAGCTACAATAGCATTATCTAGAATAATATCCCTTTCACAAAGGCCAACTATCCTCTAAGATACACATATATATACATTGCTTCATCCTATTAGCAAGTAATTTAGATACCATTTTGTGCATCACATCACAAAGTCCTTCGTGGACTCAAGATTCTCACATTTAGAAATAAGACAAATATTTGTATCATTCTTCGACATGGTCGATCAAATGAATTTTGTGACCTGGAGCAAAATTTGAGATGAGGCCTTTTTAAAAATAATAATAATAATTGTTATTAAAATATTATATTTTTTTTGACAGGTTATATCTTTTATTTTAAAAGCATAAATTTCATAGTTAAATGTAAATTTTTGTTGTTCGTGGATAATAGTGGAACATGACCAATTTATTTGAAACCAAAATAATGAAGTAATTACTCACATTAAAGTTACACACATTTCTCTCAAAAGAAAGTTAGACATAATTGTTCGCATTTAAAAGTAATGTAGTTGGGTCCATTTATCAGAAGTAATTTTATAAATGAGCAAAATGAAAAGCGAAAATAGGAAAGTTGGGACTATAATATTTGACCACCTCTTCCTTGAAAGAACACAATTGCCACTAGACTGTATATAATTAATTATCATCTTTATTGAACTGTTAATATATATCACTAAAACAATTTGGAGGCCTACTTTAGAGGTCAAAATGTGAGGTCTAAAGCCCTAGCTTCATTTGCTTTCGGTTTTGAGTGATCCTATCCTCGAAGTTCATACAAACAGATACTAGAGAAATATTTCATTTTGCTTTTGCAGGCTGACACACTTGTTAAAAAGTGGAGGACGAATGACGTAAACTCCATATTTTCTCTGATATTGTTAAGTTCTTTTGTATGTAGAGACTTGAATTTGATACCATCTGGAAACGAGAAAATTAAACTAAAAAAATGGGTTGAATTGTAGTTTAAATTTTTTTTTCTTGTTCAAATATTTTTGAAAAATTGAAGTTTGTTTTGAAGGAGAAAGAAACATAAGATAAAATAAGAAAGAAACATAAGATAAAATAAGAAACTTATGTATATGTATACTAGTTCCTCACCAAACAAGTAGTTATGTCCAATCTATTCTATACTTTTTCCACTGTGATAAAATTGATTACCATATTTGTGGGTATATCCAACTATTGAGTTTAAACACATCTTAAAAGTGACACAAACTTGGTCCCTTTAAGAAAATATATTTTCTAAGAAATACAACAATTTACATATGAAAAGATTATGTTTTTGCAAATTTGGGAGTTCTCAACACGGGAGACAAAAACTTTTAAAGTTTTTAAAATAATAAGATAACTTTCTTTAAGAGAAAGAGTAACATAGTAAAATCTTTAATGAAACGTCGAAATAGATTGCACGTAAATCTTTGATCGATGATTCTTGTTGAACTTTTATTTTCTAATTGAAATATATAGTTATTCTTTGACATATTACGGTTGACATTCAAAAATAGATTTATCCTTATAATAAACCTTTGGAGCTGGTTTTTTATGAGAGGTGAAAATTGTGTTTGCATGAAGATATACATAATTCTACGATTCTAAACAATATTATTTGAAATTTCAAATATTCATTAAAGACCTTTTTTCCTTGTCATTGAGAGGAGAATTACTCGTATTGATTATTTGCTTGTGATTTGTATTTTATACAAAATTCTCTAGATTAATCTTTGTTGATAATTTTCTCAAATAAATGTTGGGATTATAATTTTTTCCGTTAAAATTCATATACTTTTGTTTAATGTTTGGTCATAAAACGTTTCTTGATTTTGACAAAGTCAAAAGTTGTTTCGATAGATGATAAGATATCAATATGCTATGTTTTTTATTTACAATTGTTGATATATTATCTCATTTTTTCATTATCTTTCTAAATAATCATTATTATAAAATAATTTTTTTTTACGATAACCAATTGTACTCCTTCTTAATAAGTATATGCACATCTCCTTCCCAATTTTCGATGATAATTTATTTGCTAGAACCCAATGTTTACCGGCTTCTTATTCTTATTAAAGGTGCTTGTTCTTCACCTAGAGATGTACTATACTATTTTCTTTTTCTTTTGAATAGTTTTTACTTATCATCTATATCTCCGCACTCAAATAATTTGTTAAATAACAAAAGATAAATCGTTAATTTATAAAATGTGAGTTATCATCAAAAATTTTAAGAGTTAAAATTTACTCATCGCTTTAGTTCTAATAGTGCTGAGTATAGCAATCAAATCAATATTTTTTTATCAAAAAGAAAAAATATACGTACAAAGCAAGCAAAAACATAAACTCTAAGACGAATGCTGCCTAAAGCATCCGCTAACAAACATCGCCAAAGCAAAGAAGGATAAACATTCTAAGATTTCACAATCTCATCAATAAAAGCACTTTCAAAAACGACTATTTTTTCATACGTGCGTTTGTTTGATCTTAAAAAAAATGATTTTTAGTTTAAAAAATTTAGAAATTATTTTATAGAGATTTATTTAAAAATAATTTTTTTTATTTCCGTTTATTTACTATCATAAAAATGATTTTTTTAAAAAAAAATGATTTTTAATCTGTTTGTATACAATTTTATAAAAGTAATTGGTTTAAATATGTTTTTGGTCCCTGTAAATATAACCTTTTTTTGATTTTGGTCCTTATAGTTTTTTTTTGGTTTACATCCCTGTAATATCAAAAAAAGATTATTTTTGGTCTTTAACGTTAAGTGGACATTACAAAAACGTTAAATGACAAACGGAAACAGTTTTTGGTCCCTGTAAATATAACACTTTTCAGTTTTAATCCCTGAAAAATATTTTTTTTTGAATTTCATCCCTGCAATATTCAAAAATCTCCTTAAATATAGAATGACATACAAATTGATCTTTATTAATAATAAACTTATGCCAAGTAATGTTTAAAATATTTTCACTTCAATAATTTAAAATTTATTAATATTCTATTTTACTTATTTATTATTATTAAATTAATTTTCATTTTCTATTTCAAAAAAATCACTAAAATCTTCTGTTTTATTTAATTATTATTATTAAATTAATTATATTAGTATAAAATAATGATTAAAATAACTTTAGATTTAAGCTTAATAATTTTAACTAAAATCTCTTTTTACGCTTTAGATTTGTTTCATTATAACTTAA
>JBBPBP010009777.1:37479532-37494136 GCA_037974735.1 Cicer chorassanicum | reverse complement strand
AGTTGATAAAATGTTCAAACACTTTTAAATATTTATTTAGACATTAAAAATAGTCAATATACAACTTTTGTATTTTTTATTATTATTGTGTCGTCACATATATTTACCAAAACAAATAACAATTAGTCAATCTAATAAAAAAAATTTGTGTTTTGTTTCTCTTATTAGTTATCAATGCATATATTTACCATGAGCATTATTTCGAAATTTTTTTAATATGTGTAGGAAAAAATGTTACAACTTTAAAAATTCCTACATATTTTTATTCATACGTATGACTTTTTAGCATCATCATTCATTAACCTTCTTAAAATTTGTTGTGATTCTACATTGAGCATTTGTTTTGTAATTCACAAGTATACTTGATGAACCTACCAACTAAATTTTTATCTCAGATTCTCCGATTTTTTTTTTGAAGCATTAGTGGTAAATATAACTGTTCTTGCATCAACATTGTTTGACTCATCTATTTCAGTAGTTGTGTGTAGAGGTTCTCCTTAAATCTCTCATTGTGTATGAATAATTATTATGAAATGATTACATGCTTATAGCTTTACTCTATTTGAATTTGAACACTTGTTCTATTTCTTATAAAAAATTGAAAAGATATTTACGGACAAGAGAAACAATGTATGTGTAGAGTACCAATAAATACAATCTAGGTCTCAATTTAGGTCTCAATTTCTTTGATTGAATTTGAAGCTATTGTTCTATGACTTCGGATGCTGATTATTCTAGTGTGGTATATATAGCTTCAAGGCTTTATATTGGTTTTGCTCTATGTGAGTGGTGAAATTATATATCACACATTTTCTAATATATTCTGACTTGTGTTGCTATGTACATCTGGAACTAGTGTGCAAGTTTCTTCATACGAAAAATTCTAGCAAAAGAGTGTAATGTTGTTACTACAAAAATGAGTAATTTAGCTCTAGGATTGTAGTATTGGCGCATTATAAGCTGCATCTTTTCGTTCACCTAATGATCGTCGATCTTGATCTTGATCTTATAGTTTCTTCATACATAATACATTTGTTTTGTACTTAAGTTTAATTTTGTGGTGTTAAGGTTACAGTAGTGACACGTTATATTTGTTTATTCTATTTTTTGCTTTCAAAATATGAGAAATTATCTATATAACGTTAATTCAAAAAGAGAATTATATGTATATACAACTAGAATTTTATTCAATTTTTATCAAAATTCACACATATTTATAAGAACTTTATTCTATTTTTATCAAAATTCACACATTAATTCACACATATTTTTAACCAATATAGAATGATTAAAATATATGTATGGAAGTTAATTAAATTTATGTATGGAAGTTAATGAAAGTGTCACCCAGTACTGTATTACTATGTACACAAACATTGCAATCATAATTGTAGTTATTTATTTTATCTTTATAATAATAATAATAATTATTATTATTTTGAGCAAATTATTATTATTATTATTGGTACAATATTTTATCTTTATTTTAATGGTAATATAAATGAATATATTGAGTAAAAAAATATAATTGAATGTTAAATGCCATTGCATATAAATTTTAATAAAATTTAATTTATTTTAAAAATAACATGACAATTCGGTAATAAGAATTTAACTTGTAACTTTAAGGGACGATGTTTAAATTCATTTTGAGAAAAGTTGTAAAATGATTGCCACTTTAATTAATAAAAAAATTTATCTTGTCCAATTGTTGTTTTAAAAACAAATCACATAAAAAATGTCTCACAATAGAAAAAAGATTTTGGTGAGTTTTGGGGTGCTGTCTTGTTGTTAACTAAAGAGCCCAAAATTTGTTTAGAACTATATTACTAGGAATAGAGAAAGGCCAATTCAAAATTTTTAACTCAAAAAATGTCTATTGGGATGGACTATGGAAAGAGAAAGCTTATTCTCCTACTCTCAAATATTATATGAATTGATCAATTTAAAAATATTTTTTCTATCAAATACACATTTGTGTTGATCAATTCATCTAATAAGTGATAACTGATAGTTGATAAGAGATAGTTGATAAGTTATAGCTGATAAGTGATAAGTGGTAGGTGATAAGTGTAACAGTCCATTTTTTTTTTAAACAAATTCAAATTCATAATAAAGAGAGAAATACCTTTGGATAAAATATTTTAGCCGTATCACAATGACAAAAGTCAACAATAATTACAAGCAGCGGAAGTAGTTTTCGGAATTAAAAGTCCAAAGTATTTTCAACAGAAAAATACACCGGGGCTATGAGACCTATCAAACATAGTTCATACTCCTGAGGTATTCTCGACAATCACATGAGCAAATGCACTGCCCCAAGAATCTCTATTTCCCCCACGTCACATCAAAAAGTGACACATGGACCCACCAGAATAAAAGTCAACAGACAGTTAAAATATAGAGATACAATCTTCCAAAATAAAATAAATACAACCACAAGAGGAAGACACCCTGCCCCTATACAGCCACCTAATCTGATCATACCACAAAAAGCTATACAACCCAGGTAAACTCCACGCGCCCAGTAAAACCTTCTGACACAACCTCGGTCAGGTATAACCACTATCTTCCCATCTACGGGGCACTAACCGGAAGGACGGTCCTGATCCTCATCTAAGGGCAAAGCCCAGATTTCCACAATAATTGTAAAGGGTCACCAATCCGAAATTAACAACAACACATAGCATTTTAGCTTTAATCATTTTAATTTCAAACTAACTTTTTACTCAAACTCTTTAACTTAGTTAAAATTTGAACTATTTTCACAACTTTAACAACTCTAAATTTTTTGTAAAATTTCAATTTCAGTTCAAACTCATTTATTTGAAAATAACTCATCACGTAACTCAAACACGTCAAAATCATTTTTTTTTTTTTTTGTTAACCATTACTAACAAAATCGACCACATTAATCACATTAATTCAATCTCAGCAAATCGCACACAATTCACATCAAACTACATCTCAACCGCATCAATTTTAAATTCCGCTAATTCACGCATAAACGAATTAAATTCATTTTCATCATTTTACACATCAAATACACCAAATTTCTTTTTCATAAAATCACATAAATGCAAACTAAAAGTTTGGAAGGAGCCCTTACCTTAACGATAGCTTAAACAACCGATTACGGTACCGCGATAAATTCCAGTAAAATATTTTGTTCGCACGTCACTTCGAAAACTAGCTCACTAGCACCGCAGCGTGGAGGTGAGCAACTTTCTCTTCTGTTACTTCGCGAGATGAAGCTTAGATCTAGAAGAAAATGGAAGTTTTGTATTTATGAGTTTTGATTTTTTTTGTTTTGGTTTTGAATGCTGGAAGAAGAAAAGGAAAAGGAAGCACTGGAGAATGAAAAGGAAATGCAGCGTGAGCGAGAAGCATAAAGGCTGGGTTCTGATTTCCTTTTTCTTTCTATCTATATAATAACTATATAAATATATAAATATATGTAACTTATACTATATATATGTGTATATATACTAATATATATATATATATATATATAATATTATAATATTATATTATATATATATTATAATTAAATCAAATCAATAAATATCTAAATATTTTTACACACACCTCAACTATTTTAATAAAAATATCTATTCTCATTGCAACAGAATTAAATTATTTCTCGCCAAATAATTTTAAACGGGTCTCATAAAAATATCATTGGCATTTAACATTCGAAATACCAATAAAATTGGCTAAAAAGCCTCAGAATTCCACATAAAAATGCACTAAAATTCATAATTTACAAATTAAAATTAAGGGTCTTACATTACTACCCCTAAAAGAAGTTTCGTCCTCGAAACTTAAAGTACGAGTGAGAATCCACACTAGGTTTGTACTCAAATTCAACATATAAGTTACAACTTGTTTCACCTGACCTACTCGAAGAAAGTGTTGCCTACCCCTTTTCATAGGGTGCTCAATAACTCCATACATTACCATTGGCGGCAAGACTCGCCCGTTTCACTCAACGTGATTTTGTCTACTATCAACAATAAATTAAGGATGATGAGTTCCTCAATTTGTTAATAAATAGCCAACAACAATGATAGTGGCTTGGACTATCTTTACCGAATTGCAATTGCGCTTCCTGCGACTTGCACTTAAGGTTATCCTAATGCACAAGTTGTCAAACAATCTTCTCAAAATCCACTGAGTTTCTCTTATTTTCCTATAACTTTGATCCTATCGACGAATTTCAATCGCCCATAGCTATGTCACATAGTGTCATATACATCCACTTGGTACGAAACATCTATTTGGTACCCAAACCGAAACACTGAGTATGATACCAACACACCTAACACCAACAATCATTACCGTCGAGAACTCCTGAATGTCTCCATTGACTACAAATCCTCGATTTTTCTTTAGTCGCACAACTACGCCAAACCGTAGTGTTCTTATCAGTATGTTGTTCTAGTTATAACTCTAAGAATTCCATCCTCACATCTGCTTGGTGATCCAAGCTTCCTCAAATATTTTCGATAACATGCCAAACCTATACTACTCATGATACACAAACTTCCTTCCAGTTTAGTACTTCATTTCAAGAGTCACGTCTTCAACAAAAACGGAACTTGAATTTCATTCACTGATTAAGACCTACATTTGTCTCATGCCTAACCCCTCATTTTCACGCTTCACTAGTCAATTCTTACATACTTCACCATTCTGAACAAACCTGAATATAATATTCCAACATTACTGCCACCATTCATTCTGATACTTCTCAATTTCGCCGCATCCTTTATTTGCAGCTTGATAATTATCCTTTCATTCTAACAGGTCAAACACACTATTTTCAATCCATCCCTTTTCCATTTATACAACTCTTAAATTTCTACCTCGAACCTTGATATATCTTTATTATGGTGATTTCAATAAATCAAGCCTCACTAGTTCCCACCAAACTTTTCCATTTCATACGTAATTCTTCCCTACCAAACAAACATTTAACTCTGTTGATTGGCAAACACAAAAGCAACCCCCATGCCATGTACTCAAGTAATGCCTTTAAAATAACATTGTCTGAAATACAGGCGAGATAATTTCTTTCATGAATCTTTAATTGACATAAGCTACACCTCCTTGTGCTACTCCAACAAGCTTTCTTGGCACATTTTTCCAAAATTTGGTTCACTCGCTGAATTCTTATTCCTTTTCAACCTCCACCGAGATACAAACTGAAAGAATCCTAACAATCATACGTCCAAAAAAAACTATTTCACAAATGTTCCCAATAAGCATTTCCTAAGAATAATTATCTATAAACTTCATCCTCATAACTTTGCAGTAAAATATCTCAAAGTCCCACATACCTTTCATCGTCCATCTAGGCATTGAAACACTCATTTGTTATATTTCTTCTTTTTCACTTTCTACCATTGAATAAAATTCTAAAATCTGATCCTCGGAATCTCCAAATACTAGTCACACCGTCTAAATTCATCCATTTCATGTTAAGATACAATTCAAGGTCTTATTCATCATCGACTTTAATCGTCTTAGTAATCTCACTAATTAAAACTCTTTTAATCATAACACAGTATTTTTAGTAAATTTTCAAACATTCTCAACCATAACCTGAATTATTTATCACTTGCCTACGTCAACTCCCTCGATTATACAAGTTTAAGGTGTCACTTGGTCCTCCATCCAACCTTGTGGATTTTAAATCATCGACTTAAAGATTAACCATCTTAGGGTCCCAAATCAAATCTTGAATAATCCTTCCAACCTATCAAAATATTAACATTCTCCTAGTAATTACCATCCTTTAATAGACTCTCAAAGCTTACATTGCTACAATCTCAAAGTATTCTCGTACTCGGTACTTCCAATTCCACTTAATAGTAACATACGGTTCAATACATCAAGTTTTAACTCCTTTTGTTTTTCCGAACATCACTCAAAATTCATACTTACGCGTCTATAGTTTCATCCGAGATCACTATCCATACTAACTGTCTCCTAAACCACACAGAGATTTGTCACTTTCCAATGAAATATATAGTTTCATTCATATACTCGTCATGAGATTCATACTTAACAATCTAAATTTGCAAATCTAGTTTAACTCGAATGCTCGACCTTACCCCTCAAGGTATCGACCATTCCTCAAAGCGTCTCTTATCTAACCAAGGTAGTATTTACACCTAACGTACAGTGATTCTTAACTTCAATACAAGCCTCTTTCGTTGACACCTAAGCATCAAATGTTATTCCAAATAGAATCCTTGTCTTCTCAATAATTTCATGGTGTTCACACCTCTTTAACAGTTATCAAACTTCATCCAGTCTCATCCTAAAATCTACTAGGCGAACATCTAATACCGTTCTTTAAAATTTCTCCACTTATTGAATCCACTGATCAGCTTTTCCTGGGCTCTCATCACCATTAAACTTTGGAGGATTGTAACGAAGAAAATCTTCCAATCCCCTTGACTCAACAACATGGATATCTCCTTCCCTCTTTTCCAGATCCCGCAGAGTCTTTGCAGTAGTCTGTGCAGCAACAGAAGCAGTCATGTTATTCATAGCTTTAGCCATTTCATCATCTTCATTGACGTTGACTCTTGCAGCGTCGCTCCTTCTTGAAGGCATTGGTTCCTCAACCCAACATCAAGAAGAAATCTTAACACCACTTAGAATGATTCCAAAAATAACTTCAGTCTACATCAAGACATAACAACTCCACCAGACTTGACAACTCAAACAACTTAACCCGACACATGATCAGATAACGACTCCCAACCTACAGGTTGACCTACAATCTATAACCAAAACTCCACATCCCCAAAGAAATCCAAACCAAAGCTCTGATACCAAAATTGTAACAGCCCATTTTTTTTTAAACAAATTCAAATTCATAATAAAGAGAGAAATACCTTTGGATAAAATATTTAAGCCGTATCACAATGACAAAAGTCAACAATAATTACAAGCAGCGGAAGTAGTTTTCGGAATTAAAAGTCCAAAGTATTTTCAACAGAAAAATACATCGGGGCTATGAGACCTATCAAACATAGTTCATACTCCTGGGGTATTCTCGGCAGTCACCTGCCCAAATGCACTGCCCCAAGAATCTCTACTTCCCCCACGTCACATCAAAAAGTGACACATGGACCCACCAGAATAAAAGTCAACAGACAGTTAAAATATAGAGATACAGTCTTCCAAAATAAAATAAATACAACCACAAGAGGAAGACACCCTGCCCCTATACAGCCACCTAATCTGATCATACCACAAAAAGCTATACAACCCAGATAAACTCCACGCGCCCAGTAAAACCTTCTGACACAACCTCAGTCAGGTATAACCACTATCTTCCCATCTACGGGGCACTAACCGGAAGGACGGTCCTGATCCTCATCTAAGGGAAAAGCCCAAATTTCCACAATAATTGTAAAGTGTCACCAATTCGAAATTAACAACAACACATAGCATTTCAGCTTTAAATGCACAAAATAACCTTTCAACTTAACATACACCTTGAAAGGGTTTTCATATGCCAACAATGCATAAACAAGTTGAAAAATGAAGTTTTGGACAAAACTGCACTGTCGTATTCGAATACAGCATCCTTGTATTCGAATATAGTGCTATTTCACAAGTCAGTAGCAAAATTGAATATCCGTGTTCGACTACACACTGCTTGTAGCCGAATACAACTACTAAAATTTGCAGATTTAATGTTTCGAAAATGTTTCGCAATCATTCAACACTTACCACACAAAATCAATCAATTATACTCATCAATTACGGCACCATTACGAACAACAACCGAATATGTATATACAACCATCACAATATATCAAACATGACTCGCGTGCCCTAATGTAATGCGTATATGCGAATGCACATGATTTTGGAATTCGAAACCAAAACCCTCCTCGAAGGGGCGTAAATCATAATTGTACAACCTCTCACAGACCAGTACTAATTATCAAGGTGCAATCTCTCACGGATCAGCACAACTTACTATCGTAGAGCCTCTCACGGACCAGTACCAATTATCAAGGTGCAATCTCTCACGGATCAGCACAATTTACTATCGTACAGCCTCTCACAGAACAACACAATTTTCTATGCGTCCAATCACTCACAGATCAACGCGACTTACAAGAGTGCAATCTCTCACAGATCAGCATGACGTGAAAATCCCCGCAAGGATAAGATGAACCAACTATTCACATGGCATCATCTCGTGGCCCATCACGGTTACCACTATCACTATGGCCCATCGCGGTCACCATATACTATGAAATGCATGAGCATACTCTGACTCTTTTCACCACAACTATTAAGTAAATGCAGCTATTAAAAGATTCTCCTTTTTTAATACTCATTTAACACTAATGATTTTTCAATCTTTTCACAAAGCATACTCAAACATATATTCATCCATAAAATTTATAACACATACGCCATCAATTATGGATACATCAATCGCACATTCACCACACATCCACATCTCAAACACAACAATTTCAATCAATTCAAATTCCCAAAATTTCAAACCAAATTTAATCATGAATCACTCGTATTTACAACTCCACATTTTCAAACATAAACCACCAAATTTAATCTTCAAAATTTTAACCCATAAATCACCAAATTTAATCTCCAAAATTTAAATTACCAAATTCAAAACTCCACATTTTCAAACATAAACCACCAAATTTAATCTCCAAAATTTTCAACCATAAATCACCAAATTTAATCTCCAAAATTTTCAACCATAAATTACCAAATTCAAAACTCCACATTTTTCAAAAATAAACCACCAAATTTAATCTCCAAAATTTTCAACCATAATCCACACATAAATCACATCTCAAAAATTCATAATATTAATTATGAACACATAAACCACACCAAACTTGAATCAGCTCAACTCATATCTCAAACACATTAAATTCAACTTCCACAATTTCACCCATAAACATATTAAATTCATTTTCCCCCAATCTACACATGAAATACATCTCAAAATTCATAATAGTAATTATGAACACATCAACCACAACAACATTAATATACCAGGTTTCTCCCCACTGCTAACCCGGTGCCAACAGTCTTGATTCCTTTTCGAGACTCAAGGAGTTAATTACATAAACATAAATATTTATAACAATTTGTTCACAACTAAAGTTTATACAACCACAACAAAATTGTAAAATTATATCTTTTTCACACACCAAACTTTTACAACCAAATAATCTACATTATTTAATTAAAATTAAATAAAACAAATATTATCCAAATCACACGTACGCACACTCGACTATTAAAGCACCAAAATTCTGAGTTAATAAAATACTCTAAACTTTTTATTTTCAAACTCAATTCAAGAGTAATTAAAAGAGTAACATTTTAAACTTTAATCATTTTAATTTCAAACTAACTTTTTACTCAAACTCTTTAACTTAGTTAAAATTTGAACTATTTTCAGAACTTTAACAACTCTAAATTTTTTGTAAAATTTCAATTTCAGTTCAAACTCATTTATTTGAAAATAACTCATCACGTAACTCAAACACGTCAAAATCAATTTTTTTTTTTGTTAACCATTACTAACAAAATCGACCACATTAATCACATTAATTCAATCTCATCAAATCGCACACAATTCACATCAAACTACATCTCAACCGCATCAATTTTAGATTCCGCTAATTCACGCATAAACGGATTAAATTCATTTTCATCATTTTACACATCAAATACACCAAATTTCTTTTTCATAAAATCACATATAATGTCCTAAATGCAAACTAAAAGTTTGGAAGGAGCCCTTACCTTAACGATAGCTTAAACAACCGATTACGGTACCGCGATAAATTCCGGTAAAATATTTTGTTCGCACGTCACTTCGAAAACTAGCTCACTAGCACCGCAGCGTGGAGGTGAGCAACTTTCTCTTCTGTTACTTCGCGAGATGAAGCTTAGATCTAGAAGAAAATGGAGGTTTTGTATTTTTGAGTTTTGATTTTTTTTGTTTTGGTTTTGAATGCTGGAAGAAGAAAAGGAAAAGGAAGCACTGGAGAAAGAAAAGGAAATGGAGCGTGAGCGAGAAGCATAAAGGCTGGGTTCTGATTTCCTTTCTCTTTCTATCTATATAATAACTATATAAATATATAAATATTTGTAACTTATACTATATATATGTGTATATATACTAACATATATATATATATATATATATATATATATATTATAATTAAATCAAATCAATAAATATCTAAATATTTTTACACACACCTCAACTATTTTAATAAAAATATCTATTCTCATTGCAACTCAATTGACAAGTAAAATTTTTAGCAATTAAAGATATTTTTAACAAAATAGTCCGATAATAAATTTTCCGCAACGGAATTAAATTATTTCTCGCCAAATAATTTTAAACGGGTCTCATAAAAATATCATTGGCATTTAACATTCGAAATACCAATAAAATTGGCTAAAAAGCCTCAGAATTCCACATAAAAATGCAATAAAATTCATAATTTACAAATTAAAATTAAGGGTCTTACAAAGAACACCAATGGTGGTTGTCAATTCCTCAGAGAAAATGTTATCTCATAGTCAAGCAAAAGGAAAGGAATAATTTCCTTATCAACAGTAAAAGAAGAATACATCTTATCAGCTAACTACATTACACAAATTCTTATCAAATAAAAGAGAGTAACGTTTATATCTTTCGTAATAATACATCTATTATATGTTTAGTCAAAAGACCTATTTTTCAATCGCATATTTATCTATCTGTTGTACAAATTGGTTCATGAAATCCTCTTATCTAAGGATAAATAGCATGTATGAATCAGTTCATGCTTTAGTATGCATCGATTCACATGAAAAAGTCTCAATTTTACTGTGCATTAAGTTGTGTTTTCTCATTTTAATTTTTTCCAATCAATATCATTCATCTCATATTTTTCAGAGTAGCATGTATTTTTATCTCTTTCATCCCATGTCTCAATCTAGACTACACAAGTTTTTTTATTGTTCTTGGTATGAAAATTTAAGAGAGAAAACACGAGGTATCTTTTTCTTGTTAATTGTTGATGGTGTAAGCGTTAATGGGGTATCAAATTTGTGAGACAAAGGAGATGATCTTTTCTGACCTTAAGTAACATATCTTGAGAAGTTGGTGAATCACTTAAATGTGAATAGGATGTTCTTCAATTAAAGAGTTGGGTTCAAGAAATTTAAGAGGGTGTTCTTCAAGTTTATGTTTTTTCAATTATTCAAGAAGAAGTGGAATTTCATATTTTAATTCATTCTCAAAGATCTTATAATCATTTGTACCAATAGTTAAAGGATCTTGTACACTACATACAAGGACAGAGTAATGGAACCAATTGATAGAGATTTCAACAAGTGTATTAAATTGTTTCAAGTAATAATTGGTAAAGTACCAAATGTCAAATTCAAGAATTTCATTATACTATTTAACAACTTTGAACAAAAGATTCTTGATTGATTAATTATTTTTGAATTCACAAGAGTAAAAATGCTGATTTGAATCAAACTTTTAACTATTAATTTGACCCATGTTACTAAATTTCTTCAATGAGTTATTATCAATTTCCAAGAGTTTTTCAATCTTATTGATTGAACATTTAATCTTACATTTATCTCTAATATCTTAGCAAGTTATAAAAATAAGATCAAGCATCATATAACAGAAATTATAAAATGGGTTTACATGCCTGCACAGTAATAAACCCATTTTAGCCTTCTTTTATTCTGATGTATGCTAAGCCAAGTGTTGCCATGAGCATACCCCCCTCTAGTAGAATAGGTTAAGCAAAAGCTATTTGTGAACTATTTAAGTTTAGTTCGTTAAATGTTCCAACAAGTTTGAGATAAATAAGCACGGGTTTGAAGTTGGACTCGATTTTAAACAATCAAACAAATCTTGCAAAACTCGACATCAACAAATTTGAGATTGAACTTTTGTCCAAAAAAACAAAGTTTGAGATTGGACTCGATTTTTTCATAGCAAAATTAAACTTATATATGTTTGACTCGGTTTAATTCCGTTTTACATTGGCATTAGAAGAAAGTAGGGACGAGTTGTGCGCTACATAGATGTTAAAGATCATGCTTTTCAATTTTTAGATCTTGGAAATGGTGGTTGCGGCATTAAGTTAAAATTCGGCGCTATTTGGATGAGTTGTATGTGATATATATAGAAAACTCGTAATTCGGTTATTTTTAATTATGAAGCGTATAATATTATCTCAATAGCTGAGAAGGTGCAACTAATTTCTTAGACGTGGTTTAGAGTTAAAGATGTTTGTTTTGTATGTGATTTTATTGTTGATACTCTCACTCTGAGTGTGTATAGGGTGTAGTAAATTTTTATAAGGTGGTTATGTGTTGATTGAGTGATATGATTGAGTTGCAAAGTTGTAATTGGTTTTTGGTTGTGTTTTTGTATAACAAGATTTTGTATTTCTATTTGTTACTAATCCTTGTATTAAGAATATTTTCTCTTTAAAAGTTATTAGCAGGTTTAAAAAAAAGAGCAGGGAAAATTCTAATCCTTATTCCACACATAGTTACTTTGAAAAATCTACTCAGTTGCATGAAAAAATATATAGCATAACAAGTCAAAACTTCACCTCCATCCATTTCAAGTAGTATCTATTATATATATTAAAATAGACTTCTACATAAACATCATCTAATATTGTGACATTTCATTCAAATATTGCCACCTCAACAAAAAAATCCTATGTGGCACATCTAAAAGGTTTTTCCTCTTCAATTCTCTTTATTGTTCAACTTTCAATTTGCTTTAACACATATTTTATTATTATTATTACTACTATTATTATTATTAAGCAACTAATATTATGTATAAGTATTAATGTGTCATGAGTTACAAATTAAAGTACAATCAATATATAATTTTTTTTACATATACTATTCTACTTCTTCAAACAATATATGATTAGTGTCTTGCAACCCAACTATTTTTAAAGAAATAGATATAGTTGGAAAATTCTCTTTATTGTTCAACTTCTAATTTGCTTTAAGACACATTTTACTATTATTATTATTATTATTATTATTATTATTATTATTATTATTATTATTATTATTATTATTATTATTTAGCATCTAATATTATGTATAACTATTAATGTGTCATGAGTTACAAATATACTATTTTACTTCTTCAAACAAATATTTTCAACCCAATTATTTAGCATCTCATATTTTACTGCCTTTCAACCCAATTATTTTCAAAGAAGTAAATATAGTTGGAAAATTCTTTTTTTTTTTTGCACAAATAGCTTTTGTTAGTTAGAGTATTGTTTTTGCAGACATATTTGATCTTATCTACAAGATGAAAATATATTGGCTCCTCAAAAGACAAAGAAGATTGTCCCTATTCAGCTTTATATGAGTGTTATTATTTTGTCTTTGAAAGAAAACTATTTACAAATAGAAAACTATTTGTTGTTTTTTTTACGGAGATTTTTTTGTTGTCAAATTTTTTTAAAATACTATAAATTTGAAGTTTCTACATCTGTTTTACTTTTACTCAACCGTACATACGAGTTGTTTGTGAAAATTCTCAAGTCATGTTGTATAGAAGTCTCATACTCAAAATATTGGAATTTAGATTTGTCATTTCTTTAACAGGATTAGAATGAAATGAATATCAAATGGCAAAATCATTTTTAAATTTTTCTAACAATATTTTGACTATAAATTTAGATTTGACAACACAAAAAAAGAGCATGACTAATCTGATTTTGCGGTAGATAATTACATATATTAATATTTATTAAAATACTTTTTAGATTTTTAACACTAAATATAATTTATGAATTTTGTTTGTAGGATGATCTTCACTATGGATTTTTAATACTAAATATATGAATTAGTTGCAATTACGTTATGCAAAACATTTTACATATTCTCAAATGTATGTTTGTCAACTCATATATAATAATTACTCAAATAAACTTACTTTAAAAAATACTCTACAAATAAAATGATAAATTATATTATTTTTTAAATTTTAAAATCTTATTCACAATACTATTAATATGTTAAATTCTATATATCATGTGCAACGCGCGGGTTATATTCTAGTTTGGTAATGAATTTCAATTAAAATTTCATACGTTTCGATTGTGTAAATATTGTATTCAAAAGCTTAGAATGGCAAGATAAGAATCAAAAGTCTACATCCATTTTGAAGGGTTATTATTCCCTTTCAACCACATGTAAAATAAAAATTGCTACCTAAAAATATCAACATCATGTAACAACAGATAAAATATGCTTCAAAATAAATGTTTTATTTATAATTTTTTTTTCTGAAATCATTAAATTTTTTAATTAATTATAATTAATAAAAATATTTGAATAAATAAAACTCATTTTATTATTATTATTATTATTATTATTATTATTATTAAAATTAACACAAATTAATTTTTTTTTTTTAAATTATGCATAATTCAAATAAGACATTTAAAATTTAAAATGAGATATGCAATGATGTTATCAATAGACTAATCAATTGATATGAATCTAAGAATT
>JBBPBP010009777.1:37456726-37478586 GCA_037974735.1 Cicer chorassanicum | reverse complement strand
CTTATATATAAATCTACAATATAAACAATAGTATGCATGACAAGTTTTCGGCAAATAAAATATTTAATGTTTCTCTAATAATAACATTCACATACTTTTGTCACAAACACTTAGTATTAAAAAAATGGTATGTTTTTCAAATTAAATAGATCTACTTAAAGGAAATAAATTATATCACCAAAAACTAAAATACTAAGAAGACATTCAGGAAAAATCAGCATATTATTCCTCCATTTTTATTATCCTATATCCGCCTAAAAAAATAAATATCTCAATGGAAATATATCCGCACAATAAGTGTTTTGAAAAAAGTTCTTAATTTTTTTTACAAGTGAAAAATGTACTTAATAAATTCACAAAAAAATAATAAATTACATTCCACAAATATCTCCCTTCAATTAAATATAATTGGCCCATTAAAATATTTCCTTCAAAATACAATTACTCCACAAAAGATGAAATAGAAAACAAGCATTTGATATTGTGATCCCTCTCTCCATCTCACTTTTTTTGTTGGTGAATCTCAATCTCACTTTGTATGCAAATTTTATTGTCTTTATTCTATTGAACTTTTTTTTTTTGCGAGTGATGATATGTGTGTGTTGTTCTATAACGAATTATTATTTGCTTTTGATTGCATTTTATGGATTTATTTTACTTTTTCTAGTTGCGTTAGATTTATTCAAGGATACAAGCACAAGAGTGACCTCCAACAGAGGAAATTGAAGTTGAAGCACGATAAAGATCTATTATATGGTTTTCTTATGACATATTCTTATGACATACAATCTATAAGGTTCTCTTGTGACTAATATTATGTGTTTGCAGATTCACTTTGCAATTGAAATAGAATTTGTAGATTAAAAAGTATGATTTTTATTGTTTCTTTAACTTATTTTTCTCATAATTTTCACTACGCCAAAAATGACATTTTATAGCGCGTCTTTTACAACGCTTATTAAATACAAGCGCTGTTGTATAATTTTTAAAAAATTACGGAGGATACAACATCGCTTTTTTGACAAGTGCTGTGAAAAAAGCGCAGTTGTAGGGTCATATAGGGTCACATACACTTGCACATAATGTTTACAACTCTTTTACAGCGCTTTTTTAAAAAGCGCTGTAAATTGAAGCGCTCTCACATAGCCTTTTACAGCGCTTTTTGAGCGCTTTAAACACAAGCGCTGTGAAATGTAGCGCTCCCACCTTATGTTACATATCTTTTAAAGCGCTTCTTGTTAAATCGATGTGAAAGCCTTGCGCTTTCACATAATAAAATGACCTATTACAGCGCTTTTCATACAAGCGCTGTAAAAGGCTTCCGCTTTCACATTATTAAAGGACCTATTAGAGCGCTTTTATAAAAAGCGCTATAAAATCATTCATTTTAAATAAAAATCATTCACTTTAAATAAATAAAAACAAATTAATAACCTGACAATTTAACTTTTAATTTAACATTTAATAACCTGACAATTTAACTTTTAATTTAGTTAATACATCACAACTTAATCAATTACTATCAATATAATTACAATTCCCAAAACTCTATTAGGTTAATATATCTGCCAATTTTTGAGTGACGATAATCATTATTAAATTCCTATCAGTTCACCATTTAAGTTTTATTCAATTCTCTGCTTAACTATTCGATTGATATATCTTATTTAATCGATTAGAAACTCAACCTAGTATAGACTAATTTCATTGAATTCAAAGTGTCAAAAAAAATTATTCATCAAGAAAATATTACTCAACGTGGCAAAGAGTATAGAGTAAAGGTTCCTTTTTTATTATCTGATGGAATGTTGGAACAAAACTATAATGCGCATCGAGTAAGGAGAAGAAGAAAGAAAATGATTTGCAGAAAGAATTGATCTGTCAGTCCAGGATTGATCTTCTTGTTAATCCAAGATCGATCATGGATCAATCTTCACTCAGAAATTTTATTATTCACTTGTTACATAAATGCACATACAAGCTGTTAGTTATATAGGCCTGTTATATTATGATGCAAGGCAACTAACTAACTAACTAACTATAACAACCCTCTAAACATGACAGTTATGGATTAAACTCAACACTTCCCCTTAATTCATAACTGTTGTACACTTATAACCCCAAGCTTCTTTCTCAAAAACTCAAATCTGTCAAGCTTTAGGGCCTTTGTAAAACCATCTGCTAGCTGCACTTCAGTTGGGCAATATTGCACTTCAATCATTCCATTGTTCACTTGCTCTCTAATGAAATGGAACCTTGTATCAATGTGTTTACTTCTGCCATGTGAGATTGGATTTTTAGCAAGGCTGATTGCTGACTTGTTATCAATTCTGAGTTTAAGAGGCTTCATCACTTCACACCTTAGTTCCTTCATCACTGAATCCAGCCATATTGCTTGACACGTTGCAAATGTTCCTGCAATATATTCTGCCTCGCAAGATTAAAGTGCAGTCACTGGTTGCTTCTTTGTACACCAAGATATAGCTGCCTCATTGAACTTGAAAACATAACCAGATGTACTCCTTCTATCTGTGATGTCTCCACACCAATCATTATTCGAATATCCAATGAGTTCACTTCCTTCACCTTGGTTGCCATTAGGGAATAGCAGACCAAACTCCTTTGTGCCTTTTACATACCTAAGTATCCTTTTAGCAACTATTAAGTGAGTCTTCCTTGGATCATTCATGAATTTGCTAATTACACTGACTGAGTAGCATATGTCAGGCCTGCTGTTGCACAAATATTGCAGTGAGCCAACCATTTGTCTTAACATTGTTGGATCAACCCTTTCTTCCTCACTGCACTTGAACTCTACACATATACACCAAACTCTACTGCACACTTTGTGAAGCCTATCTGAATTAGGAACTGACCGATCCTCTTATTATAGGTTCTAGGGGCCTACTTCAAACCACACAAGGCTTTATGGAGTCTATACACCATGTTTTCCTTGCCTTGTATTTCAAATCCACGGGGCTGTGACACAAACACAATCTCTTCAAGTGGACCATTTAGAAAGGCTGATTTTACATCCAAATGGTAGAGTGACCACCTTCTCTTGCAAGCTAGAGCCACCACTAATCTTATAGTCTCAAGCCTTGCAACTGGAGCAAACACTTCATTGTAATCAATACCATGTTTCTGTAAAATTCCTCTAGCTACCAGCCTGGCCTTATGTTTTGAAATTTTCCCATCAGGATTAATCTTCAGTTTGAAGACCCACTTTACATCAATCTTCCTTTTCCTGTCTGGCAAGTTAACTAGCTCCCATGTTTGATTCTTCTCAATTGATTGGAGTTCTTCCATCATAACTTTCCTCCATACATCTATCTTCAATGCTTCTTCATAATTGAAAGGTTTAGAGTCTGCCAACAATGCAAAGTGAATGATATCACCTTCATCATTTACTGCATTATCAGAAGTTAATTCACAATCATTCAGCTTGCTTGGAATTTGTCTGATTCTTTGAGGTCTCACTGCTGCTGCCACTTCTTCTGGTTCACCTGCATCATTATTGATCACTTCTTCATCCTCTGATTCATCACTGGAATCAGGATAAATGCAGTCTTGTTGATTCTCTTTGATGTACACTAGTTCCTCTTCCCATTTCCACTTCTCAGTCTCATTCACAATTACATCCCTACTGATATGCACCTTTTGAGTTACAGGATTATAAAGCTTATAGGCACCTGTGGAATGATAGCCTATAAGTATCATAATCTCACTCTTATCTTCAAGTTTGCTTCTCCTAACATCTGGTACATGCTTATAGCACAATGACCCAAAAACCTTGAAATGCTTCACACTCGGCTTTCTGCCACACCAAGCTTCCTCTGGAACCTTCTGATTCAGCTTCTTTGTAGGGCATTTGTTTAAGATATAAGCAGCTGCAGTGACTGCTTCACCCCAGAAATTGTGTGGTAGGTTTTTCTGCTTGATCATGCTTCTTGCCATATTCAATAGGGTTTTGTTTCTTCTCTCAGCAAGTTCATTGTGCTGAGGTGTATATGGAGCTGTCACTTCAAGCACAATACCTTGATTAACGAAATCTTCAAATTCTTTTGAGGTGTATTCTCCTCCACCATCAGTTCTCAAGATCTTAATTGATTGGTCACTTTCTTTTTCAATTAAGCTCTTGAATTTCCTGAATACCTCTAATGCTTCACTCTTAAGCTTGATTGTATACAACCACATCATTCTTCTAAATTCATCAACAAAAGTGATGAAGTATCTGCTTCCCCCTAATGAAGATACTTCAAAAGGACCACATATATCAGAATGGACCTCTTGCAGTGCTGTAGTAGCTCTTTTAGGTGCTCACACATACTTCACAAACAGTTTTTCTGACATTCAGCTTTGGCAGTCCATACACTAGTTCTTTGGAATTCAAATCACTGAGACTTCTAAAGTTTAGATGAACATACCTCTTGTGCCATAAGCCTTCAATATCTTCACTAACTGCTGTAGACAAACACATCATTTTCTCACTTGAAATGTTGCATCTGTAAGTTCTATTTTGTGACATGTTTGATTTGAGCACCAACTTCTTCTTTGCATCAAACAGCTTCAAGGAGTCACCATCCATTGTCATTGAGAATCCCTTCTCCACCAATTGACCAATGCTCATGAGATTACACTTCATCTCAGGAACATACATCACATTTGCAATAATGATTTTTCTGCCATCATTGCTTTTGATCACTATATTTCCACTACCTTCAACCATCAGGCTTCTGCTGTCAGCCAATTTTATGCTTGTTTTCTTGCTAGCATCAAAACTTGTCAACCATTCTCTATGTGATGTCATGTGGTTTGAGCAACCGGAGTCAAGAAACCACTCTTCATTCTTGATCTTCTCATCACTAGTAGTAGCCATCATCAACACTGTACTGGAATCATCTCCATGAGCCAGATTTGCTTCTTCATCATCCTTTTGATCTTTCTTGAACCAACATTCATCTGCAAAGTGCTCATACTTCTCACAGTTGAAGCATTGTACCTTACTTTTGTCAAAATCCTTCTTCTTGTTATGACTTTTGCCAAATTCCCCTTTCTTTGAAGATTCAGCTTTGTCTTCAATCTTGTTCTTACCATTGTTGGACCAATTTGCTCTTCTCTTTCCCTTTTTCTTGAAATCCTTCTGATTTCCCTCTTTCTTGGTAGTTTGAACTTGAAATGCTTGTTGAACTGATCTTTCATAATTTCTATCAAACACCAGGAGCTCATGTGCTTCCAATGAATTTTGCAGCTCTTCAATTTTCATAGTCTTCACATCCTTTGCTTCTTGAATGGCTACCACTATGAAATCAAATTTTGGACTTAAAGATCTCATCACCTTTTCTACTACCATCTGATCTGTAATGTTCTCCTCACAAGTTCTCATTTGATTGACTATGGCTGTTAATTTTGAGAAGTAATCACTTACTTTCTGATCTGCTTCCATCTGCATCATCTCATACTTTCTTCTATAGGATTGTAGCTTCACTTGCTTCACCTTTTCTCCACCAGTGTGATAGTTTTCTAAGATGTCCCATGCTTATTTGGATCTTGTGGCTTTCGAAATCTTCTCAAAATGATTGTTGTCAACATTCTGCTGAATGTAGAACAAGGCTTTCCAGTCCTTCTTCTTGGCTTCCTTGAATGCATTCCTCTGTGCATTAGTTGGATTCTCTACCAAGTCCTCATAGCCATCCTGCACAATTTCACTCACTTCTTGTGCTCCAAATAAAGATTTCATCAATGCACTTCATCGATCCCAGTTCTTGCCATCAAGAACTGGAATATGTGATCCAAAACCATTGCTATTCATTATGCCTATCAAGAATCTATCACTCTGTGTTTCCCTTGATTGTTCCCCTCACTTTTCACTCGTGCCTATCAAGAATCTATCACTCTAGATGCCAATTGTTGGAACAAAACTATAATGTGCAGCGGGTAAGGAGAAGAAGAAAGAAAACGATTTGCAGAAAGAATTGATCTGTTAGTCCAAGATTGATCTTCTTGTTAATCCAAGATCGATCCTGGATCAATCTTCACTCAGAAATTTTATTATTCACTTGTTACATAAATGCACATACAAGCTGTTAGTTATATAGGCCTGTTATATTATGATGCAAGACAACTAACTAACTAACTAACTATAACAACTCTCTAAACATGACAGTTATAGATTAAACTCAACGTGAACATAATTTATATACTTTTTTTTTATATTACATGGATTTTTAATCATTTAAAAAAAAGGTTTGTATAGGGAATTTTAAAAATATAATTATTGAAACCTACTCTGTCAGTTAGCACATTAATTATCTAATCATTGATTTATTTATTTACACTTTTGTAAAGTAGATTTCTAATTTTATAAATTTAAATTGTGAATTAAATCTAGAAAAAGAATGTAATTACCTCGGTAATTTTTTTTTATTATTTTGTTCTCATTTAGGTATTTGGATGAAGCATTTTTGTTCTATTTAAAATAATAGTTAAATTTTTGAACGATTGTCTGAGAAAATTAATGCAATTTGATGTAGTGATGAACTGATAGGTTGAATAACATAATTTAATTATTTGATTTCTTTGGACAAATTAAGTTTATAATTTTATTTGGTACATATTTTTATTTTTAGTAAATTCTTGTATGTATTCAATTATTACTATTATTTTAATATTATTATTATTCTTATAATTATTATTATTACTATTATTATATTTAGTGCACATTTTTTTATTATTTACTTTCTTATTAGTTTTGATAAGTATTATTTCATTTAAGGTAAATATTTAATTTTTAACATAAAAAAATCAAGCTTGCAGAGTATTGATTGATTGTCTTAATCTTTAACTTTGATCATGCATATTTAAGATAATAATTAATCTTCAAAAGAAAATGAAAAATGAAGACTATAATGAGATTTAATTTTTTAATAAATAAAAATAAACAAGACACTTATGTGTTACCATAAAATGATAACATATCTTGCCTAAAAATTAATTAAGGGATGTTTGTGGTGGTTGATTATTCTAAAACTTTATGAAAACCTAACGTTTATGGTGTATACACATAATTAAATTAAGATGATAGGGAAAAATATTATTGCTTTTTTAATGCTTGTAATGGTTTTAGGCTTGCAAGTGACAACATTGGATGCACGCCAAATTGATGACATCAGTTGCTCTCAAGCTCTTGTTTCCTTAGTGCTATGTGTACCTTTTTTCTGACAGGATCAGGTCCACCATCTACTTCCTGTTGCGAAGGAGCACATAAGTCGACTCCGATTGGACATGATGTCTTAAAGCAGTTGCAATTAAATATGAGATTAACTCTTACCAAGCAAAACAACTCCTACAACTTTGTAACATTGGACTTCCAATTTAGTTTGATCCTGGCATTGACTGCAACACGTAACTTTGTCTTTCTCTTTTCTTGCAAAATCACACAAAATCATATACATTTTTTTGAAAGATAATTTTTAATTTTTAGAATCATGAATGTTTTATCACTAACCCGGTGTCTCTCCCACAAAACCATCTTCTTATTATTTTTATTTATCCACAGGATTCCATAATGCTACATTATGGGTAAATTATTATTTTTATTTATCCACAGGATTCAATAATGCTACATTATGGGTCAAGCAGATCATGAAGTAAGTTAAAAGAACAACAACAAAAACTTTATAGCAGAAAGCAAAGTGAAAAATTGTACCAATTCTTTAAAGTGAAAGATTTAATATATTTATGAAAATTTGAATCATATTTATTTGTTATCCATTATCTGTTTCTTAATTTTTGAAGTGTAATATGATATTTTGGAGATTATATTATACAAAGAAATTGCTGAATAAAAATAATTTTAATCTATGTAAAATTGAAAATTTTAATTCAACCAAACCAAGAAACAAATAAAACATGTTTTCTACAAGAACATCATATCTTCCTTTTAAAAAAAATGAATGCTAACAACTCGATAAAAAATATATATAAAATTTCATCATGATAATATACTTCAATTTCACAACTTTCCCTAACCATGACAATTATTAGAGTCAAATAAATAAATCAATGAACTTATTTGTTAGAAGCATACAATATGTTAAAAAAAGTTATGGAAAGAAATATAAATTGGTATTAAAATTTATAAAATCCAATTTTTGTTATTGATTTTATATTGTTTTGTTAAATTTTTTTTTTTCGTTCTCATGTGTCGCATTTGGATTGGCCGTTAAAAAGATAGTTAATAGACAAATTGGTCATTCAAATTGTAAGTGTTGGTCAAATTAATTCTTGAATTTTACAAATTGGTAAATACATTCCTGAAATTGTGATATAGTAATAGAAATAGTCCATATTTAAAATTTTATTTTAGAGATTATAATGGAACATGTTAATTGAATATTTGACCCCTCAACATTTATCTCATAGCATTGTCATCACAAAGCAAACCAATTTTTCAATGAAATTTAAATCTTTAATGTACTTCTTTGTCAATAATTAGTCAATGCACAATTACAATTACTTACAAATTTATCTCTGAGATGACAAAATTTTATCGGCAAAATTTTTCTCGAGAAGATGACATTGATGCAGAATCAACGTGGATAAGTCACATAACTAATTACAGTGTCATATCAAAATATCTAACGAAACTCAATTGTATTGTTAATTGATGCAATTTTTATCGATTGGAATCAGAAAATATGTTTTTTTCGTAAAAAAAGGGGAGTTATTGAAAATACCTCTTTTTGTTTAAATAGAATAACGAACAATATATACAAACAAAAAAAATACTTATTGTTATACCTAAACATTACATGCAAAGCTAATAAAAAGAAAGTATTAAACCTAGACATAACATAACACGTAAATAAGAAAATTTTAAAAAGAAGTGCGTATTAATTTTGTTTTTATCATTTTTCTTCTCTATTTTTCGTTATGCAAATTTCTTTTTCTTTTAGTTTTTTATTTTAATATAGGTTGAAGTAGATGGTAATAGAGAATATTATTTAAGAAATGTGTCACAGATAATTATTTGTGATTCACCAAATTGTAGATTCAAACATTTATTCATTTTCTTCTCACATTTCCTTTCATTTTTATCCCCTCTTTGTGTTTATTTTGAAATGAATAAATATGGAAAAAGTTGTCCTTAAGTCCTAGCTCAACTAGAAAATGCCAAAATTACTATGTTGAACGTCTTGTCGCGGGTTCAAACATAGAACCTCATAGTTGTGTGAGTTAATTATGATGAAGTTTATCATCTCTTCTAAGATAAAAAACGATTCCCTAGAAGGCGGATTCGAGCACTTCATTACTAGAAAATTTGTGTTTAGCTTTGACCTAAAGCTCATGCTAAAGAGAAAAAAAAGACGCTAACACTGTTTTAGCGTCACAGTTGGGCCTAGGTTAAAATGCCTGAAGCTAAAACTTAACGTCAGCAATATGTCATCCGACGCTAGTTAAGCATCAACCTAACAAAGTCTAAATTAGTGAAATCATCAAATGGATTACATTCGAAGCTAAGGTTAACTCTTTGAAAGTCAAAGTTGGATGAAATATAACATCGGAAGGGTGAAGCTAATTAGTTGCTTTTTTGTAGGGTTCTCTATTTTTTTTCTTTTTTTCTTTTTCTCCGATCCTGTCTCGTATTTTCCCTAAACACTTCTATATATAGTGTCTAATAAAGTTTAATTTTTTAGGAAATAATATCTCTTAATATTTATTACGATTATCCAAACATAAAATTTTTATTTTGAAAACTAGTCTTAAATGACAAAAATCAAATTTGTCTACACAAAAAATAATTGATCAAAATCATTAAATTTTTAATTTACTTAATAAATATCATATCTTTTTTCGTTTTTTTTAAATAAACCAATTGAATATTTCTTGAAGAATTTAATATTGTTAGGTAAAAAGTTTTTACACGAATATCAATCAATCTTACTATGTGATCATTAGTAATATTTGACAGATATATACTATGATTTCAAATCAGTTGATTTGATGAAAAATCATTTAGTGGTAAAAGGTTTAGATGTACCAACTAATTTTGCGTTAAACTTCTATTCTATGTTTGACATTGTTTTACTCAATCTTTTGTTTTAAATAAAGGTTTTATAACTTATACCGTTTTTAAAAAGGTTATCAAATATTTATTAGATAAATTTTCTTTTACAAACACAATTTATTTATTTATTTATTTATTTTTTTTGTGTTTTCACTGTGTTTATGTTGAGGTTTGGAAATAAAATAAGTTGGATAGTACTTTGAAAAAGATGTGGTAATAGTATTCTTTCGACTTTTATTTTGAGAATTTATCTAATTTGCATAGATTTTACTAGGGGTGTATATGGGTGCGGGTCAACCCGCTAAACCGATCACTCAACCCAATTCGATTTTTATTCGTACCCAGTCACTTTCGGTTCCAACCCAACCCGTTGAAACCCGCTTATATTTTGTTCGGGCAATGGGTTTAACAATTTGAACCCGTCGACCCGTAGACCTGACCCGGTAACTATTATATTTTTTTTAAAATTTTGTTTGGCAACCCCAACAGTCCAATAGGGTTTCATTTCTCTTTTTCAGATTTTCAACTGCCCTGATCCACTTTCTGCGTCCACCTTCTTCCAGACTTCTTGAAGTCGCACCGCCCTCCACCTTCTTCTTTTGTTCCGTAGGTGCTCATAATTGATTTTTATATAATTGATTTTTATACGAATTAGTTATAATAAGATATTATTAATAACTGATTTTTATATGAATGCTGATGCAAGGTGTTCATGCGTTTATGCTAAATACTAAATTTTTCTCGCAGTTTAGCGTTTAATTTGTTTTGGCATTGTAATCTCGTATATGCCTACTCATAAAATTCGTATCTAATTTTTGAACTGTCTCTTTCGAAAGAGCAATTTAATTTTTGAGTTAAATACTATTTATTTAAATGTTATATTTTGTTATAGTTGTACATAATAAAGGTATGAACGAAAAGCTTATGCTTATAATGAATTTTGTTTAAATTTTTTACATTTGTTAAATACAATTTTTTTAGTTAAATACTATTCATTTGAGTTAAATACGATTTATGAGCAAAAATGATACTTATGCAAAAGCTTATGATGAATTTAGTTTAAACTTTTTACATTTTAATCTATTAAACATTTTTTTTTAGTATTTTATTTGAAAATAAAAGTACTCTAACTATAAACAAATGAAGCACTACTATTAAAAAATTATGGTAGTTTAGTAAACTAAAATGGTTGATCGGTTATGTGTAATGATGAAAGTAATGTGGTGGACCAAGTAGCAATGTTAGCTGTTTTCTCCTCACTTTTATTTTTAATATTTGTTTTTGCATATTCCCAATTGTTTCGTTTCAGACTTTGAGGAACTTGTTAAGTGTTTGTACTTGAAGTTGACATTGCTTAGAATTGATAAATTTTCATATTTTATTGATTTACTATTGTTGAATTTATTTATATATTTGAAGATTGTGGGATTTATATTTTTTTTTTGTGAGAGGTTGATGACTTTTTTAAAGAATTTGTAAAAATACGTTTTTGATTATCCACAAAGACCAATGGTGAACACAACAACAACAAGAAGAAATACATCCCTTGATGAAATTACAAATAAATAAATTAGATAAAGGTAAAATAATTCAAGTCATAATTCAAATACAAGAGGACCTTAATTACTTTGCATATGCATAAATAATATTTTCAAAAGTCCAAAATAATATTTTCAAAATATTAAAATCTTTATTTTTAACAAAATTCAATGTCGTATTCAAATACCAATTTCTTGTAGTCGAATACAGGATAAAAACATGGCTAAGTCAGAGAGTTGGCCATCTCATCTGTATTCGACTACACAGTGAAAATTTTGAATGATTTTTTAAACGTTGCAATCTGTATTCGAATACACAAATCCTGTAGTCGAATACAAGACAAAAACTTGGCTAAGTCAGAGAGTTGGCCATCTCATCTGTATTCGACTACACAGTGAAATGTTTGAAAATTTTTAACGTTGCAGCAAGCTGTATTCGAATACAGAAATGTGGTAGTCGAATACAACTGCAACAAATGCAATTTTTCAGCTTTGAATTCAATTTAAAACATTGTAATCCGTTCTCAAACCTCTTGGATCAAAGGCCACGAATCTAAAGAGTTGTTTGAGGACTATAAATAGGTCATAACTTCATTTTCAAATTACCAATTCAAATTATACAATTTCAAAGACTTTGAACTAAATTTTCTAAATTTTTCTAAGTCTTTTCCAGAAATTCAAGTACTTGCATATCATTTTCATATCCTTAAGGTTCTCAAAGTACTTGAATAAATCTTGAATTATTCTATCTCCTTCTATTCATATATCCTTATCAAAACAACAGGTGTTTGTAAAAGAAAGTTGTACTTTCTTTGAAGTGCTGTATTTAAGATAGTAGTGTTCTATCTTTGAAAAGTTTGTTAGAAGATTGTAGCCAAGGTCCCAGGGTGAGGACTTGTACATATTCTGACAGATAGTGAAGAAAATCTCTTGTGGTGAGCAAGAGGACTGGACGTACCCTTGGTGATTAGGGGAACCAGGATAAATCTGCTGTGTTCTTTACGTTACTGCCATTTACATTATCTGTTACTATCCATAAGCGAAAAAAAAAAATCAATCACCGTAATTCTAAAAACTATCAAAATAACCAAACACCTAATTCACCCCCCCTCTTAGGTGCACATCTGATCTTACAATTGGTATCAGAGCAGGTTCAAGGTAAATTACTCCTTGATCAAACAACTAATGGCTTCCGCACTACCAGTTTTCAGAGACGGAGGCAGCAGTACCAAACCTCC
This sequence comes from Cicer chorassanicum, assembly GCA_037974735.1. Lineage (NCBI taxonomy): Eukaryota > Viridiplantae > Streptophyta > Magnoliopsida > Fabales > Fabaceae > Cicer > Cicer chorassanicum. Next base: position 37,465,741 of record JBBPBP010009777.1, on the reverse strand, counting down.
ATGTTTCGTCGGTGAACATTACGATTTTTGGAAAATCCGTATGCAAGCATATCTTGAGGCACAGGGAGACGAAATATGGGATGCTGTCGAAAATGGTCCATACATTCCAACAACGGTCATCAACAACAAAGAGGAAATTAAAATAAAGAACTCTTGGACCGATGACGATAAAAGAAAAGTGCTATTTGATAAAAAGGCTAAAAACATTCTACAATCGGCACTTGGTATGGACGAATTCTTCCGCATATCTCACTGTAAAACAGCCAAGGAAATATGGGATACATTGGAAGTAACCCATGAAGGCACCATAGAGGTAAAAAGATCCAAACTAAACACACTTTCTCAAGAATATGAATTGTTTCGCATGCAGCCTGGAGAAACCATACTAGACATGCAGAAACGATTCTCCCACTTGACAAATCATTTGACAGCCCTCGGAAAGGTCTTCTCAAATGATGAATTGAATCTGAAAGTATTACGATCACTAACGAGGGCGTGGCAACCAAAGGTGATTGCTATATTAGAAAAGAAGAGTTTGTCCAAAATGTCACTTTCTGCATTATTTGGCAAACTACAAGAGCATGAAATAGAACTTGGACGATTAGAGCAAAATGAAACCCAAGAAAAGAAAAGCAAAAATATTGCTTTAAAGACCGAATCAAAGGAAGCAGTCAAAGAAGAAATTTCTGATGACGACGAAAACATCAATCTCCTTGTCAAGAAATTCGGCAAATTTCTCAAAAATAACAGAAGTTTCAAGAAGAAAAACTTCAGAAAGAAAGATAGCACGACCAACCAAAACTTCACATGCTTTGAATGTGGAAAACAAGGACATATTAAAGCAGACTGTCCAGATCTCATCAAGAAGAGTGCCGGCAAAAGAAAAGATTTCAAGAAAGCTTATATCGCATGGGAAGATAACGACATAAGTTCAACATCAGAAACTGAAAGCGATGAATGCGCAAATGTTGCACTAATGGCGTCACATCACTCCGATGACGAAGAGGTTAGTAACTCAAACAATCTTTCACATAATCATGAATTAGTTATAGAATACAATGAAACACAAAATGCAATAAAGGAACTTCTTGCTGAATGTAAAAATTTGCTTAAACAAGTATCAACTCAAAAGAAAGAAATCTTATATCTTAAAGAAAAAATTAATCTTATGGAAAAAGATGCTGAAAATTCTAAGCAAAATTCTTCATGTAATAATTGTGATTCACTTTCATTCAAAATTACTCAACTAAATAGAGTAATAGAAAGGTATAAAAGTGGTATTGGATTTTCTAAATTTGATAAACCAAGCACTAGTAAGACCATTTTTGTTAAATCAAGCACTCAAACAAATTTAAGAAACATGACATTTGTACAAAAAGAACATTCACATAAAGGAAAGTTTATTAACAATAAGCGTCATACATACACAAGTAAAATTCCTACTTGCTCATATTGTGGTATCTATGGACACACACCAAATACTTGTCATGTAAGAAATATTAGCATTCCCAAAGGCCATTGCATATGGGTCAAGAAAGGCACTAACCCCCAAGGACCCAAAGCACTTTGGGTACCTAATAAAATCTGATTTCAATTTTGCAGGGATGCTCACAAAATACTTCAAATTTATGGTACTTAGATAGTGGGTGTTCCAAACACATGACGGGAGACATAACAAAATTTTCAGCATTGACCCTAGGCTCACAAAGGACATGTAGTATATGGAGATAATAACAAAGGAAAGATCCTAGGCATTGGAAAAATTGGAAAAACACCTTCTCCAACAATTGAAGATGTTCTTTATGTTGAAGGCCTAAAGCACAATTTGATAAGCATCAGCCAGTTATGTGACAAAGGACACAAGATAGTCTTCAACAAGGAAGAGTGCATCATTCAAAATGCAGCAACAAGTGAAATTAAATTTATCGGTAAACGTTTCAAGAATATTTTCATACTTAATTTAGATGATTTATCCTTGAAAATGAAATGTCTTTTGGTAAGCGACAACAATGATGCATGGTTATGGCACAAAAGAATTGCCCATATTCACATGGATCATTTAAACAAACTAGTCAAACATGATCTTGTTGTCGGATTACCAAAAATGAACTTTGTCAAGGATAAATTATGTGATGCATGCCAAAAAGGTAAACAAACGAAAACTTCTTTTAAAGCCATAAATGTTATATCTACTACAAGACCACTTCAATTGATACACATGGATTTGTTCGGTCCATCAAGAACTAAAAGTCTTGGTGGAAATTCATATGGACTAGTTATTGTTGATGACTTTTCAAGGTACACATGGACCTTGTTTTTGGCAAACAAAAATGAAGCTTTTAAAGCCTTTAAAAATTACGCCAAACTAGTCCAAAATGAACAATCATCCAAGATTGTATCAATTCGAAGTGATCATGGTAGAGAATTTCAAAATACCTTATTTGGAGAATTCTGTGAGGAAAATGGAATTTTTCACAATTTTTCTGCACCAAGAACACCTCAACAAAATGGGGTTGTTGAGAGAAAGAACAGGTCCTTGATAGAACTTGCAAGAACAATGTTAAGTGACTCAAATCTACCAAAGTATTTTTGGGCAGATGCCGTAAACACGGCATGCTATGTTACTAACAGAGTAAACATTCGGCCACTTCTTAAGAAGACTCCGTATGAACTATACAAAGGTAGAAAGCCTAACATCTCTCACTTCCACATCTTTGGATGCAAGTGTTTTGTGCTAAATAATGGAAAAGATAATCTTGGAAAATTCGATGAAAAGGCAGATGAAGGTATATTTATTGGGTATGCATTATCTAGTAAAGCTTTTAGGATCTTTAATAAAAGAACTTTAATTGTAGAAGAATCAATACATGTTACTTTTGATGAAACTAACCCCTCGAAAGAGGACAAAGCTATTTCTTTTGATGATGATGATCTTGAAAGTAGTGATCCACGTAAAGAAGATCCAATTGATCAACCGAGTCAAGAAAATGAAGTCGACATGGAAGAGGAAACCAATGAACTCCCAAAGGAATGGAGAACCCATCGATATCATCCGATTGATAACATCATTGGTGATATCAACAAAGGAGTTACAACTAGACTCAAATTGCAAGATGCATGTTTAAACATGGCATTTGTTTCACAAATCGAACCTTCCAAAGTTGGTGAAGCACTAAAAGATGATCAGTGGATACTTGCAATGCAAGAAAAGCTTAACCAATTCGAAAGAAACGAAGTATGGGAACTTGTTCCTAATCCAGGTGACAAACACATCATTGGCACCAAATGGGTATTTAAAAATAAACTTGACGAAAATGGTATAGTTGTCCGCAACAAAGCAAGACTTGTCGCCCAAGGATACAATCAAGAAGAAGGAATCGATTTTGACGAAACATTTGCTCCGGTCGCAAGGTTAGAAGCAATACGGTTACTACTTGCTTATGCCTGCTCTATGAATTTTGAATTATTTCAGATGGATGTGAAAAGCGCATTTCTAAATGGATACATCAATGAAGAAGTATATGTCAAGCAACCACCCGGCTTTGAAGACTTCAAGAATCCTACACATGTATTCAAACTAAGGAAAGCTCTCTATGGCCTAAAACAAGCACCAAGAGCTTGGTACGACAGATTGAGTGCCTTCCTGTGTGAAAGAGGTTTTGAAAAGGGAAAGGTTGACAAGACATTATTTATTAAACGAAATAATGGTCACACCTTGTTGGTCCAAATTTATGTTGACGATATCATATTCGGTTCAACAAATAACGCAATATGTGAAGAATTCTCATTGATGATGCAAGGCGAATTTGAAATGTCCATGATGGGAAAATTAAACTATTTTCTTGGTCTCCACATCAAGCAACTCAAGCATGGCATCTTTATCAATCAAGCAAAATATTGCAAAGAACTGCTAAAAAGATTTGACATGGAAAAATGCAAGGAGAGTGCAACTCCCATGGGCTCTGGAACATATGTTGATAAAGATGAAACTGGTGCATCTGTAGATATTTCCAAATATCGAGGTATGATTGGCTCTTTATTATATCTAACGGCCAGTCGGCCAGATATCATGTTTAGTGTTTGTCTGTGTGCAAGATTTCAAGCAGATCCGAAAGAATCACATCTTGTAGCAGTCAAACGAATCATGAAATACTTAAAAGGCACCATCAATGTTGGACTATGGTATCCTAAAGGTAGCATCTGTAGTCTCGTTGGATATTCAGATTCAGATTATGCAGGATGTAAAACAGATCGTAAAAGCACAAGCGGCACTTGTCATGTACTGGGCAATGCACTCGTATCTTGGTCATGTAAAAAGCAAGCATGTGTCGCACTTAGTACTGCTGAAGCCGAGTACATAGTGGCAGGAAGTTGTTGCGCACAAATCCTATGGCTCAAGCAACAACTATGTGATTATGGAATTGATCTTGGATGCATTCCTCTACGATGCGACAACACTAGTGCAATCAATATCTCAAAGAATCCAATCATGCATTCTCGGACCAAACACATTGATATACGACATCACTTTCTGCGTGATCATGTGCTTAAAGGCAATGTTGAAGTAACCTTTGTGGATACACATAACCAACTTGCGGACATCTTCACTAAACCACTTCCTAAAGACTCATTTTTCAAAATACGACGCAAACTCGGCATCTTAAGTGAAAGTGATCTTTAAACGTCAGGTAAACTGCTATCATCAGAGCAAAGGTATGGCTTAATTCGTATCTTCACATACTTACATGTTATTTGAATCTTGTTGACTTACATGTTATTTGAATTTAGTTGACTTACATGTTATTTGAATCTTGTTGACTTACATGTTATTTGAATTTAGTTGACTTACATGTTATTTGAATTGACAATACTATCAAAATGTTAATTCTTGCCTTTACATATTAGAATTTAGTTCATTATATGATTATATTAAGTTTGTGTTATAAAATCATGTCAGTTTTCAAAAACTGGAACTCGTAGCCGAATACAATCAGATTGTATTCGAATACAGATGATTCTGGAAATCTGTATTCGATTACCAGTTTCCTGTATTCGACTACAGGTTCACAATTTTCTGTCATATATAAAGCTGTGCAGTCAGTATTCGAATACAACTTCACCCCTACCCTCGAGCTTGTACTTCTTCTCTGCGCATCAGTCTTCATCAGAACTGGTTCGCCCCTTCACACTTGCCTTTCCAAACGTTGTTTCCTTCAATTTTTTGCTGCGAAACCACTCTCTCAGTTCCTCAGATTCACGAAATTCCAAAACCCTAAACCCCCAAATTCAAATTCACGACTTCACAAAACCTAACCCCCAAAATCCAGCTTCGCGAATTCAAAATCTTCCATCTCAGCTTCGCGAATCAATTGGTTTTGTCATCATTTGTCACGGTCTCGAATCTTCTCTTCAAAATACATCTCAGTTTCGAATCCGAATCCTACCACCTTCAACAAAAATGTCAAACATTTCCACCTCTGTTGAAAACGCACGTTAGCGTGGCCCTCGCACCAAGCATGCAAGCTTAGGTCCTTCCAAGCGTCGCTCAAAGAGCATCAGCGTCACGGATTTGTCTCGTCTTCTGCATTCTCCCGAAGAAATTACCCGGTTTCGCACACTGTACTCCGACAAAAGGCTCATCATTCCAAAATTCGGTACTTTAGATTCTTTCTCTGCCTTTAAATTTCTGGATTTACTTAGGGCTCAACAAGTTGAGGACTTTATTGCTTACAAAGGTCCGATTTATCCTGATTTGGTTCGAGTCTTTTATTGCAATCTTCGTCGGGATGGCAAAATGTTAATTTCACGTGTCAAGGGAATCACTATTGAACTTGATTCTCATACTATTGGTACCATTTTGCAAATACCTGATGTCGGCCAGAAACTCTGTCCAACTAATCTGTGCAAATGGCATAATATCTCGAAACATGATGCTTATGCGGCTCTGTGTCACTTTGATAAACTAACCATAGAACGTAAGCAACTTCAGGCTAGCTCCACCTTTGCTAGACAGAGATTTAGTGTTGGAAACCTCACTGTCGACTTTCGTCTGCTTCACTATTTCTTGAGTTACATTTTGGTTCCTAAGGCCGGTAACTATTCTCAACTCTCTGAGTTTGAACTTCAAATCCTATACTTCATGAATGACGGTCTTCCTCTTAACTGGGCATATTTCGTTAAGTCAGTTATGTTTGTCTCCCGTGAAGCTGTTGGCTTGCCCTATGCTAAGGAAGTTTCTCGGATACTTGAACACTTTGGGGTAGATTTTTCTGAGGAGGTTGTGTATACCGTCACTAAGGATAATCTGCTAGATTTAAGTGTTCTCCCGAGCATGAAAATCGTTTGGAGTGAATCGCTGCAAAAATACATCCATCAGAGTGATATCAGTCAGGCCTTTGCTAGTGCTCCTCCAGATGATGCTGCTGACAATCCTGCATCTGATGATGATCAAGTTACTAATCGCATGATTATGGATCGGCTTGACTCTCTTCAGACCAGCTTCTCAGGATTTACCACTTCGGTCGATGCTCGCTTTCAGGCTCTCGAATCCACTATCGCTACTAATCACGACAGCCTAGTTCACGAGATGTGTATCATCGCTGACAAACTTGATCACTTCCATCTACCACCGGATCGTCGCTGAGATTGTACTTAGTTTCCTAGGTTTAGTTCGTTTTCATGTGTTACTAGGATTGACCTTCCTACTATTTTGTTTAAGATGTAATCGTTGTTTCCGTACTTGTTGTCTGACCTTTATGCCTCTATGCTTGTATGACCTTATGTTTTTATGACTTCCTGAATCAATGAATTTTATGATTATATCTGCTTATTTGCTCCAATATGATCTGTCTTAATTTATGATATGTTCAATCTATTACTTTCCTCTGCTAAGTATTCTTCTTTTTGATCATGTCAAAAGGGGGAGAAAATCTGTGTATATTTTGTTTTGTTGCAATCTGTGTATTGTGTTGCTTGTTGTTGCTTGTCCGTTAAAATTTAAATGTAGGTACACAACACACATATTCCCTCCTCCTCCACCACAGATGTTTGCATATATTACGGGGGAGTATACTACGCCTACATTACGGGGGAGTCGTCAACAACAACAGCTGGTTTTGTCATAATCAAAAAGGGGGATAATGTAAAAATACGTTTTTGATTATCCACAAAGACCAATGGTGAACACAACAACAACAAGAAGAAATACATCCCTTGATGAAATTACAAATAAATAAATTAGATAAAGGTAAAATAATTCAAGTCATAATTCAAATACAAGAGGACCTTAATTACTTTGCATATGCATAAATAATATTTTCAAAAGTCCAAAATAATATTTTCAAAATATTAAAATCTTTATTTTTAACAAAATTCAATGTCGTATTCGAATACCAATTTCTTGTAGTCGAATACAGGATAAAAACATGGCTAAGTCAGAGAGTTGGCCATCTCATCTGTATTCGACTACACAGTGAAAATTTTGAATGATTTTTTAAACGTTGCAATCTGTATTCGAATATACAAATCCTGTAGTCGAATACAAGACAAAAACTTGGCTAAGTCAGAGAGTTGGCCATCTCATCTGTATTCGACTACACAGTGAAATGTTTGAAAATTTTTAACGTTGCAGCAAGCTGTATTCGAATACAGAAATGTGGTAGTCGAATACAACTGCAACCAATGCAATTTTTCAGCTTTGAATTCAATTTAAAACATTGTAATCCGTTCTCAAACCTCTTGGATCAAAGGCCACGAATCTAAAGAGTTGTTTGAGGACTATAAATAGGTCATAACTTCATTTTCAAATTACCAATTCAAATTATACAATTTCAAAGACTTTGAACTAAATTTTCTAAATTTTTCTAAGTCTTTTCCAGAAATTCAAGTACTTGCATATCATTTTCATATCCTTAAGGTTCTCAAAGTACTTGAATAAATCTTGAATTATTCTATCTCCTTCTATTCATATATCCTTATCAAAACAACAGGTGTTTGTAAAAGAAAGTTGTACTTTCTTTGAAGTGCTGTATTTAAGATAGTAGTGTTCTATCTTTGAAAAGTTTGTTAGAAGATTGTAGCCAAGGTCCCAGGGTGAGGACTTGTACATATTCTGACAGATAGTGAAGAAAATCTCTTGTGGTGAGCAAGAGGACTGGACGTACCCTTGGTGATTAGGGGAACCAGGATAAATCTGCTGTGTTCTTTACGTTACTGCCATTTACATTATCTGTTACTATTCATAAGCGCAAAAATCAATCACCGTAATTCTAAAAACTATCAAAATAACCAAACACCTAATTCACCCCCCCTCTTAGTTGCACATCTGATCTTACAGAATTGAATGACGTGATTGAAATTTTATAGTTTTCGAGACATTCAAGTGTGAAATATATTTTCATTCAATATATTTTCCCATAAAATAAAAAACAATTTATTATTTATGTATAACCCGCCAACCCAACCCAACTCAACCCGTTCTTGATTAGGTTTGTTCGGTTTGGGTTAAACGAAGAAAATACGGGTTTAGAACTTAACCCAACCCAAATATAATCGATCGGGTCGGATATTGGGTTTTGTCAAATCCGGCCCAACCCAACCCACGTACACCCCTAGATTTTATCAATTCATATTTAGTTTTATGATGCCTTGTTAGGTTAGTTAGTAAAAAACAGATAAAATGGTTTTACTAACGCCAAAAAAAAGGTAATAAGTTTGACTAATGGTATTCTTTTGACTCATTAAAACAAATAAAATATACATAAAAAGCATTTCCCAAGTCTACGAAAATAACAGAACAAAACTAATCAATTATATATATTATAAAACAAGGAAATTTTAAATAAGGAAATTTCAAAGTATCACTAATGTACATTCGAATTCTCTCCAATTTCAACTTTTTATTTTAATTTTATAATTTCTATTCATATAAATAATAATAAAATATATCAATTTAGAAAAAGTTTATATGGTAATATACTATCATAAAAATTCTAAATTGATATGGTGAAATTTCCT
>JBBPBP010009777.1:37414567-37456448 GCA_037974735.1 Cicer chorassanicum | reverse complement strand
ATATATATATATATATAAACCAAGGTTATTTATTATCATTTTGATAAAAGAGCTACATTACTGTTCTTAAATCTTAACTCAACTGTCGATATTGTTAGGTTGAATACCAAGTTTGAATATCGGACATTATAGTTGTATGAGTTAATTATAGTAGAATTTACCATTTTTTCTAAAATGAAAAAAAAAGAGCCATATAAATCTATAATAAAAAGAATTCAAGTGTATTCCTTATAGTGATTTTTATTCCCACCCATTTCATATTTTAATTAGAAAAATAATAATAATAATCTAACTTCCAACATATAATAGACATTTATATAGAAAAATTTCCATTAATACAATTTATTTGGATTATTTAATTTTTTCTCTCCATTATTGGTATTTGTTGTTTTTTAAAACTGTTTGTAGGTCTTCCAAAATGATCACAAACATTCAAGTTCAACGGGGGAGTACGCATAAATTACAGGGGAGTAATTTTCCGATGATACAATCTCTCCAAACAACAAAAGTTTTGTCATAATCAAAAAGGGGGAGAATGTAAAATACATGTTTTTGATGAAGACAAAAGACCAACGATGATGATGATCAAGACAACAAGCTCAAAAAGAAGAAGTCCAAAATATCTTATTGATAAAATTTAACATACTAGATGTTTAAATGTAAAGGTAAATGATACAATCACAAGATCAAGTACATGAGAACTTTTCATCTTTACATATGCATAAAAAGTATTTTTAAAAGTCAAAGTTACATTTACAAAGTATTAAAATTAATATTTTTGCCAAAATACAAAAGTGTATTCAAATACAACATAAGTGTATTCGAATACAGATGAAAATTGCTAAGTCAGTAGCAAAAGCCTCTCATCTGTATTCAACTACATCCTGATGTATTCGAATACAACCACAAAGTCAGTGGCAAAATTGATCAATCTGTATTCGACTACATACATGTGTATTCGACTACACAGTGTTAAATTTGAATATATTTGAACGTTACAAAGAGGTGTATTCGAATACATACATCCTGTATTCGAATACAACTGGAAACAATGCAATTTTTCAGCTCTGAATCAACTCTAAATCATTGCAATTGTTCCTCAAACCTCTTGGATCAATGGCCATGAATCTGAAGAGATGTTTATGGAGTAATAATAACCCATAACTTCAGATTAATTGATGGACAATCCCACGACCAAACCTTGAACGACTTTGAACAACTTTTCTATTTTTCTCAAAGTCATTTTTCATAATTCAAGTACTTGTATTTCATTTTCATATCCTTGACAAAAGTTCTCAAAGTACTTGAAGCAATATTGAATTGTTATCATTATACCTCTCTTTCATATTCCTATATCCTTATCAAATCACATTATTTGTAAAAAGAAAGTAGTATTTTCTTTAAGTAGTTTTATCTAAGATAGTGGGGTGCTATCTTGTACATTATCTAAGATAGTGGGGTGCTATCTTAGAGGTTTTGTTAGAAGTTTGTAGCAGAGATCCTAGGGTGGGATTTGTACATTTTCTAACAATAGTGGAGAAATCTCTTGTGGTGTGCAAGAGAACTGGATGTACCCTTGGGTATAAGGGGAACCAGGATAATATTGTTGTGTTCTTTACATTACTGCCATTTACTTTATCTTTTACTATCCGTAAGCGCTAAAATCGATCACTTAAATTCAGAAAACAAGAAATTCTCTTAAACACCTAATTCACCCCCTTCTTAGGTGCACATCTATACTTACAATTGACATCAGAGCAAGTTCAAGGTAACTTACTCCTCGATCAATAACTCATGGCTTCCGCACAACCTGTTTTCAGAGATGGTGGCAGCAGTAACAGACCACCATGCTTCGTTGGCGAGCATTATGATTTTTATTGTTTTTTCATAAGAGATATTTTAAATATATTTTTAACTTATCTCAAAATATACATTTTAAATGAAAGAATACTAATATATGAATAATTTTTTAGAGAAATTGCAGCATAATATAATATTTTGAAGTAAATCTTTATTTTTTTTATTATATTATGCACTTTACAACACAATATACTAGTAACCTAGATTATAATATATGATGATACATCAATGTACTAGATAATGAAGTCTATACAATGACAACACAATTTGTCTCACGTATAATGCATAATCTTTAATAACTTAATTTTATAATCGGTGATTTACAAAAATTATTACATAAGGATTAAATTAATAAGGATACATAACTATTTATATACCGTACTTGTCAATATATGTGACACCCTAAACCCCAAAATAATATATATAATAATTTATACCATGTTTTTATAAAAATTTTGTAACGAATTAATAAAAACACTTTTAGAGAAAAAAGAAACTTTTATGAGTTATTTAGGATATCACATTTCTCATAGAACAAATGAGACACTTTAAACTTATTCCTTCTTATAAAACAGTGCAATATCAATGAACTCGATTTAACTATAATTTTTTAATTTAAATCCAAAAACTTTCTAGTAGTTATAAGGTTTTCATATAAAAAAATCGTGTCTAATTAAATAAGTAAAATACAAATTAGAACTCTTATTCCTGGTATCACCTATCAAAGAGGGATTTATCCCAAACTCGAACTTCAATACTCATTTACCTATAATAACTACGATTTTGCAAACACAGGGCCAAACAAGTCAAACCTAAACAATGAAGTAGGTGAGTTTTGAAATCATGTTGATAGTATAATATTAGTAAGAAGAACACACGACTAATCATAATAGACCATATCACAACACATCACGATATATCAAAATATTCAAGAAAATAATATCGCATTATAATGTCAAAATCACTCAAGCAAAATCAATATATATAATTATAACATATAATTATCTAAAAGAAATTATTATCGCAAGTGATACATATTAATCACAACAACAAAATCACAGGAAAATAAAATGATATGCATGAGCTTAGACTCTACTTCACAATGTGGTACCATTCTAACTCCGAAGTACATGGTTAGGAGGTTTGAAACTATGCCAGTGCGCAAGTGGAAGGACAATTCAATTTGGCCCTTTCCTCAGAGATTCCTTAACTCAACCCGAGACACATATACATGACCGTCGAAGTAAATGTATGTTGCATGATAGCTCTCGACATTTAGAGGGCTAGCTCCAAGTCATATAGGAATTCTCCAGCTAAATACCTCCAAGGTCTAACAATCTTGCCTTAAGACTCAACAGTAGTGTTGAGACAAAATCTCTCAATTGATTTTAATGATAACAAAATTACTTAAGAGATTATGATTGTGGTTAATACTAATCTGTGCTTTTGAGTGAATTATTATAAGAAAACAGGTTAATCATCATTTAGAACAAAAGGAAGAAAAATCTGGATTAATTCATTAAGGTTTCAAGCTGGAGGATGGCCAGAACCTTGAGAGGATGGGTCTTCAAGTTGAGATTTTCCATCATCGCGGAAATAACGTTTTTAATCCATCAAAAGAGATCAAATCAGCATGAATAAGCAATTATATGAAGCATTTGATCAAAAGAAATCCCAAGGCTAGCTATACAAGGTCCGAGGATAGCTTGTAGCTTTGGTATTCAAGAAGTCACATGTTTGCAAGTCTCCATCCCATGTGAAAAGGCTAAGGGCAGCCCTATATTTCACTCTTGAGTGATTGGAAAGATAAAGCAAAGTCATTATATTAAAAGGCAACTGCAAACAAGTTCAAAATAGAAGTCACAAGTCTTGAAGAATGGAAAAAAGCAAAAGGCTATACAAGACCAAGACTAAAGGCTACGCAGAGGATGGACTGCATAGGTCCAAGGATGGCTGGATGGCAATGTTGTAATTTCAGCACAAAGACCATTGGACAAATCTCTGCAACCTCCTCAACGGTCATGAAGTTTTTAACTCATGAAAGAGCTATCAAGGACTCTATAAAAGGGCAGGAAGCTCTTCATCACACAACACAACAAATATTGCAGAAAAAGATCAAGAATCATATCATTTATCTTAAGCAATATTCATCCTCTCATCACACTTTCTCTATTCATACACTAGATCTTTTGAAATATCTTTTAGAAAGTGTTTTAGTTGAGAGAAAACAAATCATACTCATATCATTCTGTAATTTTCAAGTTAGTTGAACTTGAAAATATTTGAAAGTTGATTGTAAGCTTGGTGAAGCTTGAGAATACATAAAGTCTAATCATCCTCTGCAAGAGGCTGATCTGTTGATCTTTAGTGAAATCTCACAAGGTTGTGAGGACTGGACGTAGCCATCATTGGGTGAACCAGGATAAAATTTGTGTGTCTATCTCCTTACATTTTCTTGCACTTATTCTGAGTTTACTTGAAAAGTTTAAAAACCATTTTCCAGTTCGCATCCTCACTGAGAGGACAGAAACTCATACACTTTGAAAACAATTTTTAAACCTCAAAATCCCTATTCAACCCCCCTTCTAGTGATTTTTAGCTCCATCAAGTAGACCGCCATGATCAGGCTCATTCAGTTGTACTTCCCCGACATCACTAGGCTTGGCAGACCCTACCTATAGGATGACAACATAATCTCCACTTCAATGAAATACCATCAAGTTTCTCCCCTTGTTGGCCTAGGACACTCTTTTAAGACCATCATCTCAAGCACAAGTTGGAACCACCACTATTTCATTAACTAAGAGGTTACTTCAATATTCTCATCACAAATTTATAAAGTCATTATCATCAATCAGACATCATCATCTTCACATAAACCCATCACAAGTTTATAACATCACTATCATCAATCGTACAATTCACAAATGGGTTTTTTTGGGTTCAATTCAGTTTCTGTAATTAAAATGTGAGAGTGAGAGAAAACTTATAAATTTAGTAGGCAAGAAATATTTGTGAAATCTGTATGTGATTGCTCTTTAAATTATGCGTTTTGCATTTGCGGTGTGATTATTCTGATGTGTTAGGAGTCCCAAGAGAGATAATTAATCATGATGGGTGGCATACGAAATTAATGGGTTCCCAGAATTCCAACACATGTCTTTCTGCCTCTATTTCTATTTGTTATTTTGCTTTTAATTTTCTTCTCTTTTGTCTTTGATTTCCTTCTTCTATTTTGCTTCTAATTTTCTTCTCTTTTGTCTTTGATTTACTTATTCTACCTTGTCCCTAATTATCTTTTCTTTTGCCTCTATTCCTCTTTTTATACTTCCTCTCATTAGAATGCCTTTGATCATGCTGCTTCTAATCCAAGTATGACTCTGATCATAGCGCCTTTGATCATAATGTGCCTCTAATCATGTTGTCTGTTATCCAAGTTTGACTCTTATTACGCTGCCTCTGACCATGTTGTGTTTGATCTAAACATGTTTTTGATCATGTTGCCTCTAATTCAAGTAAACTTTTGATCATGCACCTTCTAACTCTACCCCTGATCATGCTTCCTCTAACTCTACCTCTGATCATGCTTCCTCTGACTTTGCCTTTGATCATGCTTCCTCTGACTCTAATCATACTTCCTCTAACTTTTCCTCTGATCATGTTTCCTCTGACTTTGCCTCTGATCATGCTTCTTCTAATGTTGACTTTGATCATGCTACCTTTGACTCGAGTCTACCTCTGGTCATGGTGCCTCTAATCCAAGTTCCTCTGATCATGCCTCTAACCTGAGTCTACTAATAGTCATGCTGACTCTGATTAAAGTTCCTCTGATCATGGTGCCACAATAACACCCTAACTTTTTCTTATTATATTTTAATGATATAATGATGCATAACTATTACTATTGAAGGTACAAACACGATAAGGGGGTTGAATTCTGTTTTCAAAAGTTGATAATTTTTTTATAACTTGTAAATAAATAAAAAACTAGTTTAGTTTTGGTGATTTACAGTAGAAACAGTCGGATTTAGAGGCAGTAAACAATGAAAACGTAAATAATTTGACACGTAGATTTATCTTGGTTCATCACTAACTTGGCTACATTTAGTCCCCTCATTCAGAAGGCTGTAATCCACTTATTCAAATACCTTGAATTACAAAGCACCTCAAGCCAGTCTTCCCAAACAGCCTGACAAGCCCAGACTTTTGAGGACCTAACCACCTTGACCTTACAAGCCAAGTCTTCTCCTAACAACCTGACAACCCCAGATTGAAGAAGGAACTATACCACTATCGGGTTGGATACAAAAGATTGGAACTTGAGTAGTTGCTTCTAAAAATGTGATAATAAAAATAACTCTCACACTCTAAGAAAAGAATACTTAGAAAATATTTTTGTCACTTCAAACTATTTCTTTCTTTGAACTCTAAGACTACTCTTTTCTGTTTTTTCGATGTTTCTTCAGCCTTGAGTATATATTTATAGTTAAAATTTGGGCTTCAATTTAGTCCTTGTTTAATTCTGAATTGTATTTTGTTCAGATTGTGTTTGTAAGTTTTTCAAATTGATTATGTTCCTTTTTTGTTTAGATTGAGATTGTAAATTAGTCATATTGTTTCTGATCGTAATTTTTTCATATTGCGTTTGTAAATTCTTCAAATTAATTCTGTTCTTATTTTGTTGTAGATAAATGTTGATCAAATCTTCTTCAAATCTTCTACAAACTTGACCACATCTTCTTTCACACTCTTTGAAGTCAAATATATTGTTCTCATAAAATACTTTTGTTATCATAAAAACTCTAAATATAAAATAAATTTGGTTCCAACAATTTCCCCATTTTTTATGATGACAAAACATTTATTTTTTATAACAATTTTCATATGTATTTCTTTGACTCCCCTTAGGGCTCCCCCTAAGTCTAAGTATCATTTTCTCCCCACTTTATAAAATATCCTTCTCTCCCTTTTGTCATCAGACAAAAAGACTTGATTGTTTTTTCATTTTTTTCTTGTTTTTTTTTTGTTTTTTTTTGTTTTTGTTTTTTTCTTTCGGTTTTTTAGTAACATGAATATAAAATATTACAAGAAAATATAAAAATTAATGTAAAACTAAACTACTTTGAAGTTATCACGATATCAATCAGGTATGAAGGTAAGGTTTAGGTTTTTCTTGATGAAGTCAAATCTATCTTCAGGTAGTGGTTTGGTGAATATGTCAGCCTGTTGGTGTTCAGGTCTACAAATTGAATATTTAATACCTCTTTTTGAACAAAGTCCCTAATGAAGTGGTGTTTGATATCTATGTGTTTAGCTCTAGAATGTAAGATATGGTTTTTGGTTAGACAAATGACATAAGTGTTATCGCAATAGATGGGAATGTTGGATTCTAGGATTTTGTAGTCTTCAAGTTGATGTTTCATTCAAAGTAGTTGAGAACTGCAGCCAACTGCTGAAATGTACTCAACCTCTATTGTTGACATTGCAATGGTCTTTTGTCTCTTAATTGACCAAGATATTAAGTTGTCGCCTAAAAAACTGCAGTTTCCACAAGTGCTATTTCTCTCAAGTTTATCTCCAGCATAATCAGAATCACAATATCCACTAAGTTTTTAGGTAATTTTGGTAGTGCCTTTTAGGAATCTAAGGATTCTCTCAACATCAGTTAAATGTGATTCCCTAGGGTCAGCTTGAAATCTTGGACATACACATACACTAAACATGATGTCAGGTCTGGAAGCGGTAAGGTAAAGTAGGGATCCTATCATTCCTCTAAAGATTTTGTGGTCAAATTTTGGCCTGAATTGTCTTTTTCAAGTGAACACGTAGGGTACATTGGTGTAGCTATAGGTTTTCTATAAAACCCCGACCCTCGAGCGATATTGGCGATGTTAATCACGATCTTCTCGCTCCCCCCTTTCCCACTTGGAAATATAGCGATTTTTTGCCTTTCGTGGGAATCGAGCCTGGTACCTAGGGGATAAGTACCGCCTCAACACATTCCCACTACCAATTGAGCTTTTTGTAACACCCCGACCCTCCGGTGATATTGGCGATGTTAATCACGATCTTCTCGCTCCCCCCTTTCCCACTTGGAAATATAGCGAGTTTTTGTCTTCCGTGGGACTCGAGCCCGGTACCTAGGGGATAAGTACCGTCTCATCACATTCCCACTACCAGCTCAATTGGTAGGAATGATTTTCGTGGGAATGTTTTTTGATTGAATATAATATCATAATTATTATCACTTAACTGAATAATACTTAATAAATTATGCTTAAGACCTTTAACAAACAAGACAATTTTTAATAGAAGGGGAAGTAACATTACCAACTAACGTGACCAATGATCTGGCCTTTTGCTTTCCTCCAAAAGTCATTGTGCCTCCTTTGCCCAAATTTAGTTCTAGGATCATAGAATTTTTTCCCTTCATATGTCGCAAGCATCCACTGTCTAGGTACCATGATGAGTGTTTAACTTTATTTTGAGGACATCTGCAACAAAGTTAATTTTGTTCTTAGGTACCCAAATTTGTTTGGGTCTGGGTTTGTTAGTCTTGAAAGGTTTCTTGTATTTCCTTGTATTTAACATGGGACAATATAATTTGGAGTGACCTTTCTTAGAGCAAACAATACACAAGATATCAGAGGGAATAAGTTTAGGTTCAGTTACAATTTCTTCAAATCATATACCTCTTTTACCATTTCTACTAACTCCATAAATCAGTTATAATTTTCAAATTTGCATTCTCTATTTTAAGTTCAGTAATATCAATTTTTAGAGTTGCATTTTCTGTTTTAAATTCAACACTTTGATTCTTTAAAGCATTAACTTTTTCAATTAGATTTGTATTTTCTTTCCTAAGTGATTTCAGTTTTAAAGACAATTTGTGATTATTATTTAAAAAATCATTTATAGTGGTAATTAAATCAGATCGAGTAAAGTCAAAAAATACCTCAATTTCTTCATATGCTGATTCACTTCTAGAGTCAGAATTTGTGTTGGATCCAGAGGCAGAGTTGGTGTGAGCCATCATAGCCAAACCTGCTTGTTTATTGTTAGAGGATTCATCAAAATCATCCCATGTAGCCATCAAACTGTTCTTCTTGGGTCTGGAATCTTTCCTCTAGTGTTTCGCTATCTCCATATTTGAACATTCTGACTTGATATGTCCAGGTTCATTACATCCATAGTAGATGATGCTTTTCTTGTCATATTTATCAACATTTCCTCTATTGGATTGCTTGGAATATCTTTGGGTAAATTTCTTCTTTCTGTTGTGCCACATCTTTTGAATTTTTCTAGATATGAAAGCAATCTCCTCTTCCTCTAAGTTTGGATTCTGATCATCTACTATCCTCTAATTTTAATGTTGCCTTTGGAACCTTCTTCCGCTTGGATTTCAAGGCCAAAGTCTTGTTCTTTTTCGTGGGCTCATCTTCTTCAAGCTCAATTTCATGTGATCTGATAGAGCTGATTAATTCTTCCAGCTTTAGAGAATTCAGATCCTTTGTTTCTAGAACTGTATTGATTATAGGTCTCCACTTGCTTGTCAAAGTCCTAAGAATTTTCTTCACATGATCATCAGTAGTATAACTCTTCTCAAGTACCTTTAATCTTGAGACTAGGGTCAGGAATATGGAAAACATTGTTTAAATGTCTTCATCTTCTTCGAACTTGAACAACCTATACTTTTTATCTAGAAGGTTGGCCTTTGTTTCTTGAACTCGCTTGCTTCCTTCATAGGTCAGAATCAGACTATCATAAAACTCTTTGTTGTCTCCTTTTTGGTGCACTTGTCAAACTCCTCGAAGGTGATTGCATTTATCTTGAATTCTTTAGACTTATGATGCATCTTGTACATCTTCTTCCGATTAGCATTTATCTCCTTTCATGGAATTTCAATACCATCAGCATTCTTCGGAGAAATATAAGTGTCTTCCACCAAGTCCCAAAGTTCACGATCTTGTGAAATATAGAAACTTCACAGCCGGTCTTTCCAATACTCTAAACGTTCTCCATCAAAAGAAGGTGGTTTCTTGATGTCTCCTCCAACAGCTTCTTCATTGAATCCAGACATATTGAACCCTTGGATCTTTTCTCAAACACTCTAAAGTGCTCTGTCTTGAGAGCGAGCTCTGATGTCTATTGAAGGTGCAAACATGAGAAGGGGGTTGAATTGAGTTTTCCAAAGTTGATAACTTTTTGATAATTTATAAATATAAAAAAAAAAACTAGTTTGGTTTTGGTGACTTACTTGGAGTAGATGCAATCAGATTTAGAGTCAGCAAGCAATGAAAGCTTAGATAATTGGACATGTAGATTTCTCTTGGTTCACCATTAACTTGGCTACATCTAGTCCCCTCTTTTAAAAGGCTTTAATCCACTAATTAAAAAACCTTGAATTACAAAGCACTTGACACTCCAAGTCAGTCTTCCCAAAAAGCCTGACAGCCCTAGAGTTTTGAGCAATTAACCAGCTCGATCCTACAGGCCAAGTCTTCTCCTAAAAATATCACATCCCCGAAATGAAGAATGAACTAAACCATTATCGGGTTGGATACAAAAGATTGGGACTTGAGTAGTTGCTTCTAAAAGGATGATAATAATAATAATAACCCACACTCTAACAAAAGAATACTCATAAAATATTTCTAACATGAACAAGTATTTCTCTTTTTGAACTCTAAGACTACTCTTTTTTGTTTTCGATGATTTTTTTCTTCAGCCTTGAGTATCTATTTATAGTTAAAATTTGGGCTTCAATTTAGTCCTTGTTTAAACTGAATTGTATTTTGTTCAGATTGCGTTTGTAAATTCTTCAGATTGATTCTGTTCATATTTTGTTGTAGATAAATCTTGATCAAATCTTCTTCAAATCTTCTACAAATTTTGACTATATTTTCTTTCACACTATTTGAAGTCAAATATATTGTTCTCCTAAAATACTTTTGTTATCATAAAAACTCTAAATATAATATAAATTTGGTTCCAACAATTATATGTGTTTGACATGTGTGATAATTTCCTTTGTGTTTTCCCTATGTATTTGCCTTAGTGATTTATTTAAATTATTAAAATTAATAATATTGCATTTGTTTTATATAAAATAAAACAATATCTAAACGTGTGTGTTGCTATACTAGTGATCTCTTAACTTTAGGATTGATATAATACTACTACTACTAATAATAATAATAATAATTATAATAATAATAATTATAATGATAATGATAATAATGATAATGATAATGATAATAATGATAATAATAATAATAATAATAATAATAATAATAATAATAATAATAATAATAATAATAATAATAATAGTATTCGAACCTGAGATATACCTATACTATATATATATATATATATGTACACTAGCTGATTAAGTTAACCACTTTCTTATTTAAAGAAAGAAAAAGGATCGACCGCTTGCTCTGTTGCCACCAGCTCATGTTTTCTAATACCAACACAATATAGTTGTGCCCTATGACGAGGTACACTTTTCCTATTACCATCAATTTGATATACTTTAGTCTTATTAAGAAGAGGAGGAACTAGTACAGTTGATTTGTTTGTTAGGATGAGCACATTTCAACATCTTAGTAAATTCCCGTTGTACTATTTTGAACTAAGTCTTTGATCTTATAGAATTGATGAAAACTGTAAGGGCCCGTTTGATGGAACCAGATATGATAGGCACATGATAGGATAAGGAGCAGGATAGAGACAGGATAAGATATGAGTATGATAAAGAGTTATCATGTTCTGTGTTTGATGTGCACATGATAACAAATTTGATAAAATTAGTTTATCCTATTCAGTGTTTGATACACAACAGATAACAAGATGATATGATTTATATTTTGATAAAATGACAAATTTGTCCTTATAATCTTTTAATTTTTTTTCTTTTAAAATAATATTTATATAATTTTTTATAAATAAACAAAAATGCTAAAAAAATGTAAATAATTTATGAAGTAATTTTATATACTTGAAAAATTGTGATTTCTCTATCTATCACAATTGAAGAATCACTTAGAGTTTGTTTGATTCAAATCCCAAAAACTCTATTTTAGTATTTTAAAATTTAAAACCTAAACAATTTGTTTGGATTACTTGTTTTTAAAAACTATTTTGTAAAACTATTTTTAGTATTATACTTTTTAAAATTAAAAAAGCAAAATAGATAAATGGTGTTTTACTTGTTATTTTTCAGTTTTTTTAATTCTCTAGTCAAAGACTGTTTTAAAAAATTAAAGTTAGCAAACAAATTTTTTAAAATTTTCTTTTTAAAAACAATTTTTTAAAATTTATTTGTAAAATAGTTTTCAAAAACTAAAAAGTAAAACACAATCAAAGAAGCCCTTACTATCATAACATTAGAAAATAATTATTATTTTTCATCAATTTTTTTTATATTGTTATATTGTTATAGAATAAAATAAATAAGAAAACAATCAAAAACATCATGTCTAAATTCACTGACCATAAATTATGGCATATATGAAAAATAAAATAAAAAATGAAAGAGTGCCACATGGCAGACTCGAACACTACTTATTGAGATTAGAGGAAGAGAGAAAAGCGAACAATAATATGCGGTTGAGAACGAATTATTTTAACCCACCTCAAATTAAGGATAACAAAATGCGGCTGCAACCTGATTATTTAAATTTTTTGATTACCTTATCATATCCGATTGGTGTATCAAACAAATGATTGGGGAGGGATAGGATACGTGTATCATATCCTGTCTCGTTATCCTGTCCATCAAACGGGCCCTAAAAGTTGTCTTGAGATTTCAACGTCTTGGTAAATTCCCATTGTACTATTTTTAAGTTAGTCTAGATCTTATAGAAGTGATGTAAACTGTAAAAGTTTTCTTGAGATTGTTGCCTGTCATATTATTTTCGTTGCATCAGATTCGAGTGAAGTCTTTTGATGTCCCTTTAGGACCCGTTATGGCCATTATGAGTATTTGGTTATGCCTTTTGTTGTGATTAATGCACTAGCAGTGTTTATGGATTACATGAATCAAATATTTCATCCTTACCTAGACTCATTTGTACATGTGTTTATAGATGATATCTTAGTGTACTCTAAGACTTAGGAAGAACATGGCGAACATTTAAGGATAGCCTTATAAACCCTTAAGGAGAAACAATTATTTGCCAAGTTTTCTAAGTGTGAATTTTGGTTAGAGGAAGTGAGTTTCCTAGGACATGTAATTTCAAAAGGTGGAATAGTTGTTGATCCTACTAAGGTAGAGAGTGTCTTAGAATGAAAAACACTTAAGTTAGTGACTCAGATTAGGAGTTTCCTAGGATTGACAGGTTATTATCACAGGTTCATAGAAGGATTCTCCAAGTTGGCCTTACCTTTAACTAAGTTGACCAGAAAAGGGGAATTGTTTGTGTGGGATACCCATTGTGAGAATAGTTTCCAAGAGCTTAAGCAACGATTGACCTCTGCATTGGTCATAGTGTTACCTAACCCGAGTGAAACCTTTGTAGTATATTGTGACGCGTGCGTTTCAGGATTAGGTGGAGTGCTTATGTAATATGGGAAGGTTTTAGCGTATGCTTCTAAGCCACTGAAGATTCATGAGAGGTACTACCCTACCGAACAGTTGTCTTTGTACTTAAGACGTGGAGACATTATTTGTATGGATCTAGATTTGAGGTTTTTAGCGACCATAAGAGCCTTAAGTACCTTTTTTACCAGAGGGAGTTAAATATGAAACAACGTAGGTGAATGAAATTTCTTAAGGATTTTTGATTTTGAGCTTAACTATCACTCTGAAAGGTCAATGTAGTGGCCGATGCATTGAGTAAGAAGACTTTGAGTGTGTCTGCTTTAATGGTAAAGCATAGTGAGTTGTTGGAACAGTTTAGAGACCTTAGTTTAGATTCTGAAGTAACACCAGAAAGTATTCTATTGGGAATGTTAAAGGTGATTAGCGGACTATTAGAAGAGATTAAAAAGAGTCAAAAGTTGGATTTATACCTTTTGGATAAGTTAGAGTTGATTAACCATGGGAGATAACTTGATTTTAAAATAGGTGTGGATGGAATTTTGAGATTTAAGGACATAATTTGTGTGCCCGATGTAGATGAGTTAAGAAAGTTGATCTTAGAGGAAGGACATATGAGTTATCTAAGTATTCACCCTGGAGCCACAAAGATGTATAACGACCTCAAGAAGATATTTTGGTGGCCTAGAATGAAAAAGGATGTTGTAGAGTTTGTGTAAGCTTGTTTGACATGTCATAAGTTTAAGGTAGAACACCAAAAATCCTCACGCTTGATGCAACCTTTGAGTATTCTTGAATGGAAGTGGGATAGCATCGCTATGGACTTTGTTGTAGGCTTACCTCGAACTCCAAAAAAGTATGATAGTATTTGGATTATCGTGAATAAACTAACTTAATCTGCTCATTTTATTTTGTTGAACATAACTTATTATATGGAAAAGTTAGCCGAACTATACATAAAGGAAATTGTGAAGTTGCATGGAACCCCATCAAGTATAGTGTCAGATAGAGACCCTAGATTTACCTATAAGTTTTGGGAAAGTTTACAAAGCGATTTAGGTACGAACCTTAGGATGAGTTCACGCTACCACCCATAAACAAATGGTCAAATTGAACAGACCAACCAATCGTTAGAAGACTTGTTGAGGGCTTGTGTGTTGGAGTAGAATGGGAGTTGAGATAACTTTTTGCCACTTATAGAGTTTACCTATAGCAATAGTTTCCACTCTAGCAATCGAATGATCCTTTTTGAGGCGTTGTATGGGAGTAGGTGTAGGACCCCTCTGTGTTGGTTTGACACAGGCGATAACCTTGTGTTAGGACCTGAGATTGTTCAAAAAACTACTAATAAAGTAAAAATTATTCAGGAAAAGATGAGAGCGTCTCATAGTAGGAAAAAGAGTTACCATGATAAAAGAAGGAAAGACCTCGAGTTTCAAAAGGGTGATCATGTATTTCTGAGAGTTACTCCAACAACTGGGGTTGGTTGAGCGTTAAAAATACGACACCTTACTCCTCGGTTTATAGGACCTTACCAAATTCTTAAACGTGTCGGTGACGTAGCATATGAGATTGCGGTGCCTCCATCTCTTTCTAATCTTCTAGTGTCTTTCACGTGTCTCAACTTCGCAAGTACATTTCCGATCCTTCACATTTTGATTGAATCAGACAAGGTCAAAATAAAAGAGAATCTAACTTTTGCGACCTTACCACTATGGATTGAGGACCGAAAGGTCAAGGAATTAAGGGGTAAGACGATTTCATTGGTTAAGGTTGTCTGGGGAGGTGCTGTTGGTGAAAGTGCTACGTGGGAAGTCGGAAATCAAGTGCGTAATTCATATCTAGAGTTGTTTTCCTTAGGTAAATTTCGAGGACGAAAATTGTTTTTACAGGGGAAGAAATGTAACAGCCCAACTTATTATTATATTTTAATGATATAATGATACACAACTATTATTATATGTGTGTTTGACATGTGCGATAATTTCATTCGTGTTTGCTCTATGTGTTTGTCTTAGTGGTTTATTTAAATTATTAATATTAATAATATTAAATTTGATTTAATATATATATATATATATATTTATATATAATAAAACAAGAAGTCGATTTGTTTGTTATGATGAACGCATTTCAACGTCTTGGTAAATTCTCAATGTACTGTTTTGAACTAAGTCTTGATTTTATAGAATTGATTTAAAGCGTAAAAATTGTCTTCAATTTGTCGCCTCTCAAACTGTTTTCATTGCATTTTATTCTTCTTGTATGTTTTATTCTTTCGCTTGTTAACTCATTTTTTTTATATTGGTGAAACACCTATTATCTCAATTAGTACTTTATTCTTTTAATCAATATAACAATAAATTTATTACTATTTTAATTTCTAATAAAATAAAATTTGTAAAGATTAAATTTAAATGTGTGATAAATAAGCAATTAGTTTCAAATAAAGCAATAGAAAATTTATGTCAATTACTGTTAGAAAAAAATAAGGCATCGAGTCTAATTTACCGTGTGGATAATTGCTGTGAGGACAAAATAAGGCATAGAGTCTAAGGTTTAATGGATTTTAATTATAATATAAAATTGGGTGTGGTCAATAATAAGTTGTAGCTAAATATTGTTGCTTGCGTTTCATGTGACATATATAGTTACCTATTTAAAAATCAAAATTGTAACGCCCCGGATTTTGATCCAAAACATTACTTAAAGATATTTGTTTTCTTTTAAAAACGACAATAATTTTGTTTCTTTAGAGTGGTTTATCATATAATAAATAAAAGATGCGTCAGAAAATGACTTGATATATTTTTTTTTTGTAAAAGAACGTAATGCCATTTACTAAAATATTTTTTATTTGCAAAGTTAATTTTTCAGTTGTTAGATTGATGTTAATTTACGCTCTAAAATAAATTAAATTCACTTTAGGTGAAATAAAAAAAAAAGGTTGACTGATTCAAATATTTCCTAACGGAAGGAACCTCACTTCCGCATTTCTATTTAAAATTAACGTTGAAAAGTAAATAAACTTAAAAAATGTACCACTTCGGTTTTATAATAAACATCATTTTTAAGTCAAAATCCAA
Source organism: Cicer chorassanicum (assembly GCA_037974735.1). NCBI lineage: Eukaryota > Viridiplantae > Streptophyta > Magnoliopsida > Fabales > Fabaceae > Cicer > Cicer chorassanicum. The sequence goes on along the minus strand of JBBPBP010009777.1, from coordinate 37,439,960 downwards.
CTTTTTCCACGCGCGTGTGCCAAACAAACATCATTCATGCAACTCTTCGACATCATTAGTACCTAAATGTTGGTGTAAAGGGTCAGTTCATCCCATGGCAAAATTAGATCAAATAGTAAGTTAACAGCCATACAGTATGAGTATAAAATCTTTTTGTAATAAAAGATTTAAAGAAATTGACTTTTTTAATAATTCACAAAGTCATATCAAAAGTCATAAAATGCATCTAAATTAGCAACTCACCTTAGAACAGATAATTAGATCAAAATAAAAATAACAATAAAATGTATGCAAGTTATGCATGCTCCTAAAAGTATATGATCCTGATATAACCAGTCACTAAGGCGTCCAAAAAGATGCATATGATATGTCATGATAATGATAATAATGCTCAAAAGGTAAATGTCACCATCCACTTAGGTAACTAAAAAGATAAAATGTTCAAAAAACAAATCACCAACCACTTAGGCAACCAGAAAGATAAAAGGTTCATAATACAAATCATCAGCCACTTAGGCAACCACAAAGAGAACAATTTTCAACACAAATCACCAGACACTTAGGCAACCACAAAGATAAAATATTCAAGATTAAATTTTAATCACATATGACATCAAAGTTATATTCTCATGGATGCTTAAAATCAAGAATCAGTAATTTGTTATCCCCAAATATAGAACACATATACACGTGAATAAATGTCTTAGAATCATAACTTTCATTTTATAAACTATAAAAATTTGATTAGATACATGTTATTGATAGACATTAAAACTCAAATGACAAAGAACACATACAAATATAAACTTTATTTCTTCTACTATAAATGCATCACAATAATCAACTTAATCATGTTATCATACTTAAAATTTATAACTTTTCATCAATTCCCTCAAGACTCATTTAGTATTCATAAAAATCAAAACTTTGAAATGAAATAGCACAATAATCAACACTTTAAATTAATGGAAATGTATGAATAGAGGGATGAGTCGTAAGAGTGTTAAAATAAGGGCATTTTAATAGCTATTTATTTACGTTGCAATATTACCATTGATTTCTTGTCTAAAATTGAAGTGCACTTAATTCCTAAATTATGCTACCAATATTACTATTTCTTTAATTTTATTAGGTTGTTACAAAGCCAATTGAAATCATGTGTATTTATGTGCATGAGTTAATTAGGATTAATTAGTAGACTTCATCATATATTGCAGGGTGTCACACAATCTCTTTTAATTAAATAAATAAGTTAGAGGGTGTCACATCACCCTTTTAATTTGTTTTTTCTAATAGTTACAAAATCAAAAGTTTCATATAATTATTTTTATAGAGAATTAAAATAAAATCATAATCTTGGTTTTAGAGAGAGGAATGCATGAGATATAACAAGGGAGAATACTCTTTTTGTTGTCCTCTCTTAATTGCACAAAAAGATAAAACTCATAATTAAATTTGTAATCTTTATTTCAAAATAAATTAAAGGTGTTAAGGAGGAGAGAGTAGTGAGTGCATGTGTCAAGAATGAGGGAATGTACATTATCTCCTCTCTTAATTGGTTGAGACAATGACATAAAGTCTACATTATTCCAAGACAACACCATGAATTGTCATAAAATCTTGTCATGATCTAGAGTAAAAAGAAAGAGTCAAGTCACTATTTTTTTTATACAAAAGATGGACGGACCAAACATATTTTAAAAACACTTATACATGAGGATTGGGTTTCATTAACCCTACAATCTCCTAAAATGAATACTTATTTGGTCGAAAATAAAACTAATAAACAATATAACTTCTATAAATTCTAACTTAATTAAATAATTCAACTAATATTTTAACAACTAAAATAAATCAAGCAAGACAATAATATCACCGCAGATCACGCTAAAACAAACATATCTAACACCTCAATTTTATGATTATCGAAACTAATCAAATAAATAAATTACACAATAGTCCATTTAGAAAATAATCACGTCATAAATCGTCCCCATGTAATTGTTACGTCATAACAATTAAATAAAAATAAAGGTTATAATTATTCAGGTAAAATTGAGTGTGATAAAATTTAATTTATTTACACATAAAAAAATATTAATTAAATAATAAATCATGACAATTGCTAAAAAGACACATATATAATATATATGAAAATATTGGGGTGTTAGAAAAATTATATATATATATGCACGTTATATTTAGTTCTTTTTATCCTGTTTAGTTTTAAACAAAAATATGATTATATTAATATGTATGTTTTGATGATATTAAATATATTTTTGAGTTATATTACATATAGCAGGTAATTTATTTATTTATTTTTAGTAAGTAATTTATTTGTATTTGGTGGTTGTGTTGTTATAATTCTCTCGCGGGTTATTAGAGACGATGATCGACAGAGACGCAAAACATTATTTAGAAACCTATGGACACTACCCCAAAAATTCAATTTTATAGTGCTATTTTTATAGCACTTATTAAATAAAAGCGCTGTTGTATAATATTTTAAAATTAACGGAGGATACAACAGCGCTTTTTTGACAAGCGGTTTAGAAAAAGCGTTGTTGTAAGGTCATATAGGGTCACATAACGCTTGCACATAATGTTTACAACGCTTTTACAGTGCTTCTGATAAAAGCACTGTAAATTGAAGCGCTCTCACATAATGTTTACAGTGCTTTTGGAGCGCTTTGTATACAAGGGCTGTAAAATATAGAATTGTCGTCAATTAATTTATATCAACATTGCATGATATTTGACTTTATGGAATCTTATACTAATTGTTATTGTATGAATGTTATGTATTTGAGTGCTCTTGTTTTATGATTTTACTTGACTGCACTAGTTGTTTGATTTCATATTCTGTGATTGATGGGATTAGACTGTGCATTGTGAGTGGTATAGACCAAATATTGAGATTTTATTGTGATTGACTGACATACATATATAATGATGTAAATTCTGATGAATATTGTGAATTCAAACTGAGACTTATTGAGTTGTGATAATCGAATAAGTATAAGATAAATGTTGTAGGTTTTGGAGTGAGGACTATTTTATCATCATATAGGGAGGGTTTGACAAACCTAGTGATTTTGGGAAGTACAACTGAATGAGCCTGATCATGGAGGGCTACATTCGAACTATAAGGTAAGACTGATAGACCTTAGCGGTATCTCTGGTGGGGAATTCCTAAGTGGATAAGTGGGTTATTTCCTTAAGCTGGGAGCTACCGTGCAACACAAGAGTACCCCGACCGTCTCGGGTTGAGTTGAGGGGATCTATGAGGACTTGGCCATTCATGAATTGTCTGTCCACTCCTATAGTGGCATATTATCAGGTCTTCTAACCAAGTACTTCAGAGTAGAATGGTACCAAATGATGAAGAAGTATAGAGTATAGGACATGCATAACATTTCATCCTTGTGACTGTTTTATTGTGATTGATTTAAATGATCCTTTGATATTATGTTCTTGAATGTTTCTCATGTTTGTGCTTATTTGACTACTTGCGTGTTCTACTCGTTTATCTTATATTGTTACATGATATTATGCTGATTTGACTACTTGCGTGTTCTACTCGTTTATCGTTGTTTGTGTTTGGCGTTTGCGATGGACGCATACGAGCTGCAAGTTGCCACTAATGACTAGTACCCTCAAAGTGTCGGAAGCCATCTTATCTTGAAGACTCTTATATGCATTGTGTTAATGTCATTTTTTAACGTCTTTAATTTTGGGAATTCCCGCTCTGATAGTGACATTGAGTTGGGACTATATTTGCATTTATTACTAAAATTATTTACGTTGACTTCAAAGGGATTTTGTTGTCTAATATTATGACTTCGAGTTGTTAAGTTTGATGGACTTTTTTGGATTAATGTGATATGTTAAGTCATTTCGGGATACTCTTTACCTTGTAAAAATGTTGCAAAGTTTATATATTTTTCTTGAAGAATTTCATTATTTAATGTCATAAAAAAAATCAATATTAATTTGGGGTTTAGGATGTCACAGCCTCTCGTCAGAGTCTGCCTCTTGTCATGTTGTCTCTAATCCAAATTCCCTTATCTGAATTTGTAACTAAGTTTCTGTTTCCAATTAAACGAATACTCAATTAAGACTTTATATGATGAATGTTAGAATTTAATTTACCTTTTTGTTTTGTATTAACATATTGAGTGGTTGCATTAGATGTGTATGATGAAACGTGCATTGCATACATGATATTACATATGCCTTGCACACGGTGGGACATTTGAGGATTGCTTCAGGCATGAAACAATGGGTAAAGGTTGAACGAATCGGGATGCCGGTTTGGAGTCATGACCAGACAAACTTTACTTAGAGGTCTTAATTGGGAAAAAAATTTCCGTACTCTAAGGAAAAGAAGGAGGACATGCATATTTTCCATACTTTAAGGAAAAAGAGGAATATGTTATTTTCCATACTTAAAGGAAAAAGAGGAATATTTTTTTTTCATAGTTTAAAGAAAAGCTTAAAGATTTGTTTTTAAAATAAATAGATTGCATATCCATTTCAAGTTTTCATTACATTTAAGCAAAATTATTTTAACCACCCCTCCCCTTTTATACAACTCACTGAGATTATTATCTAATCCCCTATTTTTATATATTATAACAGATGAGAGGGGTTGATGAGGGGAGTTCAGACAAGAGTTGATAGCGCCTCCAGTGATGTTGTTTAAGTTTGGAATATGATTTTTATTTTATACATTAGGATGCTTGTATACTATGTATTACATATATAGTTACAATGACATTTTAAGTTGTATAAAATGATATAAATTTGTTACCATATTCTAGATACATGGTGATGGTTACTAAATTTTGGTATCAGAGCTGATTGAACCAATTGGACTACTGGTAGTGGGTTAAATTAGGATGCTTGTCTTTTGCTATATGTTCTAAGTATTATTGCACGAAGTTATAAGTTTGATTAGCTTTGTATTTTGTGTTTTGTATGCAGAACTATGGTAGAAATACTGGGAAAACATAATGTGATATGAAATGATTTAAATGAGTGGCACCTATTTTGGAAAAGATGTAGAGTGTTTCAATAGGTTGTCTAGGCTTATGTATAGAAGAATTTTAAGATTCCTAGTTAGAGGGGTAAATGAGATGAAAGATGTTCCAATAGTCAAAGATTGAGGGAAACCGAGGCAACTAAATGCCAAAATATTAAAGAAGATTTAAATGGTTTGTCAATTGAATTATATAGAATTAAGGTTTATGTGGAATATGAGGTTAGCAAAAATGTAAGGTTAAGCATACAGATCGAAATCGTTAGTATGGCATGTAACGTTAGTAATATGAGAAGTATCCTTAGCCTAGAGGTGAAAGTAGAAGACCATGTCATACCACAAGTCACATAGTTTAAACACCAAGGTTAATTGTTCAAAACAGAGGAGAAGAGTAAAGGGGTCTGTATACTGTCAAATTCAAGTATAGTGATTAGAATGGAGGACATATGCCCTAAAAGATGTGAAGGTTAAGGATAACAATTTGAATGAGTAAATAGATAGAAAATAAAATATTTATTCAAGAGGAGTTAGAAACTGTGTAACAAATAAGTTGGGAAATATTTGACACCATTTTTATCAACTTTCAAGTTGTTAAGGATTGGTGGAATTTCTTTGCAATAATTGAAACAATTTTGCAGCTCTAATTGCGTATTGAATTTATGGTTCCTTTTGCTTGGGTTTTGCGATAGTTGGGGCATAAGTGGTTTATTGGGGTACTGGAAATGTGATTTCCTATAGGTTAGAAGCAATTCTTAGCAAACTCCTACCATAGGTGTAGAAACTTGAAGTGATTAAATTCCATATTGCTGGGATTATATCAGATCTCAATGTGTGCATGTCTGGTGCACCTTCTGTATGATTATGTTAAGATACTAGAATTGGGCTTTAACCCAATAGAACGGATGAATAGGGAGCTTAAAGTTTGTTATAGACAAAACAAATGACTACAGGTTCCTCTGATGAGATTTCCTTTGATCAGACTTCCTCTGATACATATCTTTTATGATTAGATTACCTCTGATAAGATTTTCATCTGATACAGTTGTAAGACCCTAAATTTCAAACTCTAATTTATGCAATTTTAGTATATTTGGTGTTAAATTGCTAAGGCATTTAGCACAACTTTAATTCAGTTTGTGAATTAAATACCAAAAGTATATTTTATTAGAGTTTGTTATATGTTTATTATATATATATATATATGTATATATATTTTATATATATATTATGAGATCCGGTGAAAATTATTCGTCGAAGAATAATTTATTTTGTTGCGAGGAATTTATTACCGGACTGTTTTGTAAAAAATATCTCTAGTTGCTGAAAAGTTTACCTGTCATTTGAGTTGCAACGAGGGGAGATTTTTTTATCAAAATAATTTGAGATGTGAGTAATGTGATGTGTGTATGTGTATGATTTTTGTTCGTTTGGTTTATATATCTATATATATATATATATATAGATATTTGGTGGGTTAGTATTATATATATACAATTAAGTAAGTTATATATATATATATGAAAGAGCAAGAAAGCTTAGAAAATATTTCTCCTTTTCCCTGCCTCGCGAGTTCTTTTCTTTCTCTTCCTTCCTCTGTTGCGAAACCGAGTGTTGGTGGGTTTCAAAACCGCCACACACAAAACCTCACTTCTCACCTAGATTTAAGCTTCCTCTCGCGAAGTGACAGAAGGGAAAGTTGCTCCTTGCCATGATACGGTGCTAGTGAGCCAATTTTGTAAGCGTCGTGCGAAGCGAAGTTTTACTAGAATTTAATCGCGGTGCCGTAATCGACGGTTAAAGCTACAACGAAAGTAAGGGCTCCTTCCAAATTTTTAGCTTGCATATAGGACTCTATATTAAAAACGGGAAATCTTTTAATCGCTGCATTTACTTAATGATCGTGGTGTCGAGAGTCATGGTATGCTCATGCATTTCATAGTATATGGTGACCGGATGGGCCATGGTGATAGTGGTGACTGGATGGGCCACGATATAATGCATTTCATAGTATATGGTGACCGGATGGGCTGTGGTGATAGTGGTGACCGGATGGGTCACGATATAATGCATTTCATAGTATATGGTGACCGGATGGGCCATGGTGATAGTGGTGACCGGATGGGCCACGATATAATGCATTTCATAGTATATGGTGACCGGATGGGCCACGATATAATGCATTTCATAGTATATGGTGACCGGATGGGCCATTGTGATAGTGGTGACCGGATAAGCCACGAGATAATGCATTTCATAGTACATGGTGACCGAATGGGCCATGGTGATAGTGGGGACCGGATGGGCCACGGAATGATGTCATGTGCATTGACATATACGCATTGCATTAGAGTGCTTGGCACGCGAGTCATGTCTGATATACTGTGATGGTTGTATATGCGTGCTTGATTGTGGTGTGTGAATTATGCCGTGTTTGGTGTTTGTGATTGATTGAATTGGTGGTGAAAGTGTTAGAATAATTTTGAAAGTGTTTGAAAGACTTTGGTGTGTTTTCAAACTAAAGATCTGTCATTTTTACAGTTGTATTCGAATACAACAGGGTTGTAGTCAAATACTGTTGAGTGGTTTTTGCCTCTGACTTGCATTTTCGAAAGTGTAGTCGAATACAATTGAATGGATTTTGTTACTGACTTCGCCATTGTATTCGAATACAACGGGGTTCTAATTAATCAGGTGAGGGTTCTAATTAAGAATTTTATTTATTTCCCTTTCTTGTTTCAAGGTTGTGGTTGTAAAAAGGGAACTTATGTATTTGAAACAGATTATTTTAGTCGATGTATTTTTTACTTGGATACTTTGGATTTTTGTTCAAAACCATTTTCGCTGTTTGTAATAAATGTTTACCTTTGTCGTTTGTGTTACGACTTAAAATATTTTATCCAAGAGTATCTTCTTCATTTATGGATTTAACATGGCATTTTTATCAATTTGTTTTGAAAAAAAAATACACTCGTGCTGTTAAAAATCGGGGTGTTACAACAATTCTCCTTCTGAACAGGTTACCTCTGATACAACTTTACCTCTGATCAGACTACTTTAAATCCATACTTCCTCTGGTCTGGTTCTCCCTTGATCACACTTCCTCTAATATAGTCTTTCTTTTGATCAAATTCCCTCTCACCTAGATTTCCTCTGAACGGACTTTATCTAATCAGATTTCCTCTGATATAAATCTTCCTTTGATAAGATTACTTCTGATTTAGTTTTCCTATAATGTGGTTCTTCATCAAATCTGACCTTTTCTGATCAGACTTCCTCTGATATAGTTCTTTCGCTGATTCAAATTACTTCTGATCCAATTTTCCTCTGTTGCAGTTCTTCATCTGATCTAACCTCCTATGATCAGACTTCCTCTAATATAGTTGTTCTTCTTATTAGATAATTTCTAATTCATTTTTTCCTCTGATGCAGTTTTTCTTCTGTTCTAACTTCCTCTGATCAAACTTCTTTTGATCCAATTTCTAATAAAATTATTGTGAGTACAGATGTGATTTTGAAGAAGAGTAACAATGGTATTGCATGCAAATTTTTAAGTAAACACAACAATGATACTTGCTTCTAATGCTTTTGTGTTTCAACATGAAGGAATTAAACCTCATGTACCCAGTTACTTTTCATCGTCTTCTCCAATTATCCATTTTCCTCTTCTTCCATAACTTATTCAAAGGCAACCACCATATAGAGTTCTTTACCTTCAATCTAGCCTCTTGCATGTCCCTTTCTTCCTCTCCATAACCCATTAACCAACCAAAAGAGTACTGAAGGAAGATAAAAAGCAGATTGGGAAATCTTTGAATCTGAAACAGAGCTAAAAATACATGGAATGGAGAGTTGATAAGGAAAGCATCTTCCACAACCCAACTTGAATTGAAGGGGATTATTATTAGAAACAAATCCCATTAACCAAACAAATTTTATTTTCGCATGCGGGTTTTTCTAGGTTCAATTTTGTATTTGTTATTTTGGAAGTGATCTTCTTGGTTGATTTTGGGTTCACTAAAATGTGAGAGTGAGAGAAAATTATAAATTTAGCATGCATGAAATATTTGTGAAATATGCATTTGACTTCTCTTTAAATCAGGCACTCTGCATTTGTGGTGTGATGATTTCGATTTCTTAGGAATCCCATGAAATATAATTAATCGTGATGGGTGGAATACGAAATTAATGTTTTCCCAAAATTCCAACACATGTCGTTTTGCCTCTAATTCTTTTTGTTCTTTTGCCTCCCATTGTGTTCTATTTCGTCTCTAATTTTACTTCTTTCATCTTGCCTCTAAATTTCTTCTCTTTTGTCTATGACTCTTATTACGTTGCCTTTGATCATGCTGCTTCTAATTCAAGTAAGCTTCTAATCATGCTTCCTTTGACTCTTCCTATGACACTGCCTCTGATCATGTTTCCTCTAAATTTGCGTTTGACCGTGCTACCTCTAACTCATGTCTGCCTCCAGTCATTCTACCTCTGATCCAAGTTCCTCAGATCATGATGCCTCTGACCCGAGGTCATGTTGCCTCTGATCCAAGTTCCTCTAATCTTGCTACATGTGGTCATGTTGCCTCTAATCCAAAATCCTTGATTAGACAGCGCAACTAAGTGATTGCTTCCAATTAAACGAGTACTCAATTAAGACTTTTTTCGATGAATGATTGAAGTTAATTTATGTTCTAGTTATGTATTTACATATTGAGTTTGATTGAGTGGTTGCATTACATGTGTTGATGAAATGTGCATTGCATAAATGATATTACATATGTATTGCATAGATTAAGTCATAGCACTAATGGTCCAAGTACACGGTGGGACATTTAAGGATTGTTTCATGTCACATTTTCATTACATTTACGGAAAATTATTTCTAACTGCTCCTTATCTTTTATAGAACTCACTGAGATTATTATCTTATCCCCTATTTTTAGGTATTATAGCAGATTAGAGGGATTGAGGCGAGTAGTTCAGGCAGCAAAGGATAGATCGCTGCAGCGATGTTGTTTAAATTTGTAATCTAATTTTTATTGTATACATCAGACGATGGTTGTATACTATGTATTACATATATAGTTACAATGATATTTTAAGTTGTACTCATGATATTTTATATGATTGCTTATGAAATACTAAAATTTATATATTTATTACTTTATTCTAGATACATGGTGACGTTAATAAACTAATAATTATCCTAACATGCAATAAAAAGTGTGAAGGAACTCACTCTTTGTTTGTTTTATATATGTAGAAAAGAGACTGAAGTTGGTGTATTTTTTCAAGGCTTGATTCTTTTAAAATCCCTACATTTTTAACTTCTTAATTGTCTAATGTACCCCTTTAATAACAATTCTCTTCCTAACCTATTCTTACTACTATTACTATTAATTTGTAATTAAAACAGTTATATATATAACCACTTTCTTATTTAAAGAAAGAAAAAGGATCGACCGCTTGCTCTGTTGCCACCAGCTCATGTTTTCTAATACCAACACAATATAGTTGTACCCTATGACCGGGTACACTTTTCCTATTACCATCAATTTGATATATATATATTATTGCTAATACTAAAAATAAGTTTATATGGATGTTACATATTGTTTAGGAAACAATCTTTCAAATTATATAAAGAAATATTGCGACTAATATTTAATAAATATAATTATATAAATAACTATATAAGAATTTATTTGAGTTATTATTTTATTTTAGTTTCTTACTAAAATTATAAAAGAGGAATATATTGTTTTGCATAGTGTAAAGAAAAGCTTAAAGATTTGTTTTTAAAATAAATAGATTGCATATCCATTTCATGTTTTCATTACATTTAAGGAGAATTATTTCTAACTACCCCTCCCCTTTTATATAATCCAGTGAGATTATTATCTCATCCCCTAATTTTATATATTATAGCAGATGAGAGGGATTTAGAAGAGGACTTTAGGCAGTGCAGTGATGTTGCTTAATTTGTAATGTGATTTTTATTGTATACATTAGAGGATGCATGTATACTATGTGTTACATATATAGTTACAATGACATTTTAAGTTGTATTCATGATATTATATATGACTGCTTCTGAAATATTAAAATGTATAATTTATTACCATATTCTAGATACACATTGATGGTTACTACATTTTGGTATCAAAGCTGATTGAACCAATTAGACTATGGGTAGTGGGTTACATTAGGATGCTTTTCTTTTGCTATATGTTCTAAGTATTATTGCACCAAATATTAAGTCTAATCAGCTTTGCGATTTGTGTTTTGTATGTAGAACTATGGTTGAAAGTGTTAGTACATAGGCGCACCTAAGAGGTGGGAGGGTGAATTAGGTGTTGAGAAATTTTCTGGTTTTTAAAGACTTAATGGATTATTTTTCTGACTATGAGTAGAGTATAGTAAATGTAAATGGCAGAAAAATAAAGAACACAAAGAATTTATCCCGGTTCCCATTTCAAACCAAGGGTACATCCAGTCCTCTTGCACACCACAAGAGATTTTCCACTATTGTTAGAGTAAGTTCAATTCTAACTCTAAGACTTCTGTTACAAACTTCTAGCAATCTGCCTAAGTTAGCACACCATTATCCTAGATTACAACACTTGAAGAAAGTACACCACTTTCCTCATCTTACACAAACTTGAATGTTTTTACAACACAATGATTTTGATTGAAATCAAGAGGGTATAACAGTTGATGTACTTTCTTTGTACAATGATAATAGTCTAATATAATTTGAAGTACAACAGAGAACCTTTCTCAATAATATGACAATGTAAAATATGTACTTGAAATATGAAAGTTTGACTTTTAATGGATCTTCAAAATTTTCAAAAAGGTTTTTAAGTTTTTTTTTAAAAAAAATCTGAAACTAGGAAGTATTTATACTCCTTAGACATCACTTCAGATCAGTGACAATCATTCCTAAAATATTGATGAACATATGCAATGATCCATATTGAATCAGAACTAAAGAGTTGCATTGCTTTGCAGTTGTAGTCGAATACATTTTTGTAACGTTCAAATTTTTCAAACAATTTGTGCTTGTATTCTAATACAGGTCCATGTAGTCGAATACATATGACAAAAATTTGCCACTGACTTTGTGTTGTATTCGGCTACATCATGCTGTAGTCGATTACAGATGTGCAGTTTTTGGTATTGACTTGAGTTTGTATTCGGCTACAACATGCTGTAGTCAAATATAGATGTGCAGATTTTGCTACTGACTTCATTTGTATTCGGCTACACATATATGTAGTTGAATACAACCTTGAATTTTGTCAAAAACTTGATTTTCAAACATTGTTCATGCAGTTTGATACTTTGAATTTTTTTTTTTGATGCATATGTTAAAGTAGAAGGTTCTCATGTGCATTTGAAATATAACAATACTAGATTGCATCATCTACCTTAAACTATAAGACTTCTAGCATATTGTTACATCTTAGAGGGATCAAGTCCATAGTCACATAACTGCTGTTTGAGCCATAGAATTTGTGCACAACAACTACCTGCTGCTATGTATTCTGCTTCAGCAGTGCTTAGAGCCACATATGCTTGCTTTTTACAGGACCATGACACTAATGCATTACCTAAGATATGACAAGCTCCTCTTGTGCTTTTTCGATCTGTTTTACATCCTGCATAGTTAGAATCAGAATAACCGACAAGGTTGCATATACTGCCTTTTGGATACCATAAGCCAACATTGGTTTTTCCTTTCAAATATTTCAATATTCGCTTCACTGCTGCAATATGTGATTCCTTAGGATCTGATTGAAACCTTGTACATAAACAAACGCTGAACTAATATTTGGCCGACTGGCCGTTAGATATAAAAGAGAACCAATCATACCTCGATATTTTGATATATCTATTGATATATCAGTTTCATATTTATCTACATAAGTTCCAGAGCCCATAGGAGTTGCACTTTCTTTATTGCTATCCATCTCAAACCTCTGTAATAGTTCCTTACACTACTTTGCTTAATTGATGAAAATGCCATTTTTGAGTTGCTTAATTTGAAGACCAAGGAAATAATTTAACTTTCCCATCATAGATATTTCAAATTCTCCTTGCATCATTAATGATAATTCTTCACATATTTCATTATTGGTTGATCTAAATATGATATCGTCAACGTAGATTTGAACAAGTAAAGTGTAATCATTAGTCCTTTTAATGAATAATGTCTTATCAACTTTACCCTTTTCAAATCCTCGTTCACATAGAAAGTTACTTAGCCTATCATACCAAGCTCTTGGAGCTTGTTTCAAACCATAAAGGGTTTTCTGACATACACTTCAAGGTCGGGTGGTAATTTGACATATACTTCCTCATTAATGTAGCCATTTAGAAAAGCACTCTTGACATCCATCTGAAATAATTCAAAATCCATAGAGCAAGCATAAGTAAGTAATAATCGGATTGCTTCTAACTTCGCTACTGGAGAAAATGTTTCATCAAAGTCGATCCCTTCTTCTTGGTTATATCCTTGAGCAACCAACCTTGCCTTGTTTTGAACAACTATACCATTTTCATATAGTTTATTCTTAAACACCCATTTGGTACCAATGATGTGTTTATTGCCAAGATTTGGAACAAGTTCCCACACTTTGTTTCTTTCAAACTGGTTTAGTTCTTCTTGCATGGAAAGTATCCATTAATTGTCCTTAAGTGCTTCATCTACCTTAGAAGGTTCTATTTGAGAGACAAATGCCATATTCAAACAAGCATCTTGGAGTTTGAGCCTTGTAGTAACTCATTTGTTGATATCACCTATAATGTGGTCAATGGGGTTATCTCGACGAGTTCTCCATTCTTGAGGGAGATCATTATGTTGATCTTGCTTCTCAATACTGACTTTATTCTTTTTAATTGATTGATCGACTTGATTGTATTTGCTTATATCATCACTTATAAAATCATCATCATCACAAGAGATATTTTTCTCCTTTTTCAAGGGGTTAGATTCATCAAATAATACATGCATAAATTCTTCTACTAACAAAGTTCTTTTATTAAAAATTCTAAAAGCTTTACTAGATAAGGAATAACAAATAAAGATACCTTCCTCGAATTTTCCAAGATTTTCCTTACCATTATTCAACACAAAAGTGAGAGATATTTGGTTTTCTACCTTTATAGAGTTCATATGGAGTCTTCTTTAGGATTGGCCGAATCATTACTTGGTTAGATACATAACAAGCTGTAGTTACAGCATCTGCCCAAAAGTATTTTGGTAAACTTGAGTCGCTTAGCAATGTCCTTGCAAGTTCTACCAATAATCTATTCTTTCTCTCAACAACTCCATTTTGTTGAGGTGTTCTTGGTGCAGAAAAGTTATAGAAGATTCCTTTTTCTTCACAATACTCTACAAAAGAAGCATTTTGAAATTCCCCTCCATGATCACTTCTTATTGATACAATTTTGGTTGCTTGTTCATTTTGGACTAGTTTGGCATAAATTTTAAATGCTTTAAAAGCTTCATTTTTATTTGCCAAAAATAAGGTCCAAGTGAACCTTGAGAAATCATCAACAATTACTAGTCCATATGAATTTCCACTAAGACTTTTCGTTCTTGATGGACCAAACAAGTCCATATGTATCAATTGAAGTGGTCTTGAAGTTGATACAATATTCTTGGGTTTGAAGGAAACCTTAGTTGGCTTACCCTTTTGAAAAGCATCACATAATTTGTCCTTAATGAATTTCATCTTTGGTAAGCCTACAACAAGTTTATGCTTGACTAACTTGTTTAAATGATTCATATGGATATGTACAAATCTTTTATGTCATAGCCATGCATCATTGTTGTCAATTACCATAAGACATTTCATTCTCAAGGATAAATCATCATAATTAATTATAAAAATATTTTTAAAACGCTTACCAACAAATTGGATTTCATTTGATACCTCATTTCGGATAATGCATTAATCTTTGTTGAAAGATATTTTGTAACCCTTGTTACAAAGTTGGCTAATGCTAATAAGATTGTGCTTTAATCCTTCAACATATAGAACATCTTCAATTGAAGGAGATGGGGCTGCACCAAAATTTTACCCTTGTTGTTATCTCCATAGTTCACATAGCCTTTTGATTCAAGAGTAAGTGCCGAAAATTTTGTTTCACCGGTCATGTGTTTCGAACATCCGCTATCCAAGTACCACATATTAGAGGTACTTTGTATGCATTTCTATAAAACAGGATCATAATTTTTTAGGTACCCAAAGTGCTTTGGGTCCTTGAGTATTAGTACATTTCTTGACCCACACATAATGCCCGTTTGGAACACCAAAATTCCTAAAATGACAAGCATTAGGTGTGTGGCCATTTAGACAACAATAAAAGCATGTAGGAATAGATTTACTTCTATATTTAGGCATATGAGATTTCTTTTGAACAAAATTCTTCTTAGAATAATGATGATCATTTTGCACAACTATAACTTTTACTTTGTTGGATTGATCACTTGTCTTAACAAAGATGGTTTTATCAATACTTGGTTTATCGAATTTTGAATAACCAAGGCCACTCTTGTCATTGGAATATCTTTGCATATTAAGAATATTTTTCAATCCAACTTGTCCCTTTTCATATCTTTCAATGACTCTATTTAGTTGGACAATTTTAAAAGAAAGAGAATCACACTTATTAGATGTAAAATTCTGTTTTAATTTTTCAAAGTCTTTTTCCATAGTGTCAATTTTCTCTTTAAGAGATGAAATTTGTTTCTTTTGAGTTGACACTATTTTGCACATAATTTTACATTCTATAAGTAATTATTTTATGGCATCATGAGCATCATTACACTCAATAAGTAATTCATTATTAGCATCATTATTTGAGAAGATCTTTGTTACTAACCTCTTCTTCTTCATCGGACTGGTGTGATGACATCAAAGCAACATTTGCACATTCGTCACTTTTCTGAATCTGAGGATGAACTGACTTCATTGTCCTCCCATGCTATATAGGCCTTTTTTAATTCTTTCTTCTTGAGAGCACTTTTCTTGACAATATTTGGACACTCCTCTTTTATGTGTCCTTGCTTGCCACAGTCAAAACAAGTGAAGTTTTGATTTGTAGTGGAGATATCCTTCTTCCTGAAAGTTTTCCTTTTCTTAAATGTTTTATCGTTTTGAAGGAACTTACCAAATTTCTTTATTAGGAAGGTGATGTTCTCATCATCTATGTGTTCTCTTGACTCCGTTTTCAAGGCAATGCTCATTGGCTTTTTTCTAAAATTTCATTTTTTTCTAGTCTTCCAAGTTTAATCTCATGTTCTTGGAGTTTTTCGAAAAGTGCAGAAAGAGGCATCTTTGACAGGCTTTTTTTCTTTAGAAATTGTCGTTACTTTAGGTTGCCACACCCTTGTTAATGATCTTAGAACTTTAAGGTTCAATTCATCATTAGTGAAGATCTTGCCAAGCGTCGTCAAGTGGTTGGTCAGATGAGAAAATCTTTTCTGCAAGTCTAGAATAGGTTCTCCAAGCTGCATACGAAACAGTTCATATTCTTGAGATAAAGTATATAAGTTTAGAATGTTTTACCTCAACTGTTCCTTCATGGGTTACTTCAAGAGTATCCTAGACTTCTTTGGCAATTTTGCAATGAGACACACGGAAGAACTCGTCCATTCTGAGTGCTGATTGTACAATGTTTTTGGCCTTTTGTCATCATGTGTCCAAAAGGCTTTTACCTTTATTTGTTCTTCATTGTTGATGATTGTCTTTGGAACATATGGGCCATTTTCTACTGCATCCCAAATATCATCTCCTTGTGCCTCAAGATATGTCTGCATGCGTATTTTCCAGAAATCGTAAGGTTCTCCAATAAAGAAAGGTGGTTTATTGCTACTACAACCATATCTAAAAACTGGTTGTGCGGAAGCCATGAATAAGGATCGAGGAGCAAATTTCCAGAACTTGCTCTGATGTTAATTATTAGTACATAGGCGCACCTAAGAGAGGAGGGGTGAATTAGGTGTTTAGAAATTTTCTGGTTTTTAGTGACTTAGTGAATTATTTTTCTGACTATGATTAGAGTATAATAAAATGTCAATGGCAGAAAAATAAAGAACACAAAGAATTTATCCTGGTTCCTCTTTCAAACCAAGGGTACATCCAGTCCTCTTGCACACCACAAGAGATTTTCCATTATTGTTAGAATAAGTACAAGTCTAACTCTAAGACTTCTGTTACAAACTTCTAACAATCTGCCTAAGATAGCACACCACTATTGTAACAACCCATTTTTTTTTTCAAACTAAATCGAATTCATAAAATAAGAAAGAAATATTGTTGGATAAAATATTTAAGTCGTATTACAACGACAAAGTCAACAATATTTACAAACAGCGAAAATGGTTTTGAAATGAAAATCCAAAGTATTTAAACAAAGAAAATACACCAGGGCTATGAGTCCTATCAGACATAGCTCATACCCCTGGGGTATTCTCGGTAGACACTTGTACAAAAGCACTGCCCCAAGAATATTAACTTCCCCACGTCACATCAAAAAGTGGTACAAGACCCATCAAAATAAAAGTCAAGCTGACAATATATGGTATAGATACAGTCTTCCAAAATGAAATAAATACAACCACAACAGATAGACATCTAGCCCCTATACAGCCATCTAATCTGATCATGTGTCAAAACTAAACAACCCGGGTGATCTCCACGCGCCCCACAGAAATCCTTCTGACACTGCAACGGTCAGGTAAGTCTAACTCTGTTCCCATATCCAAGGTACTAACTGGTAGGACGGTCCTGATCCTCATCTAAGGGCAAACCCCAAGTTTCCACAATAATTGTAAAGGTCACCAACCGAAATTAACAAATATCACATAGCATTTAAATTTTAAATGCACAAAATAAGCTTTCAACTTAGCATTCATCTAGAAAGGGTTTCCATATGCCAAACATGCAGAAACAAAGTTGAAAAATGATGTTTTGGACCAAATTGCACTATCGTATTCGAATACAGCATAACTATATTCGAATACAATGTTATTTTGCAAGTCAGAAGCAAAAACAGCACAACTGTATCCGAATACAGCCACCTTGTATTTGAATACAAATATGAAAACAGTGAAAAATCGTGCAGATTTTGTATTCGACTACAACCTTCTTGTATTCGAATACATTTGAGAAGTCAGTGGCAAAAATTTGATATTTGTATTCGACTACAACCTCCTCGTAGCCGAATACAAGTGCGAATTCACAAGTCAATAGCTAAATTGAATATCTGTATTCGACTACATACTACTTGTAGCCGAATACAACAGCTAAAATTTGCAGATTTCAGTTTCGAAAACGTTACGCAATCATTTAACACTTACCACACAAAGTCAATCAATCACACTCATCAATTACAGCACAAATACAAACAACAACTGAGTATGTATATACAACCATCACAGTATCTCAAACATGACTCGCGTCTCAACACCTTAATGCAATGCGTATATGCCAAATCACATGGTTCCGTAGAACCCAAAACTCTCCTCGAGAGGCGTAAATCGTAATCGTACTGCCTATCACAGGCCTAATACAAATTACCAAGGTGCCATCTATCACGGGTCCGCACAATTTACTCAAGTGTTGCCTATCACATGCCTTACACAACAATTCCAAACAAAAACCCTCAGCGAAGGGCGTAAACCGTAATTGCAATGCCTATCACAGGCCTAGTACATATTACCAAGGTGCCACCTATCACGGGCCCGCACAATTTATGAAAGTGTATCCTGTCACAGACCTTACACTTTAAGTTAAATCCTCGTAAGGATAAGATGGACCAACTATTGCATGGAACCATCCCGCGGCCCATCACGGATACCACTTAACTTTGTGGCCCATCGCAGACACCACTGCCACCGTGGTCCATCGCAGTCACCACATGCTATGAAATGCATTAGTATGCTCTGACTCTTTTCACCACAAACATTACGTAAATGCAGCTATTAAAAGATTCCCCTTTTTTAATACTCATTTAACAATAATGACTTTCCTAACATTTCACATAGTATACTCAAAACAAATTTTCCTCGAACCCACATCAAATTTAATCCACAATTCACATTAAATTCAATTCACAATACATACCAAATTTCAACAATTCATTTTCCACAAAACCACATATAAATCACATTAATTCCCAACTCCACATATCCAAACATAAATCCCACTAAATTCAACTTCCACAATTTCACCCATAAACACATTAAATTCATTTTCCACAAATCTACACCTCAAATTTATTCTCCACAAAATCACATATAAAGCCCTAAATGCAAGCTAAAGGTTTGGAAGGAGCACTTACTTCAACGGTAGCTCGAACAATCGATTACAGCACCGCAATTAATTCCGGTAAAACTTCGTTCACGACGTCACTTCCAAAGTTAGTTCTCTAGCACCGTAACGTGGTAAGGAGTAACTTTCCCTTCAGTCACTTCGCAGGAGGAAGCTTAGATCTAGGTGAGAAGTGAGGTTCTGTGTTTGGTGGTTTTGAAAACCGCTAACACTATGGTTTTGAACGAATAAATGGGACTCAAAAGATATTTATGGCATTCAACCCACAAAATACCAATAAAATTGGCTAAAAAGCCTTAGAATTCAACATAAAAACACATCAAAATACAAAAAGTATAAATTAAAACTAAGGGTCTTACAACTATCCTAGTTTACAACAATTGAAGAAAGTACACCACTTTCCTCAACTTACACAATAACTTGAATGATTTTACAACATTAATTTTGACTGAAATCAAGCTGGTATAACAGTTGATGTACTTTCTTTGTACAATGATAATAGTCTAATATAATTTCAAGTACAACAGAGAACCTTTCTCAATGATATGACAATGTAAAATATGTACTTAAAATATGAAAGTTTGACTTTTATTGGATCTTTAAAATTTTCAAAACGGTTTTTAAGGTTTTTTTTTAAATCTGAAACTAGGAAGTATTTATACTCTTTAGACATCACTTCAGATCAGTGAGAATTGTTACCAGAAGATTGATGAACATATGCAATGATCCATATTAAATCAGAACTGAAGAGTTGCATTGCTTCACAGTTGTATTCGGCTTTCGGCTAAGTGTAGTCAAATACATTTCTGTAACGTTCAGATTTTTCAAACAATTTGTGCTTGTATTCAAATACAGGTCCATGTAGTCGAATATAGATGACTAAAATTTGCCAGTGACTTGGTTTTGTATTCGCCTACATCATGCTGTAGTCGAATACAGATGTGCAGTTTTTTGTACTGACTTGGGTTTGTATTCGGCTACAACATGCTGTAATCGAATACAGATGTGCATTTTTTGCTAGTGACTTCATTTGTATTCGGCTAAACATATATGTAGTTGAATACAACGTTGACTTTTGTCAAAAACTTGATTTTCAAACATTGTTCTAGCATATTGACAATAGTTGACTTCATTGTTGACTTCACTTTGAGCTTGCAACTTGATCACTTTACTTGGCCTTTGTCTTCATCAAAAAGGTAAGTATTCTTGCATATTTACAGAAATACCTGGAAAACCTGAGTGGCACCTATTTTGGAAAATAGGTAGAGTCTTTCAATAGTTTTTTAGGCTTATGTATAGAAGAATTGTAAGATTCCTAGTAAGAATGGAAAATCACATGAAAAGTGTTCCAATAGTCAAAGATTGAGGGAAACCACGGAAACTATATGCCAAACTATTAAAGAAGATTCAAATGGTTTTGTCAATAGAAGCATATAGAATTAAGGTTTATATGGAATATGAAGTTAGCAAAAATGTAAGGTTAAGCATACATATGGAAATGGTTAGTATGGCATGTAAGGTTAGTAATATGAGAAGTATCCCTAACCTAGAGGTGAAAGTAGAAGACCATGTCATACCACAAGTCACATAGTTTAAACACCTAGGGTTAATTGTTCAAAACCGAGGAGAAGTAAAGGGGTCTGTATACTATCAGATTCAAGTATAGTGATTGGAATATAGACATATTCCCTTGAAGGTGTGAAGGTTAACGATAACAATTTGAATGAGTAAATAGACATAAAATAAAATATTTATTCAAGAGGAGTTAGAAACAGTGTAACAAAAAAGTTCTGCAATATTTGACCCCATTTTTATCAACTTTTAAGGATTGGTGTAGTTTCTTTGCTATCATTGAAACAATTTTGTAGCTCTAATTGTGTACTGAATTTCTTGTTCCTTTGGCTTTGGTTTTGGGATAGTTGAGGCATAAGTGGTTTATTGGAGTGCACCTTCTGTATGATTGTGTTAAGATACTAGATTTGGGCATTAATCCAATAGAAGGAATGAATAGTGAGCTTAGAGTTTGTAATAGTGGAAACAAATGACTACAGGTTCCTTTGATCAGATTTCCTTTGATCGGACTTCAGCTGATACATATCTTTTCTGATTAGATTACCTTTGATCGGATTTTAATCTGATACAGTTCCCCTTTTGGATATGTTACCTCTGATACAGTTTTTCCTCTAATCACACTACTTCTAATCCATACTTCTTCTCAACTAGTTTGCCATTGATTAGAATTCCTCTGATATATTGTCTTTCTTCTGATCAAATTCCCTTTGACCTAGATTTCTCCTGAACAAAGATTATCTAATCAGATTTCCTTTGCTATAGTTATTTGTTTGATAAGATTACTTCTAATCTAGTTTTCCACTAAAGTGGTCCTTCATCTGATCTGACCTTCTCTGATCAGACTTCCTCTGATATAGTTCTTCCTCTGATCACATTACTTGTGATCCAATTTTCCTCTAATGTAGTTCTTCATCTAATATGACCTCATCCGATTAGACTTCCTCTAATATAGCTTTTCCTCTTATCAGATTATTTATGATTCACTTTTTCCTCTAATGTAGTTTTTCTTCTGTTCAGACTTCTTAGGATCAAACTTCTTTTGATCCAATTTCTAATAAAAAATTTGTGAGTAGAGATGTTATTTTGAAGAAGAGAAACAATGGTAATGCATGCAAATGTTTAAATAAAAACAACAGTCATACTTGCTTCTAATGCTTATGTGCTTCAACATGAAGGAATTAAACCTCAAGTACCACAGTCTACGGGATTGCTTGAGTCCATTGAGTAATCTTTAAGAGGACAAACCCAATTTTCTCTTCCTTTTACTTCAAAATTGCTAGGTTGCCTCATAAGAAAAGTCTCCTTGAAATCACCATGAAGGAAGGATATTTTGACTATCCTTGTATTTAATAGCTTCAATACAATTCTTTAGTCCCTTACTACCAAATCTTGGTATAGATCAAATCTAAATCAGCTGCTACATGGGTTGTTAGTTGATTCTGCCTAGGGGTTTGGTATAGATCAAATCTTGGCTCATTTCCACCTCTAGGTTACACCCCAAGCTCAAATTATCTAATACATTTTGAAAATGAATCTAGTCCTTGTTGTATTTAGTGACTTGTCGAGCTTCTCCATGAAATTTTACACCTCTTCTTGTATTGAATCTTTTATTTGAATGCACTAGATTATGTATCCCTTCACTACATTAGAACATCTAACAAAAAAATCCTTTCTTTACTCTAAGTCCTATTTTCCATTATTTCCATGATAATATGCAGTACACACAAAAACTATATGGTGAACGTAATCTGGAACTTTACTAGGCCAAGCTTTTTGAGGAGTTTTCATAATTATGGTTGTTGATGGACTCAAATTGATAAGAAAGTAGGTTGTGTGATGTAGCTTCAACCCAAAATTATATAGGCATACTTGAGTTGGAAAACATACACCTCATTCTTTCTAGGATAGTCTTATTCATTCTTTTAGCCAATCTATTTTGTTGAATAGTGTGCCTATTAGTTTTATTTCTAGTTATACCCGGTTGCTTGCAAAAACATGTAAATTCTTCACCACAAAACTCTGAGCCTTCAAATTTTCCAAGGGTTTTAATCTTCCATTCAGTTTTAATCATTATCTTCCACTTCCTAAAGGTCTTAAAGGCTTCATCCTTACTTTTAAGAAAGTAAATCCAAAATTTTCTATTGCTATAATCTAGAAAAGTAATGAAATACCTGATACCTTCATGAAGATTATCTTTGTTGGTCCCCGTAAATCAATATGGACATAATATATAATTCCTCTAGTGGAGTGTTGACCATTTATGAATTTAGCCCTATGCATTATGCCATATACACAGTGTTCAAAAAATGGCAAAATTTCCACATTGTTTGTAACTTCTTTCTCAAACTCATTTTCCACCTTCATTTTCTTTCACTTCTAGTTATACACTCTCAAAATCATTCTGAAAACACCAATTATCCATTTTCCTCTTCTTCCCAAACTTATTCAAAGACAACCACCACATAGAGTCTTTTACTAAAATTTGAGAGTGAGAGAAAAGGTATAAATTTAGCATGCATGAAATATTTGTGAAATCAGCATTTTACTGCTCTTTAAATCATGCATTCTGCATTTGTGGTGTGATGATTTTGATTTGTAAGGAATCCCATGAAATAGAACTAATCGTGCTGGGTGGAATACGAAATTAATGTGTTCCCAAAATTCCAACACATGTCGTTCTGCTTCTAATTCTTTTTGTTATTTTGCCTATAATTTGCTTCTATTTTGTCTCTGATTTTACTTCTTTTATCTTGCCTCTGATTTTCTTCTCTATTGTCTATGATTTCCTTCTTATATCCCATCTCTGGTTTTCTTCCCTTTTGCCTCTGATATTCCTCCTTTCATGCTGCCTCATATCTAAGTATCACTCTGATCATGTTGTCTCTAATTAGAATGTGCCTCTGATCATTTTGTCCCTGATCCAAGTATGACTCTTATTACGCTGCTTCTGATCATGCTGCCTCTGATTTAAGTAAGCTTCTGATCATGCCTATTTGACTCTTTTTTTTATTACACTTCCTTTGCCTCTGATCATACTTCCTCTAACTCTGCCTCTGATAATGTTTCCTCTAACTCTCTCTATGATCATACTTTCTCTAACTTTGTCTCTGATCATACTTTCTTTGAAGTTGCCTCTGACTCGTGTCTACCTCTAGTCATTCTACCTCTGATCCAAGTTCCTCGAATCATGTTGCCTCTAACCTGAGTCTGCTTCTAGTCATGTTGCCTCTAATCCAAATTCCCTGATCAGGCAACGTAACTAAGTGATTGCTTCCAATTAAACAAGTACTCAATTAAAACTTTCTTCGATGAATGATTGAAGTTAATTTATCTTCTAGTTATGTATTAGATGTGTTGATGAAATGTGCATTGCATGCATTATATTACATATGCATTGCATACATTATGTCATAGCACACATGGTCCAAGTACACAATGGGACATTTAAGGATTATTTTAGGCATGAAACAACGGGTAAAGGAAGAACAAATCGGGACACCGGTTTGGGATCGTGGCCAAACCAACATTACCAAGAGGATATACATATTTTTCATACTTTAAGGAAGATGAGGAATATGTAACTTTCCATACTTAAAAGAAAAGCTTAAAGATTTAAAAAAAAAAAACAAATACATTGCATATCCATGTCATGTTTTCATTACATTTAAGGAAATTCATTTCTAACTGTCCCTCCTCTTTTATGGAACTCACTGAGATTATTATATTATCCCCTATTTTTATGTATTATAGAAGATGAGATGGATTGAGGCGGATAGTTCAGGCAGCAGAGGATATATCTTTGCAGCGCTGTTGTTTAAATTTGTAATCTTATTTTTATTGTATACATCAGAGGAAGCTTGTAAACTATGAATTACATATATAGTTACAATAATATATTAAGTTGTACTTGTGATATTTTGTATGATTGCTTCTGAAATATTAAAATAAATAAATTTATTACCGTACTCTAGTGATGTTACTAAACTAATAATTATCCTAACATGCAATAAAAGGTGCGACGGAACTCACTCTTTGTTTGTTTTCTATATGTAGAAAGGAGACTAAAGATGTGTAGTTCTTCAAGGTGTAATTCTTTTGAAATCCCTACACTTATAACCTTCTAATCATAGGTGTAGAATATCATGTTGATTTATCAGTAAATTGTCTAATGTACCCCTTCAGTAACAATTCTGTTACTAACCTATCCTTGCTACTATTACTATTATATTGCTACTAATATATAATTAATATAGTTATATAAATAACTACATAAGAATTTTATTTGAGCTATTATTTTATTTTAATTTCTTACTAAAATTATGAATTATAAGTTATAAATTGTCATGTAAAATTATAAATTTTCCAAAGATTATAATTTATACGACTTTTTATGTAAAAATATTTGTTTATCTAATAATTCAATTTAATTTAATCA
>JBBPBP010009777.1:37399287-37414409 GCA_037974735.1 Cicer chorassanicum | reverse complement strand
AATAAATATATTCTTTTATTTTAAAATTTTCTTCTTTTTAGAATCATTTAATATTTATTTCTATAATGCAATCGTTTGAACAAAACGAAACATACCCCGTGTTTGACACATGTAATTAAATATATTAATATAATAATTTAAATTAATCATAACACCCCTTGAATCCAAAGTAAGATTATGATTTTAATCTAACAATTTAACTTTTATTTATTTTTTTATCTTAAAAGGAATATTATAATTAAGCGAGGCCGAAACATAATAAATTTAAGAAAGTAACAATTTAAGTTTTAATTTAATTAATCATTACAAATCAATTACTATCAATATAATTAAAATTCCCACAACTCTATTAGGATAATATATTTGCCTATTTTGAGTTACGATAATCATCATTGAATTCCACATCAGTTCACCATGAGGTTATTCAATTCTCTGCTAAACTATTCGATTTGATGTATCTTATTTAGGGAATTTAAAAATATAGTTTTTTAAACCTATTATTGTGTTGTCAGTTAGCACATTAATTATGTAATAATTGAATTATTTATTTAGACTTTTGTAAAGTAGATTTCTAATTTTATAAATTTAAATTGTGAATTTTAAATATAGAAAAAGAATGTAATTACCTCGGTAAACTTTTTATTATTTTGTTCTCATTTAGGTATTTGGAAGAAACATTTTTGTTCTATTTAAGATAATAGTCAATTTTTTTGAACGATTGTATGAGAAAATTAATGCAATTTGATGTAGTGTTGAACTGATAGGTTGAATAACATAATTTAATTGTTTGATTTCTTTGGACAAATTAATTTTATAATTTTATTTGGTACATATTTTTTAGTTTTAGTAAATTCTTCGTATGTATTCAATTATTACTAATATTTTAATATTGTTATTATTCTTATAATTATTATTACTATTATTATTATTATTATTATTATTATTATTATTATATTTAGTGCACATTATTTATTATTTACTTGTTTAGATGATTTTAAATTAGTTCTAATAAGTATTATTTCATTTAAGGTAAATATTTAATTTTTGATAACTTTGATCATACAAATAATCATTCTTGCAGAGTATTAATTCTTAGAATTTATTGCTTAATCATTAAAAGTTAGAATTCATTGTTTTAATCTTTAATTTTGACCATGCATATTTAAGATAATAATTGATGTTTAAAAGAAAATGAAAAATGAAGACTGATCATTCAAAAACTTCATGAAAACCTAAAGTGTATAGTCTATACACATAATTAAATTAGGATGATGGGGAAAAAGATTATTGTTTTTTTAATGCTTGTAATGATTTTATGCTTGCAAGTGACAACATTGGATGCATACCAAATTGATGACATCAGTTGCTCTGAAGCTATTGTTTCTTTAGTGCCATGTGTACCCTTTTTGACAGAATTAGGCCAACCAGCACCGTCTACTTCCTGTTGTGAAGGAGCACAAAATTTATATCAAAAGGCAGACACCACTCAGATTCGACGTGATATCTGTCAATGTCTCAAAGGAGCTTCAATAAAATTTGACGTTAACTCTAACAAAGCAAAACAACTCCTACAACTTTGTAACATTGGTCTTTCCTTTTCGCTTGATCCTAGTATTGACTGCTACACGTAAATTTATCTTTCTATTTTCTTGCTAAATCACACAAAATCGTATCCATTGTTTTGAAAATAATTGTTAATTTTTAATAAATATTTTTCTATATAGAAAGACTTAAAACCTTTTTATCACCTAACCCCGTGTCTCTACCACAAAACCATCTTATTACAATTTTTATTTATCCACAGGATTCCATAATGCTACAATATGGGTCAAGCAGATCATGATGTAAGCTAAAAGAACAACAACAAAAATTTTATAGTAATAAGCAAAGTGAAAAATTGTACCAACTCTTTAAAGTTGAATAGTTTTTAGCAGTATATTTATGAAAATTTGAGTCATATTTATTTGTTGTTTATTCTCTTTTAACTCAACCAAACCAACAAACACATAAAACATGTTTTCTACAAGAACATCATTATCTTCCTCTTAAAAAAAATGAATGCTAACAACTCGATAAAAAAAATATATATAAAATTTCATCATGATTATATATTTCAGTTTCATAACTTTCCCTAACCATGACAATTATTAGAGTCAAATAAATAAATCAATGAACTTATTTGTTAGAAGCATACAATGTGTTAAAAAAAAGTCTTGGAAAGAAATATAAATTGGTATTAAAATTTATAAAATCCAATTTATATTATTCATTTTATATTGTTATTTTATTACTTCTTACACAATTTTTTCGTTCTCATGTCTCGCGTTTGGTTGGTCGTTAAAAAGGTAGCTAATAGACAAATTGGTTCTTTAAATTGTTAGCATCGGTCAAATTAATTCTTGAATTTTTGAAATTGGTAAATACATTTTTGAAATTGTAATATAGTAATAAAAATAGTTCATATTTAAAATTTTATCTTTAGAGATTATAATGGGACATTTTAATTGTCAATAATGTAGAATATCGCCAAAATTGTCCCCGAGAAGATGACAATGATGTAGAATCAATGCGGATACGTCACATATTCAATTATACTGTCACAAACTATTTTTATTGATATTTTACAATGTTAGGGATATATTTGTCAATTCACAAAATTCAGGGACTAATTTGACCGACGTTGGAAATTTCAAGGACCATTGTAATATCCCACATTACTTATCTTAAAAATAATGTAAAATAGTAAAAATTAATATCATTACAATCTAACTTTGCAAGAGAAGTCATAATAGGTATTAAAATACAACGTTGTAAGTCCAAAGTTTCAAACATAGATCATATAACAAAATTCAAAAATACAAATAAAATCACTACTAAGCATTGACATCATACACATGCTCCAAGTCTAAAGCTCAAGCCATCTAGTCTTCTATCACTGAGCTCCAATAGCGTATATTTAAGTTGTTGGAGTTAAAAAGCTCGTAGTTGGATCTTGGGTTGGGTCGATCGGTCTGCCTCTAGTGTGCACCGGTTGGCTTGTCCCTTCTGCCGGCGATCTGCTCCTGGCCTTAATTGGTTGGGTCGTGCCTTCGGCGCTGTTACTTTGAAGAAATTAGAGTGCTCAAAGCAAGCCTACACCCTGGATACATTAGCATGGGATAACACCACATGATTCTGATCCTATTGTGTTGGCCTTCGGGATCGGAGTAATAATTAACAAGGACAGTCGGGGGAATTCGTATTTCATAGTCAGAGGTGAAATTCTTGGATTTATGAAAGACGAACAATTGCTAAAGCATTTGCCAAGGATGTTTTTCATTAATCAAGAACAAAAGTTAGGGGCTTGAAGACGATTTGATACCGTCCTAGTCTCAACCATAAACGATGCCGACCAGGGATCAGCAGATGTTGCTTTTAGGACTCCGCTGGCACCTTATGAGAAATTAAAGTCTTTGGGTTCCGGGGGGAGTATGGTCCCAGGGCTGAAACTTAAAGGAATTGACGGAACGGCACCACTAGGAGTGGAGCCTGCGGCTTAATTTGTTCCCATTACGTTCGCCGCTATTACGGGAATCGCTTTTGCTTTCTTTTCCTCTAGCTACTAAGATGTTTCAGTTTGCCAGGTTATCTTTTGCTTATCCGTGAATTCAGCAGCAGTTTGAAAGGTTGACCTATTCGGTAATCCTCGAATCTATGCTTATTTTCAACTCCTCGAAGCATTTCGTCGCTTACTACGCCCTTCCTCGTCTCTGGGTGCCTAGGTATCCACCATAAGCCTTTCCTCATTTCAAGCTCACCCTTAACTTGAAGTCTACACCATCCTAAAGTTCCACTAAATGAAAGAATCTTATCCACGTTCATAAATGAAAAATGATAGCATAGCTCAAATACCGAAATAGGAAAAATCCAGATATCTCCTGTATTTGTACAAGCTATCATAGCAATAACAGATTTAGGTGTAATTGTACAAGCTATCATAGCAATAACAGATTTAGGTTCGGGCATTTGCTCATATAATCGAACTAAAGAAGGAGCCATTTTCATAGTTACAGTGCTTGATGTTAAAATGAGGTCGGCCTGCCTAAGACTAGAGCGTGGTACTAGTCCATAACGATCAAAGTCGAATTGTGATCCTATTAAAGAAGCAAATTCAATGAAGCAACTACTAGTACCATAGATAAGTGGCCATAAATTGTATAGTCTTGACCAATTTGAAATATCATTTAATGTTGTAGAAACAACTGATTGTATAGTCTATTTTGGATTCATAACAAGAAAATTTTTCTGACCCTTTTTTAATCGGAGCTAAAATTGTATAAATTAGAAATGCCAAAATAGAAATCAAGATCGATATTATTAGAAATGTCCAAGAAATATCATATTCATAAAGCAAAAACATAAGCTAGTTAATTTAGTTTTCAAATATGTCTTTTATTAGTAAATATGATCCATAAAATTATATATAAAGGAATAGTTTGATAATGTGTTTAATATTGATACATTAAAGACTATAATGGCCGCACCTCACAATATTTAGGAAATTAAAATAAATTTTTTACTTTTATATAAGTATTGGAGTTTTAGTGAAGGCCCTATAAATATTACTTTTTGGCTTCGCCACCGCCGTCAATTTGACTCAACCTCTATAATATTTTTAGTATTATTTTTTAAAATAATTTTATCTCTAACGTCTATATAATTCCCACATTATAACTAAAATTGACAATAAAGATAAAGTGTCAAGAAAATATAAACTACGTCACATAACATAACAACAGCTCACAAAGAGTTCAGGTTGTTACATAATTAGTGGGATAACAGTGGTGGTAAGAGAGTTCGGGTTGTTACATAATTAATAGGATAAAATATATTAATGTAAAATTAATTTTGATGGAGTCTGTTTCTCAATTTTTATTTTTACATATTACTTTTAATTTTTATTTTTGGCAGAGAATACCTTGACAAGTTTTTAGAGAATATTTTAATTTTAAAAACTTTGTCTTTGACTATTTTGATTTAATGATTAATGTTTGATATTTTATTTTTCAATCATATCTCAACCATTAGTTTAGAGTGATCTTAGTATGCTAAGTTATTTCCTCATTTCATCATTTTTTCTTCCAATTACCATAGTCAATTTAGTTTAACGCATTTCATTTTTGTTTTTGTAATGTCCAACATGTTGGGAAAAACCAGAGATAATTAGAGATAATTATCTCAATAATGCGGAATATTTTTTCCCCACCTGTGCAGTTAAATGGTCAAACAGAAAATACAATTCCAATAGCAATAATAATTGGGAGGAAGTTAAATATGAGACAAACACAATTTTAACGTGGAAAACTTCCCTCAAATTGAGAGAATAAAAACCACGAGACTAGTCCAGTAAAAACTTCCACTATAATAATTAATGGGTGCACCAGAGTCTTCCTAATAACAATAGGGAATATCAATCAACAACAACAATCTTATAACAACCTTCAACTAAAGTGGGTATGCCAAAGTAACTCTAAACCTACTCAACTATTACCACCACCGAAACTAAATTCGTTTCCTTTTCTCTGGTTGTCGTGCGTGCGCGCGGTCACTGTTGCTGTTTTGATTGTTTGCATTTGCCTTAGGGATTTGAGATCCCTTTCCTTCCTTTTATTTTCATGGGTCAAGCCCAATAAACCATATATTTTTTTTTCTTTTTCTTTTATTTCAATAATAATAATAGTACTAATAAAATTGGTGGGTTCCATTAAGGGAGTGAGCCCACCCAACAAATCTCCCCTTCACGACTCAAGTGGGAAGGTACTGCTCAACCATGCCGACCTTCTTTCTACAATATATCATCTTTGACACAGGCAAGGTCTTTGTCATCATATCTGAACCATTCTCATTAGTATGAATCTTCTCAATTAAAAATGATTTTATCTCCAATGCATCCCGTATCTAATGATATCGCACCTCAATATGCTTCGACTTTGCATGAAAAGTCGGATTCTTGCTAAGATGGATTGCACTCTTACTGTCGCAGAATAACACAAACTTGCTTGCTTGAGACCTAACTCATGTAGAAATTTCTTCATTCGCAAGAGTTCTTTGGAAGCTTCAGTTGTTGCAGTGTACTCAGCTTCAGTAGTGCATAAAGCAACACACTTTTGTAATCTTGATTGCCAAGACACAGCTCCCCCTGCAAACGTTGTCATATATCCAGAAGTAGATTTTCTAGAATCAAGATCACCTGCCATATCTGCATCTATGTAGCCATCCAACACAGGTTCACCACCTCCATAGCATAAACACACTTTGAAAGTGCCTCCGAGGTATCTGAGAATCCACTTCACTGCTTGCCAATGATCTTTACCGGGATTAGAGAGAAACAAACTAACAACTCCAACTGCATGAGCAATATCTGGCCTTGTGCATACCATGACATACATCAAACTACCAACTGCGGATGCATAAGGAACCTTCTTCATCTCTTATTTGTCTTTCTCACTTGTAGGACATTGATTAGAATTCAATTTAAAATGAGTAGCAAGTGGGGTAGTAACAGATTTACAATTGCTCATGTTAAACCTCTCTAACACTTTCTCAATGTAATTGTGTTGAGACAACCACAATTTTTTATTCTTTCATTGCAAAAGACTTGTTCAAATCTTTCTTTAAAGATTGAATCTTCTTAGTGTTATGACCAACAATCAACATGTCATCCACATATAACAGGAAAATAATATAATCACCATCAGAGAATTTCTTGACAAACACACAATGGTCAGAAGTAGTTTTACCGTACCCATGTTTCTCCATGAAAGAATCAAATTTCTTGTACCATTGTCGGGGTGCTTGCTTGAGCCCATACAAGCTTTTCTTCAATTTACACACAAGCGGCTCTTTACCTTTGACTTCGAAACCCTCCGGTTTCTTCAATTTACACACAATGCAGTTTTCACATCAAGTTGTTCAACTTCTTGGTTCAAGCTAGCTGTTAACCCAAGCACAACTCGGATAAAGGACATCTTCAGCACGGGTGAAAAAATTTCATCAAAGTCAATACCTTTTCTCTGATTAAAACCTTTCACAACCAATCTTGCTTTGTATCTTGGTTGAGAACTATTCTCTTCTGCCTTTATCTTGTATACCCATTTGTTCTTGAGTGCTTTTGTGCCATTAGGCAACTTAACCAAATCAAATGTGTAATTCTCATGCAAGGAATTCATATCTTCTTGCATGGCCTTCAACCACTCGTAATAGCTTCTTGATAGTACTTTGGCTCTCCACTATCAGTGATCATCACATACTCGTGTGGAGAATATCTTTGAGAAGGTTGACTTCTCTAGTAGATCTTCTCAACTCAAACTCGTCTGGTGGCTTAGCTGGTACCTGCTCATCTTGGTGAGGTACATGATCATCAGTTACATTCTCATCATCTACCTGTATATCTCCCCCATCAATAGAAGTTTCTGCAGGGGGCTTAGGCGCAACATCAATGTAACTTCTAGAATTTGGTTTTTGTTTCTCAGCTTTATAAAAATCTTCAATAGTCTGGTCTTCAAGAAATATCACATCTCGGCTTCTGATAATTTTCTTGTCAACCGGATCCCACAATCGATAACCAAATTCTTCATCACCATAACAGACGAATATACACTATTTGGATTTACTATCAAGTTTGGATATCTCATCTCTTCGAATGTGAACAAAATATCTGCAGCCAAACACTCTCAAATGATGGTAAGAGACATTTTTCTTCGTCCACACTCTATTTGGAACATCACCATCAAGTGGAATAGAAGGAGAAAGATTGATCAAATCCACTGCAGTTTTCATTGCTTCACACAAAAAAGATTTTGATAATATTGCATGAGAGAGCATACATTTGATTTTGTCATTAATCGTACGATTCATTCTCTCTGCAACAACTTTATGCTGAGATGTCTTTGGAATTGTTTTCTCAAACCTGATTCCATGTTCTCTACAATACTCTTTAAACGGACCTCTGTATTCACCACCGTTATCTGATCGAACACATTTGAATTTCCTTCCCTTTTCTCTTTCAACACTTGCATGAAAATGCTTGAAGACTCCAAGTACCTGGTCTGTAGATTTTAAAGGAAAGGTCCACACTTTTCTAGAGTGGTCGTCAATAAAAGTAACAAAATACGATGCACCACCAAGAGATTTACTATCCATCATACAAACATTAGTACGAACTAAATCAAGAATATTTTGCCTCCTATGAGGACCAGTATTATGAAAAGAAACTCTATGTTGTTTCCCAACCAAACAATGAGTGCAAGTTTTTAGAGACGTACCTTTCAAATGGAAGAAAAAATTTCTTTGCAAGTATATTGAGTCCTTTCTCACTCAAGTGACCAAGGCGCATATGCCATAAATCACGAGAGGCATCTTCAATTGCATTCACTTCTTCCTTGCATAGCTTCGTAGGCATCCTATAGAGAGAAGTGGAACTTTGCTCCTTTGCAACCACTAGGGACCCTTTGGTGATTTTACATATACCACCACCACCAAAGTAAGTGTGATAACCCTCAATATCCAAGGCTTTCACTGAAATCAAATTGAGACGAATATCAGGAACATGTCTAACATTCTTCAACTGAAGCTTGCAACCAATCCCAGTTTCAACCCAAACATCTCCCATACCAATAATTTTACATACTCCTTCATATCCCATTTTTACCATGCCAAAATCGCCAACATTGTAAGATGAGAAGAAATCACGCCTAGGAGTAACATGATATGAGGCACCATAATCAATAATCCAAGTTGAATCCTGACATGCAAGGTTTATGGAATTATCATCACAAACAATGTAGACATTACTAACAGATGCAACTATTGTGGTATCTTTATCATTTTTCTTCTCTTTGTCTTCATATATTTCCCTTGATTGATCTCTCTTAAGAAACCTGCAATTTCTTTTTGTGACCTGCTTTGCCACAATGATAGCATATCACTAGTTTTCTAGTCCTCAACTTGCTTCTTGACTTGCTACGACTTTCAAAGTTGTCGCGTCTATGGAAGTTTCTAGATTGACTTCTCTCCCGTGACTCTGTAACTAGTGCTTCGGACTTTGAGGAAGAACCAATCAAACCACGTTCCTTTCTTTGAGCTTCTTCATTCAACATACTCTCTTTAACTGTTGACTTATTCAGCTTTCCACTTGGAGCTGAATTGGTCAATGTCACAACAAGGACTTCCCAATTATCAGGCAAGGAACTCAACAATAACAACGCTTACAACTTATCATCTAATTTAATTTTCGCGGTTGTCAACTGATTCACTATATTCTGAAAAATACTCATATGCTCTGCCATTGAATCCCTATCTTTGTATTTCATATTCACCAGCTTCCGAATCAAGGATGCTTTATTTTGCACATTCTTTCGTTCATACAACACTTTTAATTTTTCCCACATCTTGTTAGCATCTATTTTAGTTTCAACATGTGGATATATACTCAGATCTAACCACTGTCTAATCAGCGCCACTGCCTTTTTGTTCATCTTCTTCCAATCAACATCAGATTTATCTATGGGGTTACCAGCGTCACACTCAATAGGATCATACAAATCTCTATTGTATAGCATGTCTTCCATGAGAGTCTTCAAAAGTGTGTAATTAGAAGAGTTGAGTTTAATCATATTCAGACCTTTATTTTCCTCCTCCATTTAAATGCACAAATCAAATCAACTGAGCTCTAGATACCACTTTGCTGGGTAAAACCAGAGATAATTAGAGATAACTATCTCAATAATGTGGAATATTTTTCTCCCACGTGTGCAGATAAATGGCCAAACAGAAAATACAATTCCAATAGCAATAATAATTGGCAGAAAGTTAAATATGAGACAAACACAATTTTAACGTGGAAAACTTCCCTCAAATTGAGAGAATAAAAACCACGAGACCTAGTCCAGTAAAAACTTCCACTATAATAATTAATGGGTACACCAGAGTCTTTCTAATAACAATAGGGAATATTAATCAACAACAAGAATCTCATAACAACCTTCCACTAAAGTGGGTATGCCAAAGTAACTGTTAGAGAAAGTAAAAACTACTCAAGTGTTACCACCACCGGAACTGAATTCCTTTCATTTTCTCTGGATGTCATGCGTACGTGCGGTTACGGTTGCTGTTTTGATTGTTTGCATTTGCCTTAGGGATTTGAGATCCCTTTCCTTCCTTTTATTTTCATGGGTCAATCCCAATAAACCATATATTTTTTTTTTTCTTTTTCTTTTATTTCAATAATAATTATAGTACTAATAAAATTGGTGGGTTCCACTTGGGGAGTGAGCCCACCCAACACAAAATTGGTAATTAGTAGTTAATACTGTTAGTATTTTACTATAGATTAAAATTAAATTTGTAATTTTTTTTAATCATAATTCCATTCTCTTACTGATTTAATATAACCACCAAACCAATCTTATTTAACTCATTTCATTATTTTGTTTGTTAAAATTTAAGTATAAACAAATTCAATTGTATGTTATTTGTTTTA
Organism: Cicer chorassanicum; assembly: GCA_037974735.1. NCBI lineage: Eukaryota > Viridiplantae > Streptophyta > Magnoliopsida > Fabales > Fabaceae > Cicer > Cicer chorassanicum. The sequence continues at coordinate 37,403,890 of JBBPBP010009777.1, read as the reverse complement.
TTTCATTATCTACCTCATTTATTTCAATTTAAAAATTTTTAGTACCCATTTCATTTTTCAAAATTCAGTCGACCATTAAAAATGATCATTTTTTCTCTAGAAGTTTCACCAACAATAATAACTCATTTTGTCCTTAAGTCTTTATCTCTACTAACAAATATCGATATTGGTAAGTTGGACATCAAACATCAGATTTGAACCTAAAACTTCATAGTTGTATGTGAATTTATGGTGATATTTGCCATCCCTTTCACAAACAAAAATAAAATAAAAAATCACCTACTCTCTTTCATCTCTCTATGTTGCAAGTTGGTCTGAAATTTACATTCAACAACAATGTTTTAAAAATCGGAACAAAGATTGAAATAAATATATAAAAAAAATTACATATTGATGTGACTATTTTGAACAAATTTTTCTTTCTTTCAATGTTATGGATGATAATGTAAAAACTTCTCATGTAAGAGTAATCATATATCTCTTTTATTGCATCAATGACTTCATTTCTCCAACTAGTTTTGGATTTGGAATGACCTGTGTCTAACTATCTCCATTTTGCAGGGGTAAAATTCCACTCATCTCCATTTTGCATAAAACAATCTCTTACTCAAAAGACGCAAGTCTCCTATTCTCCCTTCTTTTGGTTCTGCGATTGAAAAACATTCGCTCCTTCTATTTTTCCTTTCACTAGTAGAATTTTACCTTTTCAAGTCGGTTAAAATGTACATTTTAAGTCGGTTCCGTGTCTGAGTTAATAGCAAACGACTTAAAAAACATGTTGTTTTTTAACTCGTTCCATGACCCGACTTAACAGAGTTTTGTCCTGTTAAGTCGATTCAACTTAACCGACTTAAACATCATAAACTCAGTTCAACAAATCATCTTTTTAAGTCGGATCTTTTGATCAACTGACTTAATATGTAGAGTTAAAATAATTATTTTTTTTTATAATAAATTTCTCATTTTCTTTATGCTCCTGATCCACACATATATATACAATATTTCTTATTAAATTTCAAATCAGAGTTTTGTATTGCAACCATAATTTTGTATAACCATCTAATAACCAAAATATACAATATCAAATGTTCATACAAAAAAAATATAGAGTACAAAGAAGATGTCCCCATTTCTGACTAATCTTGACAAGACCAAAAAAAACTTAGATGTCCATTAACAAAATTACAGAATCACAATGTAGCAATATTCAATAGACATATATTAGCATTGTCATTTCCTTCAATTAATTCCAAAATAAAATCAGCACAACGTTTTCGAACTTCTTTAATTTGATCCGGATGAAATGATCTTGAGTCATCAACTATCTGAACAAAAAAAAAAACACAATCAATATCGGCTGAATCCTAATTTTTTATCATACGAACATTAAAAAATACAATCAATAATAACTTATCAATATTGTAACATATACTTCAATAAGGCAAAATTTAGCCAAAAAAAAAAATAAGAAATTGCAAATAATGAGTTCATCTCTATTCTTCAAACAAAATGTAAAGAGTAATTTTTAAAAAAAAGAATTTGGCATGTAATTTTTTTTACTTTGTTTCCCATAATATATAGCTCTCCCTCACATAAGACATTATTATCTGAAAACGAACTTATGACGGTATATACATACTAATCATTATAGCAACGTAAGATGTCAAAATTATTGTTATATATCAACAATTATAATAGTAGAAAATTATTAAAAAAATCATTCACAATAATATATATACGTACATAAAGTTTATTATATATTCAATAAACAACAACTTCAGAGCCAAAGAAGCAAACAAGAAATGGTGGCAATAAAAACTTGAAGTCATCGTGGATTCGACGTTAGAATAAAGTAGGAAGTGCAATTGCACTTCATGAGAATAAGAAAGGTTCAGAGTGCAGTGGTTAATACGCATGTGCACGTGATTAGTAAAGTAGAAGATAAAACCCCACGAGATTTTTTATATTTTTAAATTTTTTAAAATTTCCCTTAAATCGGTTATCAATATAACCGTGTTAAACAAATTTTAAATATTTACAAAATTGCCACTTCCTCATTTTATGAAATTGTTTAACCAAGTAACCGAGATAAACGTAGAGGGAGAGAGATATATTAATTTTTTACTTTTATTTTTACCGTCTCTCTTAAATCGCTTAATAATATAACCGTATTAAACGCGTTTCATCTATTTATAAAATTGACACCGCTTTATTTTATTAACTCGTTTACGTAGAGAATTGACTTAAACATATCTCTGCCTCACTTATTAAGTCTGGTGGCACGTAAACGACTTAACTCACCGTATTAAAAACTCAATTTTCTACTAGTGTTTGTTTTTTTACCGATATATTTCTGTTTATAAACATGTGATTTTGTATGTAGATAGGTGATAAGTTTAATTAGATCTAAATGCATTTTGTTGTTTTTTTAGATGAAATAGTAAGAAAATCTATATGCAACTGCGAGTTTTTGGATTTGAACCAAGAACATGATATTCAATCTTAACAATATCGACATTTGTTAGCTGAAGCTAGGTCTTACGAATTTTTTGTTTTCTTTTTAATATCTATTTTTTTTTAGTTTTGCGTAAAATTCCATTTTTTCAGTGACTAATATAAAAAAGAAAAAACATTTTCAGAGCTCCGTCCATTTTTTTAGTGCACCACTCTTTTAAATTGCATAGTATCATATAGAAGATTACCTTGACCACTCTACACTTGTATTAATAGTTATAATTGATTTCAATGGAGGAATCATAATTTGTTTATGGGTAGATGTCTTCTCGTTAAAGTTGTCATGTATGCGTTGCTGTTTTTTTTTTTCTTTCTTCAAGATTTCGTCAGGTACTATTTCTAAAATTGAATTCCTTTTTACATCTTTTTTATGGGGTATTGAAAAGTCCCGCAAGATTCATTGGGTCAAGTTGGATAGAATTTGTTGTAAATGTGAGCAATGTGGGGGTTGGTGTGCGTAATATGTGTGTGTTCAATGTGATGTTTTTGGGTAAATGGTGTTGTAGGCTTAAAATTGATATGGGTGGGTTGTGGTTTAAGATCCATTCTTGTAAGTATGGTTATTTGAATGGGGTAGTGGGATGTAGTACTTCTCGAGATTCGTCGTGGTGGAAAGATATTAGGTGTCTAGAGTTTCGAGGTGGGGGTAGTTGAGAACGGTAGTTCTTGGACAACTTAGTAAGAAAAGTAGGTATTGGTGGGAATACTTTATTTTTGATGATTTGTGGTTCGAAGGTGAACTGTTACATAGTAAGTTTAGTCGATTGTTTGGAGTGGTGTGTAATAAATTTATAGTAGTGGCATATATGTTTAGATTAGGGTAGGAATTTGGGGAGATGGATATGAGTGGTGTCATATTCTGTTTCAGTGAGAAGAGGAGTTAGTGGAAGAATGTGCTTCGTTGTTTGTTAATGTTCATTTGCAGGATTGAATTGAGGATTCGTGGCAATGGAAAAGTACTACATGCATGAGGTTCTATGTGAAAGACGCTTATCAAAGATTGATGCATGACTCTTCTGTAAATCGCTCTCTTTGATGATATTGTTTTGAATAAAATGATACCGCTAAAGGTGTCTTGCTTAGTTTGGAGATTGTTGTACAACTGACTGTCTACGAAAGACAATTTTCTGTAAATAGGTATTTTAGATTGTTTTTCCAGCTTGTGTGTTTGTGGGTGTGGACTTGAAGAAACTGCTCAACATTTACTTTTTTATTGTTCTATTTTTGGTTCGATTTGGCAAAACATTTTTACTTTGTCTAATGTTAGTTTACACCACACTCAACAATTTAGTGGGTTATGTAACACTCCAAATTTTATAATAAACTATTTTATAAATTAAATAGGATTTTAGATAATTAATTTGGTGTTAAAATTATGACGGCATGTTATTGAATTGTTATATGCGTTTTTATTTGTTATTCTTGAAGGTGTGAAATATTTTAAAAGTTTCTCTAGATGTCTAATTTTTTGAAACCCGTAGAGTAATTGTTGTTAGGATTTAGACACAATTTAAAGAGGCCAAAACTAGAAGAATATTGTTTAAGTTGTTATTTGAACTTGATAGCGTATTTGATATGTGTTAATTGATTCGTTGTGTCATATTACCTTATCATGCTAGGATTCTTGACATGTTATGTCTAAGTGAGTAATAAATGCTGTAAATATGTTTATTATGTCATTTGTGACTAAGTTTGAATCTTGAGGGTAGTTAGTTAGATACTACTTTACTTATTATTCACCAAAAATTTCGAGGACGAAATTTCTTTATCAAGGAGAAAATTGTAACACTCCAAATTTTATAATAAACTATTTTATTAATTAAATAGGATTTTACATAATTAATTTGGTGTTAAAATTATTTTGGAATATATGTTGATTAGAATTATGATTAATTTTCTTTATAGGTATGTTTTCTATGATGTGCTAATCTTGTACATATTTGACCAAATATGTTATATGAATAATAAATGTTATATTTTATTATTTTACATATTTTTCTAAAAATAATAGTATATTAGTGTTAATATTTTGAAGAATAAGATTTAGGAGATTTTACGTGTATATGTCAGTTGGTAATTAATATGATAT
>JBBPBP010009777.1:37380556-37395310 GCA_037974735.1 Cicer chorassanicum | reverse complement strand
TGAGTAGAATGTTTTTTTTTTTTTGTCGAATTATAGTTATTGTGTTATCATTGTTGAAATGTATATTGACTTTACTATGAGAAAGTGACATGTTGTTTGTACATCTTTTCTTGTTACATGAATTAACCTAACAAAATGGTATATATCATGTGGATTGGTATGTGTAGAGTGTATCATGTAGATTATGTGTCCAGAGACTACAATTTATTTTACCATTTTTTTTTAACTATAAAACTGCAAAAAAAATTTATTAGGGACCCAATTTTTAAGATTAGAACATGCCTTCAAAAATCTTTAAAATTGATGGTGTGTTATACTTTAGACCAATTGTGTGCCTTAATTGAAAATGAGGATCTATCTATAGATATGTTGAGTAGTTGGTGTGAGAGGAGACTGTTATTTTGTAGATTTGTCAATTAGTGTAATTCATTATCATAACCAAGCATGCCTTATGCATTGTGTCATGTACATTACTTTAATGTATATAAATATATAATTTTGTTTTATTGTAAATTTTGAGAAAATAAATTAGAACTATTTTGGAAGTGTTAATTTATTGGAAAACTTTTTATCTATCTATCTATATATAATTTAAATCTTCTTTCAAAATATAAGTTGAAAATAATAATTTTTATAATGATTAATTATTTAGAAATGTGTTTTTGACGATTAAAGTATGAGTGATTTTAGAAATCTTATAGATTTTAAAAATACATCTGATTTATTTTATTTTTAATTGTATTTAGACATATGATTTGTTTTAGTTGTTTTTATTTAGACTTGATTTATTGAAAAGTGATTTAAGGAAATGGTTTGAATTCCCAAGAATTTTTTTTTTGTGCTAAATGTGTAACCTTTAAAGTAGTTTCTGTACTACTTGATTCAATTTGGTTTGGTAGCGTGTTGTGTCTTCTAGTAAATAATTATTTATCTTATTTGCTACTAAATCTATGTTTTAGTTTGTTGTAACCTTTAAGTGATGATTAATTCAAAAGAAAATTTGAGCGTGATCAATTTGAAGCAGTTAGCCTTCTATGAGAGTATGTTACATGTGTTTGAATCATCGTTTGAGTTATGAGATGAACGTAAAATGATGGTGCTAATATTCAGATTAACTATGTGAAGTGTATGTGATTATGTAAATATTAAATTGTTTGTGTTTTAAGTGTTCTAGTTGTTGGGAATTAGTGTATATCGTTAGAGTAGTCGAGAGCATCTAAAAGTGAAATAGTTTTATATTTTTACAATCGGATTATTGATTATATGTTGATGTAAGTGTCATTTCTTTTGTTGTTGTAACTTGTTGTAAATGACAAATATATTATTGTGAATGTGTAATTAAGTAAGTTTTTAACTTGAAGTAAGGAGTAGAGGTTGTGGCGCCGCCTTCGCACTCTTGAACCACATTAAAAATACTTTTAATTACCCATGTTTGAATTTGAATGACTACAGTTATGGTTACCTTAAGTAGTGGACTACATGAGTAAGAGGTACTAGCTACCCCGATGACTCATCGTCGATAAAAGAGGCAACAATAACCCATTGTTATTATTATTATAAATACTTGTTAATTTTATTTGGGAAATAGTTAGAAACCATGTTCTCCTTTTATTCAACTTTGAGTACGTGATTATGAGTCTTATGTGGCATCAATGTTGAATGTTAATAACTGATTATGTGACGCGAATATTAGGTTGGTGGTGTGTACTTAAATTAAACATTCAATTAAGTATGTTTGATATTCTAAGTAATTTGCTTAAAACGAATAAGGACATTGTGTTAGTATCTTATTTGTTCTATATTCTCTCATTTCATAAGGACTAGTACTATTGTATGATTTCTATAAATGAATTTTGTTTATAAGACTTTAAAATTAAGTTATACTTTGAGTGTGTTTGAACCCTTATGTGAAAATATTTGTCCTATTTCACTATGATTATACGCTTAAGTGACGACATGTCATTGAGTTGTTATATGCGTTTTTATTTGTTATTCTTGAAGGTGTGAAATATTTTAAAAGTTTCTCTAGATGTCTAATTTTTTGAAACCCGTAGAGTAATTGTTGTTAAGATTTAGACACAATTTAAAGAGGCCAAAACTAGTAGAATATTAAGTTGTTATTTGAACTTGATAGCGTATTTGATATGTGTTAATTGATTTGTTGTGTCATATTATCTTATCATGCTAGGATTCTTGACATGTTATGTCTAAGTGAGTAGTAAATGCCGTAAATATGTTTATTATATCATTTGTGACTAAGTTTGAATCTTGAGGGTAGTTAGTTAGATATTAGTTTACTTATTATTCAAAAAAACTTTCGAGAACGAAATTTCTTTAACGAGGGGAGAAAGGTAACACTCCAAATTTTATAATACACTATTTTATTAATTAAATAGGATTTTAGATAATTAATTTGGTGTTAAAATTATTTTGGAATATATGTTGATTAGTTTTATGATTAAATTTCTTTATAGGTGTGTTTTCTATGATGTGCTTATCTTGTACATATTTGATCAAATATGTTATATGAATAATAAATGTTATATTTTATTATTTTATATATTTTTCTAAAAATAATAGTATGTTAGTATAAATATTTTAAAGAATAAGATTTAGGAGATTTTACGTGTATATGTGAGTTGGTAATTAATATTGTAAAAATACGTTTTTGATTATACACAAAGACCAATGGTGACACAGCAACAAAAAGAAGAACTCCTCACACATCCCTTGATGAAATTACAAATAAATAGATTAGATAAAGGTAAAATAATTCAAGTCATAATTCAAATACAAGAGGACCTTATTTTCTTTGCATATGCATAAATAATATTTTCAAAAGTCCAAAATAATATTTTCAAAATATTAAAATCTTTATTTTTAACAAAATTTAATGTCGTATTCGAATACAACCATCTTGTAGTCGAATACAGGATAAAAACATGGCTAAGTCAGAGAGTTGGCCATCTCATCTGTATTCGACTACACAGTGGAAATTTTGAATGATTTTTAAACGTTGCAGCAGTCGTATTCGAATACAAATATCCTGTAGTCGAATACAAGATAAAACATGGCTAAGTCAGAGAGTTGGCCATCTCATCTGTATTCGACTACACAGTGAAATGTTTGAAAATTTTTAACGTTGCAGCAAGCTGTATTCGAATACAGAAATGTGGTAGTCGAATACAACTGCAACCAATGCAATTTTTCAGCTTTGAATTCAATTTAAAACATTACAATTCGTTCTCAAACCTCTTGGATCAAAGGCCACGAATCTAAAGAGTTGTTTGAGGACTATAAATAGGTTATAACTTCATTTTCAAATCACCAATTCAAATTACACAATTTCAAAGACTTTGAACTAAATTTTCTAAATTTTTCTAAGTTTTTTTCAGAAGTTCAAGTACTTGCATATCATTTTCATATCCTTAAGGTTCTCAAAAGTACTTGAATAGATCTTGAATTATTCTATCTTCATTCTATTCCTATATCCTTATCAAAAACAACAAAGTGATTGTAAAAGAAAGTTGTGCTTTCTTTAAAGTGCTTTATCTAAGATAGTAGTGTTCTATCTTTGAAAGTTTGTTAGAAGATTGTAGCCAAGGTCCCAGGGTGAGGACTTGTACATATTCTGACAGATAGTGAAGAAAATCTCTTGTGGTGAGCAAGAGGACTGGACGTACCCTTGGTGATTAGGGGAACCAGGATAAATCTGCTGTGTTCTTTATATTACTGCCATTTACATTATCTGTTACTATCCATAAGCGAAAAAAAAAAATCAATCACCGTAATTCTAAAACGATCAAAATAACCAAACACCTAATTCACCCCCCCTCTTAGGTGCACATCTGATCTAACAATTGGTATCAGAGCAGGTTCAAGGTAAATTACTCCTTGATCAAATAACAAATGGCTTCCGCACTACCAGTTTTCAGAGACGGAGGCAGCAGTACCAAACCTCCATGTTTCGTCGGTGAACATTACGATTTTTGGAAAATCCGTATGCAAGCATATCTTGAGGCACAGGGAGACGAAATATGGGATGCTGTCGAAAATGGTCCATACATTCCAACAACAGTCATCAACAACAAAGAGGAAATTAAAATAAAGAACTCTTGGACCGATGACGATAAAAGAAAAGTGTTATTCGATAAAAAGGCTAAAAACATTCTACAATCAGCACTTGGTATGGACGAATTCTTCCGCATATCTCACTGTAAAACAGCCAAAGAAATCTGGGACACATTGGAAGTAACCCATGAAGGCACCATAGAGGTAAAAAGATCCAAACTAAATACACTTTCTCAAGAATATGAATTGTTTCGTATGCAGCCTGGAGAAACCATACTAGACATGCAGAAACGATTCTCCCACTTGACAAATCATTTGACAGCCCTCGGAAAGGTCTTCTCCAATGATGAATTGAATCTGAAAGTATTACGATCACTAACGAGGGCGTGGCAACCAAAGGTGACTGCGATATCAGAAAAGAAGAGTTTGTCCAAAATGTCACTTTCTGCATTATTTGGCAAACTACAAGAACATGAAATAGAACTTGGACGATTAGAGCAAAATGAAACTCAAGAAAAGAAACACAAAAATATTGCTCTAAAGACCGAATCAAAGGAAGTAGTCAAAGAAGAAATTTCTGATGACGACGAAAACATCAACCTCCTTGTCAAGAAATTCGGCAAATTTCTCAAAAATAACAGAAGTTTCAAGAAGAAAAACTTCAGAAAGAAAGATAGCACGACCAACCAAAACTTCACATGCTTTGAATGTGGAAAACAAGGACATATTAAAGCAGACTGTCCAGATCTCATCAAGAAAAGTGCCGGTAAAAGAAAAGATTTCAAGAAAGCATATATAGCATGGGAAGATAACGACATAAGTTCAACATCAGAAACTGAAAGCGATGAATGCGCAAATGTTGCACTAATGGCGTCACATCACTCCGATGACGAAGAGGTTAGTAACTCAAACAACCCTCCATATAATCATGAATTAGTTATAGAATACAATGAAGCACAAAATGCAATAAAGGAACTTCTTGCTGAATGTAAAAATTTGCTTAAACAAGTATCAACTCAAAAGAAGGAAATCTTATATCTTAAAGAAAAAATTAATCTTATGGAAAAAGATGCTGAAAAATCTAAGCAAAATTCTACATGCAATAATTGTGATTCACTTTCATTTAAAATTGTTCAACTAAATAGAGTAATAGAAAGGTATGAAAAAGGACATATAGGATTAGAAAATGTTCTAAACATGCAAAGATATTCTAATGATAAAAGTGGTATTGGATTTTCTAAATTTGATAAACCAAGCACTAGTAAGACCATTTTTGTAAAATCAAGTACTCAAACAAATCTAAGAAACATGACATTTGTACAAAAAGAGCATTCACTAAAGGAAAGGATTACTAACAATAAATTTCATACATATACAAGAAAAATTCCTACTTGCTCATATTGTGGTATCTATGGACACACACCAAATACTTGTCATATAAGAAACATTAGCATTCCTAAAGGCCATTGCATATGGGTCAAGAAAGGTACTAACCCCCAAGGACCCAAATCACTTTGGGTACCTAATAAAATCTGATTTCAATTTTGCAGGGATGCTCACAAAGTACTTCAAATTTATGGTACTTAGATAGTGGGTGCTCCAAACACATGACGGGAGACATAACAAAATTTTCAGCATTGACCCTTGAATCGAAAGGACATGTAATATATGGAGACAATAACAAAGGGAAGATCCTAGGCATTGGAAAAATTGGAAAAGCACCTTCTCCAACAATTGAAGATGTTCTTTATGTGGAAGGCCTAAAGCATAATTTGATAAGCATCAGCCAGTTATGTGACAAAGGACACAAGATAATCTTCAACAAGGAAGAGTGCATCATTCAAAATGCAGCAACAAGTGAAATTCAATTTATCGGTAAACGTTTCAAGAATATTTTTATACTTAATTTAGATGATTTATCCTTGAAAATGAAATGTCTTTTGGTAAGCGACAACAATGATGCTTGGCTATGACATAAAAGAATAGCACATATTCACATGGATCATTTAAATAAACTAGTCAAGCATGATCTAGTTGTTGGATTACCAAAAATGAAATTTTTCAAGGATAAATTATGTGATGCATGCCAAAAAGGTAAACAAACGAAAACTTCTTTTAAAGCCATAAATGTTATATCTACTACAAGACCACTTCAATTGATACACATGGATTTATTTGGTCCATCAAGAACTAAAAGTCTTGGTGGAAATTCATACGGACTAGTTATTGTTGATGACTTTTCAAGGTACACATGGACCTTGTTTTTGGCAAACAAAAATGAAGCTTTTAAAGCCTTTAAAAATTACGCCAAACTAGTCCAAAATGAACAATCATCCAAGATTGTATCAATTCGAAGTGATCATGGTAGAGAATTTCAAAATACCTTATTTGAAGAATTCTGTGAAGAAAATGGAATTTTTCACAATTTTTCTGCACCAAGAACACCTCAACAAATGGGGTTGTTGAGAGAAAGAACAGGTCCTTGATAGAACTTGCAAGAACAATGTTAAGTGATTCAAATCTACCAAAGTATTTTTGGGCAGATGCTGTAAACACGGCATGCTATGTTACTAACAGAGTAAACATTCGACCTATTCTTAAAAAGACTCCGTATGAACTATACAAAGGTAGAAAGCCCAATATCTCTCACCTCCACATCTTTGGTTGCAAGTGTTTTGTGCTAAATAACGGAAAAGACAATCTTGGAAAATTCGATGAAAAAGCGGATGAAGGTATATTTATTGGGTATGCATTATCTAGTAAAGCTTTTAGGATCTTTAATAAAAGAACTTTAATTGTAGAATAATCAATACATGTTACTTTTGATGAAACTAACCCCTCGAAAGAGGATAAAGCTATTTCTTTTGATAATGATGATATTGAAAGTAGTGATCCACGTGAAGAAGATCCAATTGATCAACCGAGTCAAGAAAATGAAGTCGACATGGAAAAGGAAACCAATGAACTCCCAAAGGAATGGAGAACCCATCGATATCATTCGATTGATAACATCATTGGTGATATCAACAAAGGAGTTACGACTAGACTCAAATTGCAAGATGCATGTTTAAACATGGCATTTGTTTCACAAATCGAACCTTCCAAAGTTGGTGAAGCACTAAAATATGATCAGTGGATACTTGCAATGCAAGAAGAGCTGAATCAATTCGAAAGAAACGAAGTATGGGAACTTGTTCCTAATCCAGGTGACAAACACATCATTGATACAAAATGGGTATTTAAAAACAAACTTGACGAAAATGGTATAGTCTTTCGCAACAAAGCAAGATTGGTCGCCCAAGGATATAATCAAGAAGAAGGAATCGATTTTGACGAAACATTTGCTCCGGTCGCAAGCGCATTTCTAAATGGATACATCAATGAAGAAGTATATGTCAAGCAGCCACCCGGCTTTGAAGACTTCAAGAATCCTACACATGTATTCAAACTAAGGAAAGCTCTCTATGGTCTAAAACAAGCACCAAGAGCTTGGTACGACAGATTGAGTGCCTTCCTATGTGAAAGAGGTTTTGAAAAAGGAAAAGTTGACAAGACATTATTTATTAAACGAAATAATGGTCACACCTTGTTGGTCCAAATTTATGTTGACGATATCATATTCGGTTCAACAAATAACGCAATATGTGAAGAATTCTCATTGATGATGCAAGGCGAATTTGAAATATCCATGATGGGAAAATTAAACTATTTTCTTGGTCTTCACATTAAGCAACTCAAGCATGGCATCTTCATCAATGAAGCAAAATATTGCAAAGAACTGCTAAAAAGATTTGACATGGAAAAATGCAAGGAGAGTGCAACTCCCATGGGCTCCGGAACATATGTTGATAAAGATGAAACTGGTGCATCTGTAGATATTTCAAAATATCGAGGTATGATTGGCTCTTTATTATATCTAACGGCCAGTCGGCCAGATATCATGTTTAGTGTTTGTCTATGTGCAAGATTTCAAGCAGATCCGAAAGAATCACATCTTGTAGCCGTCAAAAGAATCATGAATACTTAAAAGGCACCATCAATGTTGGACTCTGGTATCCTAAAGGTAGCATCTGTAGCCTCGTTGGATATTCAGATTCAGATTATGCAGGATGTAAAACAGACCGTAAAAGCACAAGCGGCACTTGTCATGTACTGGGCAATGCACTCGTATCTTGGTCATGTAAAAAGCAAGCATGTGTCGCACTCAGTACTGCTGAAGTCGAATACATAGCAGCAGGAAGTTGTTGCGCACAAATCCTATGGCTCAAGCAACAACTATGTGATTATGGACTTGATCTTGGATGCATTCCGCTACGATGCGACAACACTAGTGCAATCAATATCTCAAAGAATCCAATCATGCATTCTCGGACCAAACACATTGATATACGACACCACTTTTTGCGTGATCATGTGCTTAAAGGCAATGTTGAAATAACCTTTGTGGATACTCATAACCAACTTGCGGACATCTTCACTAAACCACTTCTTAAAGACTCATTTTTCAAAATACGACGCGAACTCGGCATCTTGAGTGAAAGTGATCTTTAAACGTCAGGTAAACTGCTATCATCAGGGCAAAGGTATGGCTTAATTCGTATCTTCACATGCTTACATGATAGTTGAATTTAGTTGACTTACATGTTATTTGAATTTAGTTGACTTACATGTTATTTGAATCTAGTTGACTATTTGAATTGACGATATTATCAATATGTTAATTCTTGCCTTCACATATTAGAATTTAGTTAATTGTGTTTACATGTTATTTATATGATTATATTAAGTTTGTGTTATGTTCTGCTTGATAAAATCATGTCTGTTTCCAAAATCTGGAGGTCGTAGCCGAATACAATCAATCTGTATTCGAATACAGATGATTCTGGAAATCTGTATTCGACTACCATCTTCCTGTATTCGAATACAGATTCTCAGTTTTCTGTCATATATAAAGCTGTGACAGTCAGTAGCCGAATACACTTGCTGCCTTCCCTGCGAACCCGTGCCTTGCCTCTGCGAACTTCATCTTCTCTGCAACTCAACCTCCAGAACTGCTTCGTTCATTGAAGCTTGACCTCCCAAACCTTGTTTCCTTCATTACTTTGCGAAACCCCTCTTTCATTTCCTCAGATTCACTCATCTCCTTCTTCAAATTCGCAATTTCACGAACCCTAACCCCCAAAATCCAGCTTCGCGAATTCAAAATCTTACAATTGGTTACGGTTTCGAATCTTCTTCCCAACTACATCTCAGTTTCGAATCCGAATCCTAAAACCTTCCACAAAATGTCAAACATCTCCACCTCTGTTGAAAACGCACGCAAGCGTGGCCCTCGCACCAAGCATGCAAACTTAGGTCCTTCCAAGCGTCGCTCAAAGAGCATCAGCGTCACGGATTTGTCTCGTCTTCTGCATTCTCCCGAAGAAATTACCCGGTTTCGCACACTGTACTCCGACAAAAGGCTCATCATTCCAAAATTCGGTACTTTAGATTCTTTCTCTGCCTTTCAATTTCCGGATTTACTTAGGGCTCAACAAGTTGAGGACTTTATTGCTTACAAAGGTCCGATTTATCCTGATTTGGTTGGAGTTTTTTATTGCAATCTTCGTTGGGATGGCAAAATGTTGATTTCCCGTGTCAAAGGAATCACTATTGAACTTGATTCTCATACTATTGGTGCCATTCTGAAAATACCTGATCACGGTCAGAAACTTAGTCCGACCAGTTTATGCAAATGGCATAATATCTCGAAACATGATGCTTATGCGGCTCTGTGTCGATTTGATAAACAAACCATAGAACGTAAGCAACTTCAGGCTAGCTCCACCTTTGCAAGACAACGATTTAGTGTTGAAAACTTGACTGTTGACTTTCGTCTGCTTCATTATTTCTTGAGTTACATTTTGGTTCCTAAGGCCGGTAACTATTCTCAACTCTCTGAATTTGAACTTCAGATTCTTTACTTCATGAATGACGGTCTTCCTCTTAACTGGGCATACTTTGTTAAGTCAGTCATGTTTGTATCCCGTGAAGCTGCTGGATTGCCCTATGCTATGGAAGTTTCTCGCATACTTGAACATTTTGGGGTAGATTTTTCTGAGGAGGTTGTGTATACCGTCACTAAGGATAATCTGCTAGATTTGAGTGTTCTTCCTAGCATGAAAATCGTTTGGAGTGAACCGCTGCAAAAAATACATCCATCAGAGTGATATCGGTCAGGCATCTGCTAGTGCTCCTACAGATGATGCTGCTGACGATCCTGCATCTGATGATGATCAAGTTACTAATCGCATGATTATGGATAAACTTGACTCTCTTCAGACCAGCTTCTCAGGATTTACCACTTCGGTCGATGCTCATTTTCAGGCTCTCGAATCCACCATCGCTACCAATCATGACAGCCTAGTCCACGAGATGTGTATCATCGCCGATAAACTTGATCACTTCCATCTACCACCAGATCGTCGCTGATTTGTACTTAGTTTCCTAGGACTAGTTCGCTTTTTGTGTTACTAGGATTACCTTTCCTACGTTTATGCTTCATGTACTCGTTGCTTCATGTAATCATTGTCTAAACTTTTATGACTCTATGCTTGTATGACTTTTTGAATCTATGACTTTTGTGACTTTATGATTTTGTGACTTTATGAATCAATGACTTTTATGCTTATATCTGTCGTGACATATTCAAATCTTTTACTTTCCTCTGCTGGTATTCTTCTTTTTGATCATGTCAAAAGGGGGAGAAAATCTATGTATATTTTGTTGCAATCTGTGTATTGTGTTGCTTGTTGTTGCTTGTCCGTTAAAATTTAAATGTAGGTACACAACACACATATTCCCTCCTCCTCCGAAACAGATGTTTGCATATATTACGGGGGAGTATACTACGCCTACATTACGGGGGAGTCGTCAACAACAACAGCTGGTTTTGTCATAATCAAAAAGGGGGAGAATGTAAAAATACGTTTTTGATTATACACAAAGACCAATGGTGACACAGCAACAAAAAGAAGAACTCCTCACACATCCCTTGATGAAATTACAAATAAATAGATTAGATAAAGGTAAAATAATTCAAGTCATAATTCAAATACAAGAGGACCTTATTTTCTTTGCATATGCATAAATAATATTTTCAAAAGTTCAAAATAATATTTTCAAAATATTAAAATCTTTATTTTTAACAAAATTTAATGTCGTATTCGAATACAACCATCTTGTAGTCGAATACATGATAAAAACATGGCTAAGTCAGGGAGTTGGCCATCTCATCTGTATTCGACTACACAGTGGAAATTTTGAATGATTTTTAAACGTTGCAGCAGTCGTATTCGAATACAAATATCCTGTAGTCGAATACAAGATAAAACATGGCTAAGTCAGAGAGTTGGCCATCTCATCTGTATTCGACTACACAGTGAAATGTTTGAAAAAATTTAACGTTGCAGCAAGCTGTATTCGAATACAGAAATGTGGTAGTCGAATACAACTGCAACCAATGCAATTTTTCAGCTTTGAATTCAATTTAAAACATTACAATTCGTTCTCAAACCTCTTGGATCAAAGGCCACGAATCTAAAGAGTTGTTTGAGGACTATAAATAGGTTATAACTTCATTTTCAAATCACCAATTCAAATTACACAATTTCAAAGACTTTGAACTAAATTTTCTAAATTTTTCTAAGTTTTTTTCAGAAGTTCAAGTACTTGCATATCATTTTCATATCCTTAAGGTTCTCAAAAGTACTTGAATAGATCTTGAATTATTCTATCTTCATTCTATTCCTATATCCTTATCAAAAACAACAAAGTGATTGTAAAAGAAAGTTGTGCTTTCTTTAAAGTGTTGTATCTAAGATAGTAGTGTTCTATCTTTGAAAGTTTGTTAGAAGATTGTAGCCAAGGTCCCAAGGTGAGGACTTGTACATATTCTGACAGATAGTGAAGAAAATCTCTTGTGGTGAGCAAGAGGACTGGACGTACCCTTGGTGATTAGGGGAACCAGGATAAATCTGCTGTGTTCTTTATATTACTGCCATTTACATTATCTGTTACTATCCATAAGCGAAAAAAAAAATCAATCACCGTAATTCTAAAACGATCAAAATAATCAAACACCTAATTCACCCCCCTCTTAGGTGCACATCTGATCTAACAAATGGTATCAGAGCAGGTTCAAGGTAAATTACTCCTTGATCAAATAACAAATGGCTTCCGCACTACCAGTTTTCAGAGACGGAGGCAGCAGTACCAAACCTCCATGTTTCGTCGGTGAACATTACGATTTTTAGAAAATCCGTATGCAAGCATTTCTTGAGGCACAGGGAGACGAAATATGGGATGCTGTCGAAAATGGTCCATACATTCCAACAACAGTCATCAACAACAAAGAGGAAATTAAAATAAAGAACTCTTGGACCGATGACGATAAAAGAAAAGTGCTATTCGATAAAAAGGCTAAAAACATTCTACAATCAGCACTTGGTATGGACGAATTCTTCCGCATATCTCACTGTAAAACAGCCAAAGAAATACTGTCGAGTTAGATCGATTGAAGGACAAAGACTCAAAGAACAAAGAATGTTTGCTCGTGGAATCTTATTCGTGTGTAAAAGCGTCGAAATAAGGTAAGGGGTGAGAGGGCCTTTGAATTCATGAGTGTAATATATTGTGAGATGAACGGGAAAAACGTATTTCCCACGATTCATCGGGGCTTGCTACGTACGGCAGTAGCGCTTTGAGGGATAAATTAATTAATGTGCAAATATGGAAATTGCGAGATTAAATTATAGAATAGAAATATTTGTAAGGTGTTGATTGATTTAATTTCTTTAAATGTGTGGTATTTGATGTTATTGTGATATTGAGTGTCGAATTAATTTTTTGTATATGTTTGATTAGATGAGTTTATGTGATATGATAATAAAAGATGGATGTGTTGTGATAATTTTATGTGATGATGATGATGTATGAAGAATAATTGTGATTTCATAAATTTGTGATAAGTTTATGGGATGAGGTACGATTGATGATAGTGATACTCTAAATTTGTGATGAGTTATGTAATGATGATGATGTGTGATTTATAATAGTGATGTTATGAATTGGTGATGAAAAGATTGAAGATAATAAATATTGAGAATTTGTGAAGTGGAGATTATTTTGTCATCATATAGGTATGGCCTGACAAGCCTAGCGATTCCGGGGAAGTACAAGTGAATTGAGCCTGATCGTAGCAGTCTACTGTTGAGCCTTAAGGCAAGGTTGTTAGACCTTGGAGGTATTCGGGTGGGGGAATTCCTAGGTGACTTAGAGGTAGCACTCCAAATGTCGGAAGCTACCATGCAACACACGTTTACCTCGACTGTCGCATATATGTGTCTCAGGTTGAGTTGAGGGGATGTGTGAGGACAGGGCCAATTTGAATTGTCCGTCCACCGGGATGGTGGCATAGTATCAGGCCTCCTAACCAAGTACTTCAGAGTTAGAATGGTACCACACTGTGAAGTAGAGTCTAAGCTCATGCATAGCATTGCATTTTTTTGTGATTGTTTTGTTGTGATTAATATGTGTCGTGTGCGATAAGGTCCAAATAAAAGAGAATCTAACTTTTGCAACCTTACCACTATGGATTGAGGACCGAAAGGTCAAGGAATTAAGGGGTAAGACGATTTCATTGGTTAAGGTTGTCTGGTGAGGTGCTGTTGGTGAAAGTGCTACGTGGGAAGTCGGAAGTCAAGTGCATGGTTCATATCCAGAGTTGTTTTCCTTAGGTAAATTTCGAGGACGAAAATTGTTTTTACATGGGGAGAAATGTAACATCCCAACTTGTTATTATTATATTTTAATGATATAATGATACACAACTATTATTATATGTGTGCTTGACATGTGCGATAATTTCATTCATGTTTGCTCTATGTGTTTGTCTTAGTGGTTTATTTAAATTATTGATATTAATAATATTGAATTTGTTTTATATATATATATATATATATATATATATATATATATATATATATAAAATAAACGAAGAAGTCGATTTGTTTGTTAGGATGAGCGCATTTCAACGTCTTGCAAAATTCTCAATGTACTGTTTTGAACTAAGTCTTGATTTTATAGAATTGATGTAAACTGTAAAAGTTTCATGAGATTGTCACCTCTCAAAGTGTTTTCGTTGCATTTTATTCTTCTAGTATGTTTTATTCTTTTGCTTGTAAACTCATTTTTTTTGTTTACATGGTGAAACACCTATTAACCCAATTAGTACTTTATTATTTTAATCAATATAACAATAAATTTATTACTATTTTAATTTTTAATAATATAAAATTTATAAAGATTAAATTTAAATGTGTGATAAGTAAGCAATTAGTTTCAAATAAGGCAACATAAAATTTATGTCAATAACTGTGGAAAAAAAAAGGCATAGAGTCTAATTTACGTGTGGGTGTGGATAATTGTTGTGAGGACAAAATAAGGCATAGAGTCTAAGGTTTAATTTATTTTAATTATAATATAAAATTGAGTGTGGTCAATAATAAGTTGTAACTAAATATTGTTGCATGTGTTTCATGTGACATATATAGTTAGCTATTTAAAAATCAAAATTGTAATGTTTCGGATTTTGATCTAAGACATTACTTAAAAATATTTATTTTTTTTAAAATGACAATAATA
>JBBPBP010009777.1:37368957-37380107 GCA_037974735.1 Cicer chorassanicum | reverse complement strand
TAAATACTGAAAAAATAATAAATACTGAAAAAACATTTTAATTTAGTTAACTAAACAAAATTCATTTTTTAGAAATAAAAGTATTCAATGATTGTTGACAAGGAAGAATCCTTCTAAGTCCATTTTTTGTAACTTTTAACATAAAATAAAAATGGAAACGTTAACAATTAATAATAATAATAAAATAATAATAATAATGATGATGGTAAAATAATTACAACAAAATATTATCTTTACTCTTAGTCTTACGGTGTGTAAAAAATATTCATAAAATATTGTATATGTATATAAATTCAAAAAGAAAACATAACTACATTAAATTTGTCTTAAGAAAATTAATTTAAGAAATAAAATCAAACTCAAATTAGTTTATTAAATACTTTTGAAATATCAAAAAATATCTTAACTAAGTAAATTAAAAAGAAAATTCATTTCTAACACTAATAATCACATCGAATTAAATGATAGTCTCTTTAAATCATTTGCAATTCAAACCAACTGAAAATTTCTGGTTTTATAAAAATAAGGTAAAAGATACAATGATAACAACAATAATATGTAGCACTAAATTTTATAACATAATAATACTCATTTTTATCAAGTAGAAGATGAAATTATTTCAAAATATACATGATTGTTATTAACAAGACTAATCAATCCAAGTAATAGTTAGATCACAAAACATTTAGCGTGAGTGAGAAGTAGAGAGTGTAAGATTAATAAAACAAAATAATCATGTGATGAACAAGTACGAATATTCATAAAAAAAGGTAGTAAAATCTAGGCTTAATTGCAGTTTTGATCCTCCTATTTTAGCTGAATCACAAAAGTAGTCCCTCCATTTTACTTCTCCCCAGTTTTGGTCCCCAAACATAATTTTGGTCCAAAATTTGATGAAGTACTGTTTTTCTAAGTCACGCCACATACATTTATGATCATATATTTCAGGTACAATTGTTGTGCCATGAAATGTTGAAGCATGGTGTGACTTAAATAAGCGCAAAAAAATGACACTTCATCAAGTTTTGGACCAAAATTCTGTTTGGGGACCAAAATTCTGTTTGGGGACCAAAACTGCAATTAAGTCTAAAATCTATCATCTTAAATAGAAGATTTCTAATTAATATAAAAAGACAATGCTAACAAAATCATGCAAGTAGACATAGAGATTTTAGATTTGAAAACAACTTAATACACAATACAATAACACCAATAAACCAAATATTTAAGGCATATATTTAATCACAAAAGCTTACACAAATAATGACACATAATAGAAATTTAATTAATTAATAAAATCCAATATTTAGAACACCAAACAACTAACATAATTAATGGCACATAATAGGAATTAAAAAAATTAGTAAAATTCAATAATTAGAAAAACAAATGATTAACACAAACATGAAATTATATGCGATATACACGCAGCATCCCACCCAAAGTTCAAGAATTACTGTTCTGATACCACAATGTAACGCTCCGGATTTTGATTCAAGACCTAACTTAAAGGATTTTGTTTTCTTTTAAAAACGACAATAATTTTTTTTCTTAAAACTGGTTTATCATATAATAAATAAAAGATGCGTTAGAAAATGACTTCATATTTTTTGGTTGTAAAAGAACGTAATGCCATTTACTAAAATATTATTTATTTATTTGCAAAGTTAATCTTCCAATTGTTATATCGATGTTCATTTACACTCTAAAATAAATTAAATTCACTTTAGGTGAAATAAAAAGAAAACAAGGTTGACTGATTCAAATATTTCCTACCGGAAGGAACCTGTTGCGTCCAATTTTTTCGCGAAAAAGGAGTCTCCATCAATTTTATATTTTTTAAAAGGGAAAATTAGATATAGGTAAAAGTAATATTACCCTACCGTTAAAATGGTTACCCTATAATTAATTGTATACGAATTATTTATTTATTTAATTATTTATTTTACCCCCTAAAAATAATAAAAAAAAGATAATAAATTATTTACATTAATAAAAGAAGGAAAAATATTTTTTGTATTAATTTGGTTTGACAAGAAGAAGACCTTGCTCCTACGTATACCCAGGTGCAATAGGGAAATCAATACACACGGAGTTCTTGGGTAGAAAATATTTATGTTTTGTCCTATTTTTATTATTACTCTATTTTAATTATTTTTTTATTATAATAATTATTATGTACGTATCTAAAAAAAATATAATGATAATAATAATAATATTAATAATAATAATAATAATAATAATAATATTAATAACGAAAAAAAGGTGAGATGTTTGTTCACGGATTGTATCTTTTTAATTTTTTTTTAAAGAAAAATTAATTTTTGTCAAAAATCCAACGTCACAAAAATGTAATAATAACGAAAAAGAGGTGAGATGTGGCGCGACGAGCGAGAATGAATTTCATCCGGCGGCAGCGACCATTAATTCTAATCCTAAGGGAAAAGTATTTATTTGTTATGATTTTTTTTTTGTTATTTTGATAAAGACGTGATATGAGCTTTTTGTTATATTACAATATGGTGAAATTTGTTTTCTTGGTGATTGGTTTATAAAAATCAATTAGTTATATTTTTTAGCATTTTGTGTTGCAAAGAAAACAATTTTAAGAATAGACAACTTTAGAAAAATGAAAGCTTAACACATGAGTTTATTTTTGCATAAATAGAAAAAGTGAAAGAAAAAAAAGAACATTCTTTAAAGGGATGCAATACAAAGACTAATAAGAAGAAATTAGAGAAGTGATACCTTACTACTAAAGTGGTTTTTTGTTGCACTGATTTTCCCAAGACTAGATTCTCTGCTCCTCTTTTGCCTATTATTCTCTCTTCTTTCTTTTTTTTTTGTGCTCTCAAAATGTGCTCCCGTCTTCTACTCTTACTATCTATTATTTATAGGCCTTTCGGGTGTAGGTTACAAAACACAAGGGAATAATTGTCAATTGATCACCATTTTATTACTATTAATTTCTTTCTTTTTGGTTTCTTTTCTTTCAATTGATTATCATTATACCGATTTTTATGACCATCAATCAATTTCTTTTCAGTTTCTTTCATTCAATTATGTACCTTTATTTATTTGTTATTATTTTTTTTATTTTTTTTTTATTATTTTATATATTTTTTCTATTATTATTATATTTTTTTTAGAAAAGAGTCTGAATAGGAATTAGAGGCAAACAAAAACTGGGAACATATGTGATTGTTTAAAGTTTAAAGCCCTAATTATTTATTTTTATTTTTATATTTCTATACATTTATTATTATTATTTCCCCTTTTTTTAAATAAAAAGTAAAAAATAAAAAAATAGATAAATAAATAAAAAGCGAACAAAATTAGGTGTCAACAGAACCTCACCGCATTTGTAATTAAATTTAAGGCTAAATACCACTTGTGGTCCCTTAACCTAATTTCAGTTAACGATTTAGTCATTTCTCTTTTTTTTTTGCCAATTTGGTCCTTTATGTTTTTAAATAATTTCAGCGTTACCCTTGAAGTGGAGTTCTGTTAAGAAAAAGTTAAAAAAATCTCTCATCTGGATCATTGCATATGTTCATCAAACCTCTAGGAACGATTGCCACTGATCTGATGATGTCTATGGAGTATAAATACCTTATAGCTTCAGTTTTAACAAATCAATTCTACTACCAAACATAGAACAAACTTTGAACATTTTTCTGAAATATTTCCAAAACATAAAGGGTAACTTTTTCTGAAAATGGATGAGAGATTTTTTAACTTTTTCTTAACGGAACCCCACTTAAAGGGTAACGCTGAAATTATTTAAAAATATAAAAGACCAAATCGAGAAAAAAAAATAAAGGACTAAATCGTTAACTGAAATTAAATTAAGGGACTACGGGTGGTATTTAGCCTAAATTTCATAATGAAAAGTAAATCAACTTTAAAAATATACGATTTTATAATACAAAAATTATTTTTAAGTCAAAATCCTTTTTTCCCACGCACGTGTGCCAAACAAACATCATTCATGCAACTCTTTGATATCATTAGTACCTAAATGTTGGTGTAAGGGGTCAATTCATAACACGACAAAATTAAACCAAATAGTAAGTTAACAACCATAAAGTATGAGTATAAAATCATTTTGTAATAAAAGATTTAAAGAAATTGACTTTTTTTAATAATTCACAAAGTCATATCAAAAGTCATAGAATGCATCTAAATTAGCAACTCACCTTAGAATTAATAATTAGATCAAAATAAAAATAACAATAAAATGTATGCAAGTTATGCATGCTCTTGAAAGTAAATGATCCAGATATAATTAGCCACTAAGGAGTCCACACAGAAGTCACTCATATCAATGGGGAAAGTTAAACCAGCGACTAAGGTGTCATGATAATGATAATGATGATCAAAAGGTAAATGTCACCATCCACTTAGGTAACAAAAAAGATAAAATATTCAAAACACAAATCACCAACCACAAAGATAAAAGGTTCATAATACAAATCATCGGCCATTTAGGCAACCACAAAGAGAACAATTTTCAACACACAAATCACCAGCCACTTAGGCAACCACTAAGATAAAATATTCAAGATTAAATTTTAATCACATATGGCATCAAAGTTATATTCTCATGGATGCTTAAAATCAAGAATCAATAATTTATTGTCCCCAAATATAGAACACATATACACATGAATAAATGTCTTAGAATCACAACTTTCATTTTTATAAGCTATAACATTGGATTAGACACATGTTATTGATAGACATTAAAACTCAAATCAAGAAAAATACATCAAAGTTTATAATTCTTCTACTATAAAATTTCTTCCATTATTAGTCATTTAGGCATACAAATCAAAGTTTACCACTAAAGGCATCACAATAATCAACTTAATCATGTTATCGTAATTAAAAACTAAAACATTTCATCACTTCCCTCAAGACTCTTATAGTATTCATAAAAATCAAAAATTTAAAATGAAATAACACAATAATCAGCACTTGAAATTAAATACATCCTAACAAACATATTACTCATAAGATCACAATAAAATCATAACTTTATAATTAAGTACACCTAAACAACACAAAAATCACAACTTTACATCAAATATATGGCAACAAGCATATTATACGTTATAATAATAAAAATAGGAATTTTATATATATATTTATTATGATTTAGTAATTAACCTAAAATATTGTTGTTATATTTATTTATTTTATAATTTTGACTATTCTCTAATGATAGTATTATTATAACGTGAGTATTTTGAAAAATAAGTATAATTATAGTGATTAATTTGAATATGAGAGTTTGGGTTGTTAATAATATCTATTTTTTTAAAAGGTTAATTATTTTAATTACTCTAATTTGTCATATATTAGTTATGAAATATTAGTAATGTTTTAAAAATTTAATGATGTTTGGAAGAGTATTAAAAATGACATTAAGTAACAATTAATTTTGTTTTAGCAAAATAAAAATAATAGTAGTAAAACATAAAAAAATAAGGAGACCAATGGGCTTGACCCATGTGAACCCTAAAAAAAAAAATAAGAAAGGGAGCTTCAACATCCGCCACAACAACACCCTATCATTTGGCACCGGTGATCGATAACTGTTTCAGAAAATTTTCTCCGTTCTCGTCCAAATTTCAGTATGTTATTTTATTCATTTAGCTAGTCAAATAAACATACTTCTTCAGATTTTTAACCATCCCAATTTCTCTCTAAAATACCCGACTTCTTCGTTTATAAAATTCCTTATTTTGTATCGTTCTTCTTCACCGTAACTCCGATTTGAGTGAAACCAACGCCAAAATGACCATGTGAAAAGTGGCTATATTATCCACTGATTTGTTTTTTTGATTTATGGTAATTTTTCTTGACCTAATTTTGAATTTATTTTTTAGAGTAGTTTCTCATAATTTATTTTTGACGTTTACCCATAAATTGTCGAGTTAGATCGATTGAAGGACAAAGAGTCAAAGAACAAAGATTGTTTGCTCGTGGAATCTTATTCGTGTGTAAAAGCGTCAAAATAAGGTAAGGGGTGAGAGAGCGTTTGAATTCATGAGTGTAATATATTGTGAGATGAACGGGAAAACCGTATTTCCCAACGATTCATCCGAGGCTTGCTACGTACGGCAGTAGCCCTTTGAGGGATAAATTAATTAATGTGCAAATATGGAAATTGTGAGATTAAAATATAGAATAGAAATATTTGTAAGGTGTTGATTGATTTAATTTCTTTAAATGTGTGGTATTTGATGTTATTGTGATATCGAATGTCGAATTAATTTTATGTATATGTTTGATTAGATGAGTTTATGTGATATGATGATAAAAGATGGATGTGTTGTGATAATTTTATGTGATGATGGTGATATATGAATAATAATTGTGATTTCATAAATTTGTGATGAGTTATGTAATGATGATGATGTGTGATTTATAATAGTGATGTTATGAATTGTGATGAAAAGATTGAAGTAACCTCTGATGAAATAATTGTGATTCCAATTTGTGTTTGAGATGACGGTCTTAATGGAGTATCATAGGCCAACGAGGGGAGAAAATAAATATTGAGAATATGTGAAGTGGAGATTATTTTGTCATCATATAGGTAGGGCCTGACAAGCCTAGAGATTCCGGGGAAGTACAACTGAATTGAGCCTGATCGTGGCGGTCTACTGTTGAGCCTTAAGGCAAGATTGTTAGACCTTGGAGGTATTCGGGTGGGGAATTCCTAACTGACTTAGAGGTAGCACTCCAAATGTCGGGAGTTACCATGCAACACACGTTTACCTCGACTGTCGCGTATATGTGTCTCGGGTTGAGTTGAGGGGATCTATGAGGACAGGGCCAATTTGAATTGTCCATCCACCAGAAAGGTGGCATAGTATCATGGCCTCCTAACCAAGTACTTCAGAGTTAGAATGGTACCACACTGTGAAATAGAGTCTAAGCTCATGCATAGCATTGCATTTTTGTGTGATTGTTTTGTATATTAATATGTGTCGTGTGCGATAATAATTCTTCTTAGGTGATTTGATGTTATAGTGAAATGTATTGACTTTCCTTGAGTGGTTTTGACTTTATAATGTTATGTTTTTCTTTGAAGAATGTTTGCCTAATGATACGGTTTATTTAGAATTAATTGCGTGTTCTCCTTACTTATATTATACTATTAACATGATTTCAAAACTCACCTCCTTCGTTGTTTGTGTTTGACTGGCTTGGTCCTGCGATTGCGAAATCGCATTACAGGTTAATGTGTCTTGAAGTTCAAGTTTGGGAGGAACCCCGCTCTGATAGGTGATACCGGGAATTAAGAGTTGTAATGTGTATTTTACTTATGTAATCACAAATGACTTTTTATATGAAAACCTTAGTATGAGTAAGTCTTGGGAATTAAATCAACAAATTTTAGTTAAATCAAGTTCATTGAATTTTAATTGAGATACAAAGTTGAATTGTTACATATGTATTTAGAGAAACGTGATATCCTAAAATAGATATAAAAGTTTTTTTTTTCTTGAACAAACTTTCTTCATCCGACGCAAGTTTTCTTCAAATAATTTAGTACAAATTATTATAAATGTTATTTTGGGTTTAGGGTGTCACAGATGTCGTGAGATTGTTAAAATAAGGGGATTTCAATAGCTATTTACGTTGCAATATTACCATTGATTTCTTGTCTAAAATTGAAATGCACTTAATTCCAAAATTTGCTACCATTGATTCTATTTCTTTAATTTTATTAGGTTGTTACCAAGTCAAAAATTATGCACCGTTTTAATTTTTTTTTCTCTAATAGTTTCAAAACCAAAAATTGCATAGAATTATTTTTGTAGAGAATTAAAATAAAATCATAATCTTGGTTTCAGAGAAAGGAATGCATGAGATATAACAAGGGAGAATAATCTTTTTGTTGTCCTCTCTTAATTGCACAAAAACATAAAAACTCATAATTAAATTTATAATCTTCATTTCAAAAGGTGTTAAGCAGGAGAGAGAAATGGGTGCATGATGTCAAGAATGAGGGAATGTACATTATGTTCTCTCTTAATTGGTTGAGATAAGGACAAAAAGTCTACATTATGCCAAGACAACACCATGGATTGTCATAAAATCTTGTCATGATGGATAGTAAAAAGAATGAGTCAAGTCACTATTTTTTTTATACGAAAGATGGATGGACCTAACATATTTTCAAAACACTTATACATGAGGGTTGAGTTTCACTAACCCTACAATCTCCTAACATGAATACTTATTTGGTCAAAAATAAAACTAATAAACAATATAACTTCTATAATTTCTAACTTAATTAAATAATTAAACTAATATTTTATCAACTAAAATAAATCAAGCAAGACAAGAATATCACTGCAGGTCACGCATAACAAAATAAAACAAACATATCTATCACATCAATTTCATGATTATCAAAACTAATCAAATAAATAAAATACACAATAGTCTATTAAGGAAATAATCATGTCATAAATCATCCTTATGTAATTGTCACATCATAACAATCAAATAAAAATAAAGGTTATAATTATTTAGATAAAATTGAGTGTGATAAAATATTTATTTACACATAGAATAATTATTAAGGCACATATATAATATATATATATATATATATATATGAAAATATTGGGGTGTTACAAAAACTATAACTATATATATATATATATATATGTGTGTGTGTGTGTGTGCACGCTATATTTAGTTCTTTTTATGCTGTAATTCCCAGAGATTTATCAGGGGCTTACTATGTATGATCAAACCCAATTGAGTAATAATAATTAATTAATAACATATGAATGGTAATAGTGAGGACTAAAAAATAATTTAGAAATTTATAGAATTGCCGTCAATTAATTTATATCAAGATTGAATAATATTTTATTTTATGGAATCTGATACTAATTGTTATTGTATAAATGATATGTATTTGAGTTCTCTTGTTTTATGATTTTACTTGACTGCACCACTTGTTTGATTTCCTATTCTGTGATTGATAGGACTACACTGTGCATTGTGAGTTTTGACCCCCTAAACCCCCAAATTAATATTTTTGAATTTTGACACTGAGTAATGAAATTCTTCAAGAAAAAAAAAAGAAAATAAACTTTCGAACGATTTTACACGGTAAGGAGTATCACGTAATCACTTAGCACATCACGTTAATCCAAAATTATCCATCAAATTTAACAGCTTGAAGTCATAATATTAGACAACAAAATTTCTTTGAATTACACGTAAATAAGTTTAGTAATAAATGTCAATATAGTCCCAACCCGATGTCACCATCAGAGCGAGAATTCCCAAAATTAAAAGACGTTAACAAAAGGCATATAATAAAAGTCTTCAAGATAAGACGATTTCTGACACTTTGAGAGTATTAGTCATCACTTGTAGCTTGCAGCTCGTCTGCGTCCATCACAAACGCCAAACACAAACAACGAAGGGTGAGTTTTGAAATCATGTAACAGTATAAGATAGACGAGGAGAACACGCAAGTAATCAGATTATCACAAGCATGAGAAATATTCAAGAACACAATATCAAAGGTTAATTCAAATCAATCACAATAAAACAGTCACAAGGATGAAATGTTATGCATGTCCTATACTCTATACATCTTCATCATTTGGTACCATTCTACTCTGAAGTACTTGGTTAGGAGTTCTGATACTATGCCACTACAAGAGTGGGCAGACAATTCATGAAAGGTCCAGTCCTCATAGATTCCTTCAACTCAACTTGAGACACATATACATGACGGTTGGGGTACTCTTGTGTTGCACGGTAGCTTTCGGCCTTAGGGAATAACCCATTAATCTACTTTGGAATTCACCACCAGAGATACCCTGAAGGTCTATCAGTCATGCCTTACAGTTCGACTGTAGCCTTCCACGATCAGGCTCATGCAGTTGTACTTCCGCAAAATCACTGGACTTGTCAGACCCTCCCTATATGGTGACAAAATAATCTTCACTTCACAAGTCTCTAACATCTAGTTCAATGAAATCAGTCAATCTCAATCAAAAACCAACATTTGGATCACACTACTCACAATGAACAATCTATTTCTATCAATTATATAATAGGAATACAAACAAGTGGTGCATTATAGTAAAATCATAATTTCATTTAAGTAAACATGCGCACTCAAATACACGTCATCCATACAATAACAGTTAGCATAGAATTTCATAAAATTAAATATCTTGCAATCTTGACATAAATTAATTCACAACAATTCTATAGGTTTTTAAATCATATTTTAGTCATCACCGTTACCATTCATATGTTATTAATTAATTATTATTTCTCAATAGGGTTCAACTATACGTAGTAAACCCCTGATGAATATATGAGAATTATGGCATTCCCGTTCATCCCACGTTATATTAAACTCATGAAATCAAACCTTATCTCACCCCTTACCTGGATTTAAGCTTTCACACAACGAACCCGAACAGTTTACTAAAAACATGTGTCATGTCTTCTTCGATCGTCGTGTTCTATAGTCCTGTCTTATAGAACAAGTTAAGCATTGTACTTGTTCTCCACCTCCTTCTAAAATCAGAGTCTATTACAAATAAGAATGATGGGTTTAATTTTGTGGAACGGAAATATGTATCTTATTACTTTAGACGATTACTATATTATAGTTAGCAAGGAACGAGAATTTTTGTTTTGGCAAGCAACAGATAGGAAGGCAAGCAGCAAAACCTAATAAGCTTATCTATATATTTATAAGATTAGTTATCAGACCATGCCTACATATACCAATCAACTTCTACAAGTTAGCGTGTCCTAGATATTTTAATCTATCATTAATATTTATTTATCTATTTATTTTAAATAAACTATTATGTGATTATTATTTAATAATAAATTTAATTAGGTTTTACTCTTTCATATGGGGCTAACCCATAAAACATATTTTACTCCTTTATTTTATTTATTTATTTATTTTTTAAATAAAATCAACAATTATCAACACTAATTTTTGTTAACACTTTTTGATACACTATTTCATTATTCAAACTTTACTAACATTTCAAAACTAATATTTTATAAAATAAAGTAATTAATTTTTTTAAAATACATTAATAACCAAAACTCTCTTATTCAAAAGAATA
>JBBPBP010009777.1:37358521-37368826 GCA_037974735.1 Cicer chorassanicum | reverse complement strand
ATAGTATTTTTCAAAATAAACTTATAAAAATACTACCATCTTTATATAATAGTCAAAACGATAAAATACTACCAACTTTAAATATTTATAAAATCATCATGTCATAGGAAATATATAAAGTAAAGGAAATCAATCACAATATTACTAATATCTCTGGATAATTATTTTTAAAATAAATAACTTAAAATAGAAAATAGTTATAAATAATTGAAATGTAACTACCTGAATGCTTAACATAAGTCAAACGCACAGAAAAACATTACATTAATTGAGTACACGTATATACACGTAAAATCGCATAAAATCTCATTCTTTAAAATATTACAGTAAAATACTATTATTTTTAGAAAAATATACAAATATAATATTTATTATTTATATCAATCATTGAGTCTAATATTTATAAAACTTGCACATCATAGAAAGCATCCATATAACAAAAATTAATCATAAAATTTTTCAACGTATATTCTAAAATAATTTTAACATCAAATTAATTATTTAAAATTGTATTTAATTAATAAAATAGTTTATTATATATTTATACTAACATACAAATAAATTTAAATAATAAAGGTCTAGATAACAATACTACTAAAATATAAGGCTTAAGATAATAGCAATCCAAAACCGGTATATATTATTTTATTTATTTATAAAAAAAAGTAAAATAAATAGGTTTAATAACAATGATCACTTATTTTAATTTAAATAACTACAAAGACAAACAAAGAAAGACAATCACGTAAAAAAATTATCACACTCCAATAAACACATGTATACGAAAATATCAGTAATTTATAATAACAATAAATTTAGGGTGTTACATGAGTGGTATAGATAAAATATTGGAACTTTATTGTGATTGAATAACATACATATATAATGAGAGTAAATTCTGTTGAAAATTATGAATTTAAACTCACACTTGTTGAGTTGTGATAATCGAATAAGTATAAGATAAATGTTGTAGGTTTTGGAGCAATGACTATTTCATCATCATATAGGGAGAGTGTGATAAACCTAGTGATTCGAGGAAGTACAACTGAATGAGCCTGATTGTGGAGTGCTACATTCGAATTGCAAGGTAAGACTGATAGACCTTGAAGGTATCTCTAGTGGGGAATTCCTAAGTGGATTAGTGGGTTATTTCCTAAAGTCGGGAGCTACCGTGCAACACAAGAGTACCCCAACCATCGCGTATATGTGTCTCGGGTTGAGTTAAGGGGATCTATGCGGACTTGGCCATTCATGAATTGTCCGTCCACTCCTGTAGTGGCATAGTATCAGACCTCATAACCAAGTATTTTAGAATGTAATGGTACCAAATGATGAAGAAGTATAAAGTATAGGACATGCATAACATTTCATCCTTGTGACTGTTTTATTGTGATTGATTTAGATTAACCTTTTGATATTATGTTCTTGAATGTTTCTCACGTTTGTGCTAATTTGACTACTTGCATGTTCTACTCATTAATCTTATATTGTTACATGATTTTGAAATGGATGGATAGATTAACCTTTTGATATTATGTTCTTGAATGTTCTTGAATGTTTCTCATGTTTGTGCTAATTTGACTACTCACTCTCATTGTTTGTGTTTGGCGTTTGCGATGGATGCAAACGAGCTGCAAGCTGCAAATGAAGACTAGTACCCTCAGAGTGTCGAAAGTCATCTTGTCTGGAAGACTCTTATTATATGCATTGTGTTAATGTTATTTCTGAACGTCTTTTATTTTTGAAATTCCCGCTCTGATAGTGACCTCGGGTTGGGACTATATTTGCATTTATTACTAAACTTATCTACGTGTACTTCAAAGGGATTTGGTTGTCTAATATTATGACTTTGAGTTGTTAAGTTTTATAGAAATTTTTGGATTAATGACATATTAAGTGATTTCGTGATACTCTTTACCTTGTAAAAATGTTTGATGGTTTATATATTTTTCTTGAAGAATTTCATTATTTAATGTAAAAAAAAATTCAATATTAATTTGGGATTTAGGGTGTCATAGCCTCTGGTAAGAGTCTGCCTCTATTCATGTTGTCTCTAATCCAAATTCAATTACCTGAATGTGTAACTAAGTGTCTGCTTCCAATTCTATGATGAATGTTAGAAATAAATATATGTTCTAGTTTTGTATTAACACATTGAGTTTGATCCAGTGGCTGCATTAGACTTGTATGACGAAATGTGGATTGCATACATGATATTACATATGCATTGCACATGGTGGGACATTTCAGGATTGTTTCAAGAATGAAACAATGGGTAAAGGTAAAACAAATCAAGATGTCGGTTTGGGGTCGTGGACAGACAAAATTTTCCTAGAGCTCTCAATTATCTTGGTGACCCATGTTAAGATAATTGGGAAAACTTTTTCGTATTCTAAGGAAAAGAAATAGGACATGCATATTTTCCATACTTTAAGGAAAATGAGGAATATATTATTTTCCATACTTAAAGGAAAAAGAGGAATATGTTGTTTTTCATAGTTTAAAGAAAAGCTTAAAGATTTGTTTAAAAAATAAATAGATTGCATATCCATTTCATGTTTTCATTACATTTAAGGAATATTATTTCTAACTACCCCTCCTCTTTTATATAACTCTGATATTATTATCTCATCCCCTATTTTTATATATTATAGCAGATGAAAGGGATTGAGGAGAGGAGTTCACGCAGTAGAGGATAGAGCGCTGCAATGATTTTGTTAAAGTTTGTAATATGATTTTTATTGTATACATTAGGATGCTTGTATACTATGTATTACATATACAGTTACAATGACATTTTAAGATGTACTCGTGATATTTTATATGATTGCTTCTGAAATATTAAAATGTATAAATTTATTACCATATTCTAGATACATGGTGATGGTTACTACATTTTGGTATCTGAGCTGATTGAACCAATTGGAGTACTGGTAGTGGGTTAAATTAAAATGCTTTTCTTTTTCTATATGTTCTAAGTACTATTGCACCAAATTATAAGTCTGATTAGCTTTGTATTTTGTGTTTTGTATGCAGAACTATGGTAGAAAGACCTAGAAAACATGACGTGTTATGAATTGATTTAAATGAGTGGCACCTATTTTGGAAAAGAGGTAGAGTCTTTCAATAGGTTGGCTAGGCTTATGTATAGAAGAATTGTAATATTCCTAGTAAGAAGGCTAAATCAGATGAAAGATGTTCCAATAGTCAAAGATTGAGGGAAATTGAGGCAACTAAATGCCAAACTATTACAGAAGATTTAAATGGTTTGTCAATAGAAGCATATAGAACTAAGGTTTATATGGAATAGGAGGTTAGCCAAAATGTAAGGTTAAGCATACATATTGAAATGGTTAGTATGGCATGTGACGTTAGTAATGTGAGAAGTATCCCAAGCCAAGAGGTGAAAGTAGCAGACCATGCCATACCACAAGTCACATAGTTTAAACACTTAGGTTAATTGTTCGAAATAAAGGAGAAGTGTAAAGGGGTCTGTATATTGCTAGATTCAAGTATAGTGATTGGAATGGAGGACAAATGCCCTTGAAGATGTGAAGGTTAAGGATAATAATTTGAATGAGTAAATAGATAGAAAATAAAATGTTTATTCAAGAGAAGTTAGAAACAGTGTAACAAATAAGTTATGCAATATTATACTGCATTTTATTAACTTTCAAGCTGTTAAGGATTGGGGTAATTTCTTTGCAAGAATTGAAACAATTTTGTAAGTTATGCAAGGGCATTGGGATACTGGAGTTGTGGTTTCCTATAAGTTTGAAGCAATGCTTAGCAATCTCTTGCATCCTACTCTAGAGGTAGAAACTTGAAGTGATTAAATTCCATATTGTTGGGATTATATCAGACCTAATGTATGCGTGTCGGGTGCACCTTCTGTATGCCTATGTTAAGATACTAGATTTGGAAATTAACCCAATAGAATGAATGAATAGGGATCTTAGAGTTTGTTATAGAGGAAACAAATGACTACAGGTTCCTCTGATCAGATTTCCTTTGATCAGACTTCCCCTGATACATATCTTTTCTGATCAGAGTACCTCTGATCGAATTTTAATCTTATACAATTCTCCTTCTGGACAGGTTACCTTTGATACAATTTTCCTCTAATCAAACTACTTCTAATCCATATTTCCTCTAAACTATTTCGTCCTTGATTAGAATTCCTCTGATATTTCTTCTGATCAAATTCCCTCTGACCTAGATTTTTTCTGAACGTACTTTATCTAATCAGATTTCCTCTAATATAGTTATTCCTTTAATAAGATTACTTCTGATCTAGTTTTCCTCTAATGTATTTCTTCATATGATCTAACCTTCTCTAATCAGCCTTCCTCTGATATAGTTCTTCCTCTTATCACATTACTTCTGATCCAATTTTCCTCTGATGCAGTAATTCATCTAATTTGACCTCCTATGATCAGACTTTGTTTAATATAGTTTTTCCTCTTATCAGATTATTTCTAATTCATTTTTTCCTCTGCTGCAGTTTTTCTAATAAAATTTTTGTGAGTAGAGATGTGATTTTGAAGAAGAGAAACAATGGTAATGAATGCAAATTTTGAAGTAAACACAACCACCATACTTGCTTATAATGCTTTTGCGTTTCAACATGAAGGAATTAAACCTCAAGTGACACTGCCTAGGGGATTGCTTGAGTCCACTAAGTAATCTTTAAAAGGACAAACCCAATTTTCTCTTTCTTTAAGTTCTAAATCTCTAGGTTGCTTCATAAGAATAATCTCCTTCAAATCATCATGAAGGAAGGGTATTTTTACTATCCTTGAATTTAATAGCTTCAATAACATTCTTTAGTCCCTTACTACCA
The DNA here is from genome assembly GCA_037974735.1 of Cicer chorassanicum. Classification (NCBI taxonomy): domain Eukaryota; kingdom Viridiplantae; phylum Streptophyta; class Magnoliopsida; order Fabales; family Fabaceae; genus Cicer; species Cicer chorassanicum. The sequence continues at coordinate 37,363,983 of JBBPBP010009777.1, read as the reverse complement.
AATTCTTCGACAACGTGAAATGCATAGCTGATTATATCCACTAATAACCCATATCTTTGAGGTGGATTTATTTGTCTTCTGTCTCTATCCTCTGCTAGAAAATACACATTTGTATTATCATGATTTCTATAATCTAAATAAGCTGCTACATGGGTTGTAAGTTGATTCTGCCCAAGGGTTTCGTTTAGATCAAATCTTGGCTCATTTCCATCTCCTGGTTACACCCCAAGCTCAAAGTATCTAAAACATTTTGAAAATGAATTTAGTCCTCACTGTATTTAGTGACTTGTAGTGCTTTTCTCCATGAAATTTGATAACTCTTCTTGTAATGCATCTTTTATTTTAATGCACCAGGTTCTATACCCCTTCACTTCATCAGAACATCTAACAAAAAATCCCTTCTTTACTCTAAGTCCCATTTTCCATTATTTCCATATCGATAAGATCATAGGTTGTGTGATGCAGCTTCAACCCAAAATTATATAGGCATATTTGAGTTGGAAAACATAAACCCCATTCTTTATAGGATAGTCCTATTCATTCTGTTACCCAATCTGTTTTGTTGAATAGTTTGCCTATTAGTTTTATTTCTAGTTATACCCTATTGCTTGCACAAACTTGTAAATTCTTCACAACAAAACTCTAAGCCTTCATATTTTCTAAGGGTTTTAATCTTCCTTTCAGTTTTAATTTCTATCATTATCTTCCACTCCCCAAAGGTCTTAAAGGCTTCATCCTTACTTTTGAGAAATTAAATCCAAATTTTTCTAATGCTATAATCTTGAAAAGTAATGAAATACATGATACCTCCATGAAGATTATCTTGGCTGGTCCCTGTAAATCAATATGGAAATAATATATAATTCCTCTAGTGTAGTGTTGACCATTTGTGAATTTAGCCCAATGCATTCTTCCATATATACAATGTTCAAAAAATGGCAAAATTTCCACATTGTCTCTTACTGCTTTCTCAAAATCTACAACTCCTTAAGATTCATGTCTCCCAACCTTTGATGCCATAGACTTGTATATTTTGAATGGATAATACAACCTCTGCATTTCCAATTATGATACTTTCATCTAGGACATAACTTTCATTTTTCTTGTATTCTTTACTCGCCATTATGGCACCATTCATTACCTTCATTGTACCATGTTCAACTTGGTACGAACAATCACACTCCTCCAGTATTCATAAGGGATATTAAGTTTCTCTTTGATGAATGACATATCCCATTCCTATTGGTACTCTCCCCGTACCATCTTAAAACCCCAAATTTACTCAATCAATGCCTACAACCTTGCATTCTAAATTACTCCCTATGATGACCTCCCTCTATCAATTTCTTATATCCAAGAATCCAATCTCCCTTGGCCTAGGTGGAAGTAGCATCTTGAGTCAAAGACCCACTCATCATCGGAATATCTTGTAGTTACCATTATCACATCTGCATTTAAGTAACCTACTAAAGCAATTGACCCTTTTCAAGCATCATCCCCACCATCATTCTTTTCTTGAATTTCTTATCAGGACAATCTTTCTTTTCAATGCCCTTCTAGTCACACTGAAAACATCTTTTGTTTGTTTTATTAGTGCCCTTATCAGTTTTAAATTGTATTTGGATATTTTCTTCTTGTATTTAATCTTTCCAACAAACTTCATTGTTTTCTTCGTCTCTTCCTTTTAGTTTCTTTCAGCTCCATCTAGTGTAGCACGTAAATGCTCATATGAATTTGCAAGGAACTTATTAGAAGTAAAGCTTGGTCTTCATCTTCAATACTCACATCAATGTGTTCCATATTGGTAATGACCTTGATGAATCCAACAATGTACTTTGAAATTTTGAGGAAAATATTTTCTAAGGGAGGGGGGGCAGGGGGGAATATAACAGCCTTCACACTATGTTAGAAATATTTGAAACATTTAAGTACTAATTAGAATTACTAGAATTTTATAAATCGTTAGTGTTGTATTTTTAGTAATATTATATTAGGATCAAGGGTAGAATAGGAAAGTAGTAGCATCAACAAGTTCAAGCAACAAAGAAAGAACATGTCACCTTTATTTTTCTCTTTCTCTTTCACTCACGGGTACTGATTCATTCTCCACCTTCATTTTCTTTCACTTCCAATTATACACTATCAAAACCATTCTAAAAACACCAACACCCAGTTACTTTTCATCGTCTTCCCAAACTTATTCAAAGACAAACACCATATAAAGTCTTTTAACTTCAATCTAACCCATTGCATGTCCCTTTCTTCCTCTCCATAATGCATTAATCAACCAAAACAATACTGAAGGAAGATAAGAAGCAGATTGGGAATTCTTCGAATCTAAAACAGAGCGTAAAAGACATGGAACAAAGAGCTGATAAGACAAGCATCTTCCACAACCCAGCTCGAATTGAAGAGGATTATTATTAGAAAACTATGAGTTATTTTAGAACAAATTTTATTTTTGCATGCGGGTTTTTCTGGTTTCAATTCAGTTTTTGTTATTGTGGAAGTGATATTCTGGGTTTATTTTGGGTTCACTAAAATGTGAGAGTGAGAGAAAAGTTTTAAATTTAGCATCCATGAAATATTTTTGAAATCTACATTTCACTGGTCTTTAAATCATGCATTATGCATTTGTGGTATGATGAATTTGATTTAGAAGGAATCCCATGAAATAGAAAATCGTGATGGGTGGAATACGTAATTAATGTGTTCTCACAATTCCAACACATGTCATTCTGCCTCTAATTCTTTTAATTATTTTGCCTTTAATTTTCTTTTATTTTGTCTCTGATTTTACATATTTTATCTTGCCTCTAATTTTCTTCTCTATTGTTTATGATTTCCTTCTTCTATCTTATCTCTAGTTTTCTTCTTTTTTGCCTTTGATATTCCTATTTTCATGCTTCCTTTGATCCAAGTATGACTTTGATCATATTGTCTCTGATTAGAATGTGCCTCTAATCATGTAGTCTTTAATCCAAGTTCGACTCTTATTATGATGCCTCTGATCCCTAGCAGCGGCGCCAAAAACTCGATAGCGTTTCAGCAAGTGTACTGAATCGTTGCAAGTAATAATAAAATGGTAGTACTGAGTGTCAAACTCAAGGATTGCGTTTTACTATTGAATTATATTAAATTTCTAAAGTTGAACAAAAAGTCCCCAAATTAATTGAAATAATATTTATAATTAACAATAGTAATAAAATTGATCATTTATAGTAACAAAAATGTCAAGGATGAGTTTCACTTCGAATCCAACCTTGGTGTCTAATTTGATCCTAATTACTGAATTCCTTTATTGAATTATTACCGAATTCACTTTATTATTCTTGCCCTAATGTCTTAGCGACATAACCCTTAATTCCAAAGTAACCCCTTATTCCTTAGTGGATTTAAGATTAGAATTAAGTCTTGCTGTACAGGTATTCTCTTGTTAAACTATTGCCTTTGCAACTAATTTAATTGGTTTCATGACCTGCATCTATCCCTAGACTACAAGTTCATGAATTTCTCATCTCAAGCATTCGTAAAGTCCACTTCCGTTTCAAAATACGAATCGTAGAACATTTTAATATTGATCAAGCAATAAAAAGTATTAAGCACATACATGAGAAATTTTTTTCAATAAACTCATTCATTTAACTAGAAATCAAATCAGAAAAATAAGGGTTTCATCTTGTTACACTCATCCCTAACAAATAGGGTTTAGTTACTCATGACAGAGGTATAAAAGATAGAGATTAAAGAAGGATTAAAGGAAGGATTCATGAATGATTCATGATAAAACTCCTCCAATGGTGTTAAGAACAACCGTCTATGAGTTTCTCAGCTAGGGCACAAGCCTCCCAACTTCCAAATAGTCAAAAAGATACCGAAAAAGTGATAAAAACGCGTTTTAATGAGTTCTGATGCGTGTCGCGCGCTTTAGGCACGCTCCAAGCGCACCTGGATCGAATCCCGATGAGAAAATATTGTGGAAATGCGCCTCGGGTGCGCTTCAAGCGCACGACATCTTTTGTCTGGCGTTTAAGGCATTTTTCTCCTCTTTTGTATCCGAATTGAGTTTTGGTGTGTGCATGAAAGAAGCAGATATGGATCTTAGCTTTCATTTGCACTTTGTGTGACTCCAATTGGACATCTAAAACTCCAGTTATGGCTTAAATACTCCACATAGGTCATGTTGATTTTTTCACCAAAATTCAGCAATGCACTAAAAAAAAGAAACAACGCAAAACTACGAAAAATATCTACTTAGTCAAGAAAATAAGAACATAAATATTTCATTAAATCAAATAACTAAAATAAAAAAATATTAAATTAACTAATGAATAAAAGATAAATAAGACTAAAAACAATGAAAACTATGTCTTTGATCATGCTTCCTCGAACTTTGCTTCTTATCATGCTTCCTCTGAAGTTGCCTCTGACTTGAGTCTGCCTCTAGTCATTCTAACTCTAATCCAAGTTCCTCGGATCATGCTGCCTCTGACCCGAGTCTGCTTCTGGTCATGTTTCCTCGAATCCAAATTCCCTGATCTGACAACGTAACTCCAATTAAACAAGTCCTCAATTAAGACTTTCTTCGATGAATGATTGAAGTTAATTTATCTTCTAGTTATATATTAACATATTGAGTTTGATTGAGTGGCTACATTAGATGTGTTGATGAAATATGCATTGCATGCATGATATTATTAAGTCATAGCACACATGGTCCAAGTACATAGTGGGACATTTAAGGATTGTTTCAGGCATGAAACAATGGGTAAAGGAATAATGGATTTGGACGTTGGTTTGGGGTCGTGACCAGACCAACATTACCAAGAGGATATGCATATTTTTTTTACTTTAAGGAAGACGAGGAATATGTAATTTTCCATAATTAAAGCAAAAAGAGAAATATGTTATTTTTCATACTTTAAAGAAAAGCTTAAAGAAAAGCTTAAAGATTTTTCATACTTTGCATATTCATTTCATGTTTTCATTACATTTAAGGCAATGGAACTCATCTTTTATGGAACTCACTGATATTATTATCTTATTCCCTATTTTTATGTATTGTAGAAGATGAGATGGATTGAGGCGGGTAGTTAGGGCAGCAGAGGATATATCTTTGCAGTGATGTTGTTTAAATTTATAATATGATTTTTATTGTATACATTAGAGGATGCTTGATTATTATGAATTACATATATAGTTACAATGATTTATTAAAGTATATAAATTTATTACCGTATTCTAGATACATGTTAATGTTACAAAACTAATAATTATCCTAACATGCAATAAAAAGTGCGAGGGAACTCACTCTTTGTTTGTATTCTATATGTAGAAAGAAGACTGAAGATGGTCTAGTTCTTCAAGGCTTGATTCTTTTGAAATCCCTACACTTCTAATCTTCTAATCGTAGGTGTGGGATATCATGTTGATTTAGTACTAAATTATCTAGTGTACCCTTT
>JBBPBP010009777.1:37342254-37358095 GCA_037974735.1 Cicer chorassanicum | reverse complement strand
ATTAATGAAAATTTGAATCATATTTATTTGTTATCCATTCTCTGTTTCTTTTTCTCTGAAGTGTAATATAATCTTTTGAAGATTATATTATACAAAAAAAATTGTCAAATAAAACATAATTTTAATCTATGTAAAATTGAAAATTTTAACTCAACCAAACCAACAAACACATAAAACATGTATTCTACGAGAACATCATTATCTTCCTTTTTAAAAAAAATGAATGCTAACAATTCATAAAAAATATATATAAATATTCATCATGATTATATATGTCAATTTCATAACTCTCCCTAACCATGACAATTATTAGAGTCAAATAAATAAATCAATGCACTTATTTGTTAGAAGAATACGATATGTTAAAAAAACTCTTGGAAAGAAATATAAATTGATATTAAAATTTAAAAAATCCAATTTTTATTATTCAATTTATATTGTTATTTTATTATTCAATTTATATTGTTATTAGAGTCGCGTTTGGATTTTCCGTTAAAAAGATAGTTAATAGACAAATTGGTTCTTCAAATTGTAAACATCGGTCAAATTAATTCTTGAATTTTACAAATTGATAAATACATTTCAGAAATTGTAATATAGTAATAAAAATAGTTCATATTTAAAATTTTATCTTTTATAATGGGACATGTTAATTGAATATTTGACCCCTCAACATTTATCTCATAGCATTGTCATCACAAAGCGAACCAATTTTTCAATGAAATTTAAATCTTTAATGTACTACTTTGTCAATAATTAGTCAATGTACAATTACAATTACTTACAAATTTATCTTTTAGATGACAAATTTTTATCGCCAAAATTGTCCCCGAGAAGATGACAATGATGTGGAATCAACGTGGATAGGTAACATATTCAATTACAATGTCACATCAAAATATCTAACGAAAAAAGTTTACACAAACTATTTTTAATGATATTTTACAATGTTAGGGATGTATTTGTCAATTCAAAAAATTCAGGAACTAATTTGACCGACGCTGACAATTTCAAGTACCATTGTAAAATATCCCAAATTACTTAACTAAAAAATAATGTAGAATATTACAAATTAATATCATTACAATCTAACTTGGCAAGAGAAGTCATAATAGGTATTAAAATACAATGTTATAAGTCAAAAGTTTCAAACTTAAACAATATAACAAAATTCCAAAATATAAATACAATCACTACTAAGAATTGAAAACATCAACAATAGAGAGTGAGATGAGAATTTCACTGACTTCTATAATAGGGGAAGGGTAGTTAGAAAATAAATTTTTGAAAACATCAACAATCGAAAAGTACACATTTCCTTTTCAGTATAGTCTTTCAGGTAAAATTACGTATGAAAACCTTTTATTATTTCCTGTCAATTTTTCGATAAAATATGGGCAGTCCATCCCAATTATCTCAATGTGAGCAACCAAAATAATTGTGATCATTTTGTAAGGTAGGTCTTTACCATGACCGAAATAGGTGTCCCTATTGCTCTTTCCTCACAGATGTTTCATTAATGAAACACCATCATATATCACCGTATCATTTTTAATTGTTTAATTTATAACATATAATTGAAAAATAAAATTTGAACGTCAAAAAAAGTATAATATCATTTTAAGTTAAATCAATGTATATCGCAACATTAAGCTTATTAATCAAGCAACCATTAACAATATAATTAGAATCAACATAAAAGAATACTACAAACAAAACAAACATTAAAACAGCAAAGAATATTTCAAATATGTCATATTTGCTTAGTGAATTTGACATTCGCTCAGCGAATCCAAAATAGAGGCTAATTTTTCCAAAATTATTCAAATTCCTTAAGCAAATTCAAGTTTGAAGCAACCATGTTGGTCCCAAAGCTAAATTCGCTTAGAGAAATTATTTCTGTTTAGCGAATTTATACAAATTCAGAACTCTCAGTTCAAAAATAAAGAAATACACCACATGCAAACAAATATAATCATCCGAATAATCAAATACACTACAGAAACACATATGACATACAATCCATTCAATCAAGTAGCAAGAATGCAACATTTCTTAACATGCAAAAATACAGATTTTCACACACGCATTTTGAAATCTATAAAAGTTCTAAAACTCAAATCAATATCATATTTTCTTCCACTAAAATACCCAAATTCCTTATATTACGTGAAAAGAAAATGAAAAATGAAGACTGTAATGAGATTTAAATTTTTTAATATAAAAATAAAATAGACACTTATGTGTTACCATAAAATGGTAGCCTATCTTGCCTATAAATTAAGAGATGCTAGGGGAGGTTGGTCATTCTAAAACTTCATGTGAATGTAGCCTATCTTGCCTATAAATTAATTGGTAGCCTTAATAGACACTCAGGTTTAACGTGATGTATGTGAATGTCTCAAAGGAGCTTTAATAAAATTTGGGGTTAACTCTGACAAAACAACACAACTTCCACAACTTTGTAACATTTGTCTTTCCTTTTCGTTTGATCCTAGCATTGAATGCAACACGTAAGTTTGTTTCTCTCTTTTCTTGCTAAATCACACAAAATCGAATACATTTTTTTGAAAGGCAACTGTTAATTTTAAATAATTATGTTTTTTTTTATAAAAAAGACTTAAAATCATGACCTTGTATTACCTAATCATCTTTTTTTTTATCCACAAGATTCCATAATGCTACAATATGTGTAAAACCCTAAATTTCAAACTCTAATTTATATAATTTTAGTATATTTGGTGTTAAATTGCTGAGGCATTTAGCCCAATTTTAATTCATTTCGTGAATTAAATACCAAAAGCATGTTTTATTAGAGTTTGTTATATGTTTATATATATATATATATTTATCTTTCAATTGAGTTGCAATGAGAGTAGATTTTTTTATCAAAATAATTTGAGATGTGGGTAAGAGTTTTAGATATTTGTTGGTTTGGTTTATATATATATAAATATATGTATATATATATATATATATATATATATATATTTATTTATTTATTATCGGACTATTTTGTTAAAAATATCTCTGGTTACTAAAAAATTTATCTGCCAATTAAGTTGCAACGAGAATATATATTTTTATCAAAATAATTTGAGATGTGGGTAAGAGTTTTAGATATTTGTTGGTTTGGTTTATGTATATATATATATATATATATGAAGCCACAAGAGGAAAGGGAAAACATTTTCAACCTCACCTTCCTCATTTCTTCTTCTTCTTCTTTCTGTTCCCGAGAAAAAGCCATCGTGTTGGTGGTTTTCAAAACCGCCAAACACAAACCTCCACTTTTCATCGACCTCTGAGCTCCATCTCGTGAAGTGACAGAAGGGGAAATTGCTCAGCTCTACGTTACGGTGCTAGTGAGCTAACTTTGGAAGCGACGTCGTGAGCGAAGTTTTTACCGAAATTAATTGCAGTGCCATAATCGACTGTTAAAGTTATCGTTGAGGTAAGGGCTATTTCCAAATTTTTATCTTGCATATAGGACTCTATATGTGTATTTGTGGAGTTTGATTTTGATGGAGTTTATGTGTGAATTTGGGGAAAAGGAATTTAATGTGATTTATGTGTGTTGTGGAAAAGAAATATGGTGGTTTATGTTTAAAGATTTTGAGTTTTGATTTGGTGTGTTATGGTTGAAAAATTTTGGAAATAAATTTGGTGGGTTTGAGGTGTAGTTTTGTGGGAAATGAATTTAATGCATTTTATGGGTGAAATGGTTAAATTGAATTTAATGAGTTTTGAGGTATGGGTGATGGTGATTTTTGATTGATGTGATTGATGTGTTCATGGGTAATAACATGAATGTTGAAATTCGCTTTATGTTTAAAGACGTGCGATTTTGAATAAATGCAATTTGTGTGCGGTTGTTGTGTAAAATGAATTGATGAGATTGGTGTATATGGTGATTTGAATTCAATGTGAATTGTGAATTCAATTTCATGTGATTTGAGGATTATATGCGTTGAGTATGCACTGTGTTGAATTTGAAAAATCATTAGTGTTAAATGAGCATTAAAAATGGGGAATCTTTTAATAGCTGCATTTAATTAATGATTGTGGTGTCGAAAGTTAGAGTATGTTCATGCATTTCATAGTACATGGTGATCGGATGGGCCATGGTGATAGTGGTGACCAGATGGGCCACGAGATAATGCATTTCATAGTACATGGTGACCGGATGGGCCATGGTGATAGTGGTGACCGGATGGGCCACGAGATAATGCATTTCATAGTACATAGTGACCTGATGGGCCATGGTGATAGTGGTGACTGGATGGGCCACGAGATAATGCATTTCATAGTACATGGTGACTGGATGGGCCATGGTGATAGTGGTGGCCGGATGGGCCACGAGATAATGCATTTCATAGTACATGGTGACTGGATGGGCCATGGTGATAGTGGTGGCCGGATGGGCCACGAGATAATGCATTTAATAGTACATGGTGACCGGATGGGCCATGGTGATAATGGGGACCGGATGGGCCATGGTGATAATGGGGACCGGATGGGCCATGAGATAATGCATTTAATAGTACATGGTGACCGGATGGGCCATGGTGATGGTGGTGATCGGATGGGCCATGGAACGATGTCATATGCATTGGTATATACGCATTGCATTAGGGTGTTTGGAACGCGAGTCATGTTTGGTATACTGTGATGGTTGTATATGTGTACTTAATTGTGGTGTGTGAATTGTGCCGTATTTAGTGTTGGTGATTGATTGATTTGGTGTTGAAAGTGTTTAAGTGACTTTGGTGTGTTTCAAAATTGAAAATCTGTCATTTTTACAGTTGTATTCGAATACAACAGGGTTGTAGTCGAATACAGTTGAGTTGTTTTTGCCTCTGACTTGCGTTTTAGAAAGTGTAGTCGACTACGAGGACGGTGTAGTCGAATACAAATCACAAAGTTTTAACACTGACTTCGCAATTGTTTTCAAAAACAAGGGATTTGTATTCGAATACAAAATCTGCAGGATTTTTCACTATTTCCGCATCTGTATCCGACTAGATGGAGGTTGTAGTTGAATACAGTTGTGCTGCTTGTGCTGTTTTCTGTTGTTTTCGCATCTGTATTCGAAAACGACACTGCAGTTTGGTCCAAAACTTCATTTTTCAACCATGTTTATGCATGTTTAGCATATGCAAACCCTTTCTAGATGCATGCTAAGTTGAAGGGTGATTTTATCCATTTAAAATTTAAATGTTGTGTGGTATTTGTTAATTTTCGGTTTGCTATTTGTTTGCCTCTGACTTGAGTCTGCCTCTAGTCATTCTAACTCTAATCCAAGTTCCTCGAATCATGCTGCCTCTGACCCGAGTCTGCTTCTGGTCATGTTTCCTCGAATCCAAATTCCCTGATCTGACAACGTAACTAAGTGATTGCTTCCAATTAAACAAGTCCTCAATTAAGACTTTCTTCGATGAATGATTGAAGTTAATTTATCTTCTAGTTATATATTAACATATTGAGTTTGATTGAGTGGCTACATTAGATGTGTTGATGAAATATGCATTGCATGCATGATATTATTAAGTCATAGCACACATGGTCAAAGTACATAGTGGGACATTTAAGGATTGTTTCAGGCATGAAACAATGGGTAAAGAAATAATGGATTTGGACGTTGGGTGAAGGAGCACAAAATTTATATCAAAAGGCGGACACCACTCAGGTTCGACGTGATGTGTGTCAATGTCTCAAAGGAGCTTCAATAAAATTTGGGGTTAAGTCTGACAAAACTAAACAACTACCACAACTTTGTAACATTGGTCTTTCCTTTTCGTTAGATCCTAGCATTGACTGCAACACGTAAGTTTTTCTTTCTCTTTTCTTGCTTAATCACACAAAATCGTATACATTTTTTTGAAAGGCAACTATTAATTTTAAATAATTATTTTTTATATAAAAAAGACTTAAAATCATGACTTTTTATCACCTAAAGATCTTATTATTGTTTTTATTTATCCACAGGATTCCATAATGCTACAATATGGGTCAAGTAGATCATGAAGTAAGCTAGAAGAACAACAACAAAAACTTTATAGCAATAAGCAAAAGTGAAAAATTGTACCAACTTTTTAAAGTTGTATAGTTTTTAGCAGTATATTTATGAAAATTTGAATCATATTTATTTGTTATCCATTCTCTGTTTCTTAATTTCTGAAGTGTAATATGATCTTTTGAAGATTATATTATACAAAAAAATTGTCAAATAAAATATAATTTTAATCTATGTAAAATTGAAAATTTTAACTCAACCAAACCAACAAACACATAAAACATGTATTCTACGAGAACATCATTATCTTCCTTATAAAAAAAATGAATGCTAACAACTCATAAAAAATATATATAAATATTCATCATGATTATATATTTCAATTTCATAACTCTCCCTATCCATGACAATTATTAGAGTCAAATATATAAATATTCATCATGATTCATGAATTGTCCGTCCACTCCTGTAATGGCATAGTATCAGGCCTCATAACCAAGTATTTTAGAATATAATGGTACCAAATGATGAAGAAGTATAAAGTATAGGACATGCATAACATTTCATCCTTGTGACTGTTTTATTGTGATTGATTTAGATTAACCTTTTGATATTATGTTCTTGAATGTTTCTCATGTTTGTGCTAATTTGACTACTTGCGTGTTCTACTCGTTTATCTTATATTGTTACATGATTTTGAAACTCACTCTCATTGTTTGTGTTTGGCGTTTGCGATGGATGCAAACGAGCTGCAAGCTGCAAATGAAGACTAGTACCCTCAGAGTGTCGAAAGTCATCTTGTCTTGAAGACTCTTATTATATGCATTGTGTTAATGTTATTTCTGAACGTCTTTTATTTTTGAAATTCCCGCTCTAATAGTGACCTCGGGTTGGGACTATATTTGCATTTATTACTAAACTTATCTACGTGTACTTCAAAGGGATTTTGTTGTCTAATATTATGACTTTGAGTTGTTAAGTTTTATAGAAATTTTTGGATTAATGACATATTTAGTGATTTCGTGTTACTCTTTACCTTGTAAAAATGTTTGACAGTTTATATATTTTTCTTGAAGAATTTCATTATTTAATGTAAAAAAATTCAATATTAATTTGGGATTTAGGGTGTCACAGCCTCTGGTCAGAGTCTGCCTCTATTCATGTTGTCTCTAATCCAAATTCAATTACCCGAATGTGTAACTAAGTGTCTGCTTCCAATTCTATGATGAATGTTAGAAATAAATATATGTTCTAGTTTTGTATTAACATATTGAGTTTGATCCAGTGGCTGCATTAGATGTGTATGATGAAATGTGGATTGCATACATGATATTACATATGCATTGCACATGGTGGGACATTTCAGGATTGTTTCAAGAATGAAACAATGGGTAAAGGTAAAACAAATCAAGATGCCGGTTTGGGGTCGTGGACAGACAAAATTTATCTAGAGCTCTCAATTATCTTGGTGACCCATGTTAAGATAATTGGGAAAACTTTTTCGTATTCTAAGGAAAAGAAATAGGACATGCATATTTTCCATACTTTAAGGAAAAGGAGGAATATGTTATTTTTCATACTTAAAGGAAAAAGAGGAATATGTTGTTTTTCATTGTTTAAAGAAAAGCTTAAAGATTTGTTTTAAAAATAAATAGATTGCATATCCATTTCATGTTTTCAATACATTTAAGGAATATTATTTCTAGCTACCCCTCCTCTTTTATATAACTCAGTGATATTATTATCTCATCCCCTATTTTTATATATTATAGCAGATGAAAGGGATTGAGGAGAGGAGTTCGCGCAGTACAGGATAGAGCCCTGCAGTGATTTTGTTAAAGTTTGTAATATGATTTTTATTGTATACATTAGGATGCTAGTATACTATGTATTACATATATAGTTACAATGACATTTTAAGTTGCACTCATGATATTTTATATGATTGCTTCTGAAATATTATTACCATAAATTTATTACCATAGTGATGGTTACTACATTTTGGTATCTGAGCTGATTGAACCAATTGGAGTACTGGTAGTGGGTTAAATTAAAATGCTTTTATTTTTCTATATGTTCTAAGTACTATTGCACCAAATTATAAGTCTGATTAGCTTTGTATTTTGTGTTTTGTATGCAGAACTATGGTAGAAAGACCTAGAAAACATGACGTGTTATGAATTGATTTAAATGAGTGGCACCTATTTTGGAAAAGAGGTAGAGTCTTTCAATAGGTTGGCTAGGCTTATGTATAGAAGAATTGTAATATTCCTAGTAAGAAGGCTAAATCAGATGAAAGATGTTCCAATAGTCAAAGATTAAGGGAAATTTTAGGCAACTAAATGCCAAACTATTACAGAAGATTTAAATGGTTTGTCAATAGAAGCATATAGAACTAAGGTTTATATGGAATAGGAGGTTAGCCAAAATGTAAGGTTAAGCATACATATTGAAATGGTTAGTATGGCATGTGACGTTAGTAATGTAAGAAGTATCCCAAGCCAAGAGGTGAAAGTAGCAGACCATGCCATACCACAAGTCACATAGTTTAAACACTTAGGTTAATTGTTCGAAATAAAGGAGAAGTGTAAAGAGGTCTGTATATTGCCAGATTCAAGTATAGTGATTGGAATGGAGGACAAATGCCCTTGAAGATGTGAAGATTAAGGATAATAATTTGAATGAGTAAATAGATAGAAAATAAAATGTTTATTCAAGAGAAGTTAGAAACAGTGTAACAAATAAGTTATGCAATATTATACTGCATTTTTATCAACTTTCAAGCTGTTAAGGATTGGGGTAATTTCTTTGCAAGAATTGAAACAATTTTGTAAGTTATGCAATATTTGGCTTTGGTTTTGGAATAGTTGAGGCATAAGTGGTTTATTGGGATACTAGAGTTGTGGTTTCCTATAAGTTTGAAGCAATGCTTAGCAATCTCTTGCATCCTACTCTAGAGGTAGAAACTTGAAGTGATTAAATTCCATATTGTTGGGATTATATCAGACCTAATGTATGCGTGTCGGGTGCACCTTCTGTATGCCTATGTTAAGATACTAGATTTGGAAATTAACCCAATAGAATAAATGAATAGGGAGCTTAGAGTTTTTTATAGAGGAAACAAATGACTACAGGTTCCTCTGATCAGATTTCCTTTGATCAGACTTCATCTGATACATATCTTTTCTGATCAGAGTACCTCTGATCGAATTTTAATCTTATATAATTCTCCTTCTGGACAGGTTACCTCTGATACAATTTTCCTCTAATCAAACTACTTCTAATCCATATTTCCTCTAAACTATTTCGTCCTTGATTAGAATTCCTCTGATATTTCTTCTGATCAAATTCCCTCTGACCTAGATTTTTTCTGAACATACTTTATCTAATCAGATTTCCTCTAATATAGTTATTCCTTTAATAAGATTACTTCTGATCTAGTTTTCCTCTAATGTATTTCTTCATATGATCTAACCTTCTCTAATCAGCCTTCCTCTGATATAGTTCTTCCTCTTATCACATTACTTCTGATCCAATTTTCCTCTGATGCAGTAATTCATCTAATTTGACCTCCTATGATCAGAATTTGTTTAATATAGTTTTTCCTCTTATCAGATTATTTCTAATTCATTTTTTCCTCTGCTGCAGTTTTTCTAATAAAATTTTTGTGAGTAGAGATGTGATTTTGAAGAAGAGAAACAACGGTAATGAATGCAAATTTTGAAGTAAACACAACCACCATACTTGCTTATAATGCTTTTGCATTTCAACAAGAAGGAATTAAACCTCAAGTGACACTGCCTAGGGGATTGCTTGAGTCCACTAAGTAATCTTTAAAAGGACAAACCCTATTTTCTCTTTCTTTAACTTCTAAATCTCTAGGTTGCTTCATAAGAATAATCTCCTTCAAATCATCATGAAGGAAGGGTATTTTTACTATCCTTGTATTTAATAGCTTCAATAACATTCTTTAGTCCCTTACTACCAAATTCTTCGACAACGTGAAATGCATAGCTGATTATATCCACTAATAACCCATATCTTTGAGGTGGATTTATTTGTCTTCTGTCTCTATCCTCTGCTAGAAAATACACATTTGTATTATCATGATTTCTATAATCTAAATAAGCTGCTACATGGGTTGTAAGTTGATTCTGCCCAAGGGTTTCGTTTAGATCAAATCTTGGCTCATTTCCATCTCCTGGTTACACCCCAAGCTCAATGTATCTAAAACATTTTGAAAATGAATTTAGTCCTCACTGTATTTAGTGACTTGTAGTGCTTTTCTCCATGAAATTTGATAACTCTTCTTGTAATGCATCTTTTATTTTAATGCACCAAGTTCTATACCCCTTCACTTCATCAGAACATCTAACAAAAAATCCCTTCTTTACTCTAAGTCCCATTTTCCATTATTTCCATATCGATAAGATAATAGGTTGTGTGATGCAGCTTCAACCCAAAATTATATAGGCATATTTGAGTTGAAAAACATAAACCCCATTCTTTATAGGATAGTCCTATTCATTTTGTTACCCAATCTGTTTTGTTGAATAGTTTGCCTATTAGTTTTATTTCTAGTTATACCCTATTGCTTGCACTAACTTGTAAATTCTTTACAACAAAACTCTAAGCCTTCATATTTTCTATGGGTTTTAATCTTCCTTTCAGTTTTAATTTCTATCATTATCTTCCACTCCCTAAAGGTCTTAAAGGCTTCATCCTTACTTTTGAGAAAGTAAATCCAAAATTTTCTATTGCTATAATCTTGAAAAGTAATGAAATACATGATACCTCCATGAAGATTATCTTGGCTGGTCCCTGTAAATCAATATGGACATAATATATAATTCCTCTAGTGTAGTGTTGACCATTTGTGAATTTAGCCCAATGCATTCTTCCATATATACAATGTTCAAAAAATGGCAAAATTTCCACATTGTCTCTTGCTGCTTTCTCAAAATCTACAACTCCTTAAGATTCATGTCTCCCAACCTTTGATGCCATAGACTTGTATATTTTGAATGGATAATACAACCTCTGCATTTCCAATTATGATACTTTCCTCTAGGACATAACTTTCATTTTTCTTGTATTCTTTACTCGCCATTATGGCACCATTCATTACCTTCATTGTACCATGTTCAACTTGGTACGATCAATCACACTCCTCTAGTATTCATAAGGGATATTAAGTTTCTCTTTGTTGAAGGACATATCCCATTCCTATTGGTACTCTCCCCGTACCATCTTAAAACCCCAAATTTACTCAATCAATGCCTGCAACCTTGCATTCTGAATTATTCCCTATGATGACCTCCCTCTATCAATTTCTTAAATCCAAGAATCCAATCTCCCTTGGCCCAGGTGGAAGTAGCATCTTGAGTCAAAGACCCACTCATCATCGGAATATCTTGTAGTTACCATTATCACATCTGCATTTAAGTAACCTACTAAAGCAATTGACCCTTTTCAAGCATCTTCCCCACCATCATTCTTTTCTTGAATTTCCTATCAGGACAATCTTTCTTTTCAATGCCCTTCTAGTCACACTGAAAACATCTTTTGTTTGTTTTATTAGTGCCCTTATCAATTTTAAATTGTATTTGGATCTTTTCTTCGTGTATTTAATCTTTCCATCAAACTTCATTGTTTTCTTCGTCTCTTCCTTTTAGTTTCTTTCAGCTCCTTCTAGTGTAGCACGTAAATGCTCATATGAATTTGCAAGGAACTTATTAGAAGTAAAGCTTGGTCTTCATCTTCAATACTCACATCAATGTGTTCCATATTGGTAATGACCTTGATGAATCCAACAATGTACTTTGAAATTTTGAGGAAAATATTTTCTAAGGGAGGGGGGGCAGGGGGGAATATAACAGCCTTCACACTATGTTAGAAATATTTGAAACATTTAAGTACTAATTAGTATTACTAGAATTTTATAAATCGTTAGTGTTGTATTTTTAGTAATATTATATTAGGATCAAGGGTAGAATAGGAAAGTAGTAGCATCAACAAGTCCAAGCAACAAAGAAAGAACATGTCACCTTTATTTTTCTCTTTCTCTTTCACTCACGGGTACTGATTCATCTTCCACCTTCATTTTCTTTCACTTCCAATTATACACTATCAAAACCATTCTAAAAACACCAACACCCAGTTACTTTTCATCGTCTACACAAACTTATTCAAAGACAAATACCATATACAGTCTTTTAACTTCAATCTAACCCATTGCATGTCCCTTTCTTCCTCTCCATAATGCATTAATCAACCAAAACAATACTGAAGGAAGATAAGAAGCAGATTGGGAATTCTTCGAATCTAAAACAGAGCGTAAAAGACATGGAACAAAGAGCTGATAAGACAAGCATCTTCCACAACCCAGCTCGAATTGAAGAGGATTATTATTAGAAAACTATGAGTTATTTTAGAACAAATTTTATTTTTGCATGCGGGTTTTTCTGGTTTCAATTCAGTTTTTGTTATTGTGGAAGTGATATTCTGGGTTTATTTTGGGTTCACTAAAATGTGAGAGTGAGAGAAAAGTTTTAAATTTAGCATCCATGAAATATTTTTGAAATCTACATTTCACTGGTCTTTAAATCATGCATTATGCATTTGTGGTATGATGAATTTGATTTAGAAGGAATCCCATGAAATAGAAAATCGTGATGGGTGGAATACGTAATTAATGTGTTCTCACAATTCCAACACATGTCATTCTGCCTCTAATTCTTTTAATTATTTTGCCTTTAATTTTCTTTTATTTTGTCTCTGATTTTACATATTTTATCTTGCCTCTAATTTTCTTCTCTATTGTTTATGATTTCCTTCTTCTATCTTATCTCTAGTTTTCTTCTTTTTTGCCTTTGATATTCCTATTTTCATGCTTCCTTTGATCCAAGTATGACTTTGATCATATTGTCTCTGATTAGAATGTGCCTCTAATCATGTAGTCTTTAATCCAAGTTCGACTCTTATTATGATGCCTCTGATCCCTAGCAGCGGCGCCAAAAACTCGATAGCGTTTCAGCAAGTGTACTGAATCGTTGCAAGTAATAAAAAAATGGTAGTACTGAGTGTCAAACTCAAGGATTGCGTTTTACTATTGAATTATATTAAATTTCTAAAGTTGAACAAAAAGTCCCCAAATTAATTGAAATAATATTTATAATTAACAATAGTAATAAAATTGATCATTTATAGTAACAAAAATGTCAAGGATGAGTTTCACTTCGAATCCAACCTTGGTGTCTAATTTGATCCTAATTACTGAATTCCTTTATTGAATTATTACCGAATTCACTTTATTATTCTTGCCCTAATGTCTTAGCGACATAACCCTTAATTCCAAAGTAACCCCTTATTCCTTAGTGGATTTAAGATTAGAATTAAGTCTTGCTGTACAGGTATTCTCTTGTTAAACTATTGCCTTTGCAACTAATTTAATTGGTTTCATGACCTGCATCTATCCCTAGACTACAAGTTCATGAATTTCTCATCTCAAGCATTCGTAAAGTCCACTTCCGTTTCAAAATACGTATCGTAGAACATTTTAATATTGATCAAGCAATAAAAAGTATTAAGCACAGACATGAGAAAAATATTTCAATAAACTCATTCATATAACTAGAAATCAAATCAGAAAAATAAGGGTTTCATCTTGTTACACTCATCCCTAAAAAATAGGGTTTAGTTACTCATGACAGAGGTATAAAAAATAGAGATTAAAGAAGGATTAAAGGAAGGATTCATGAATGATTCATGATAAAACTCCTCCAATGGTGTTAAGAACAACCGTCTATGAGTTTCTCAGCTAGGGCACAAGCCTCCCAACTTCCAAATAGTCAAAAAGATACCGAAAAAGTGATAAAAACGCGTTTTAATGAGTTCTGATGCGTGTCGCGCGCTTTAGGCACGCTTCAAGCGCACCTGGATCGAATCCCGATGAGAAAATATTGTGGAAATGCGCCTCGGGCGTTTAAGGCATTTTTCTCCTCTTTTGTGTCCGAATTGAGTTTTGGTGTGTGCATGAAAGAAGTAGATATGGATCTTAGCTTTCATTTGCACTTTGTGTGACTCCAATTGGACATCTAAAACTCCAGTTATGGCTTAAATACTCCACATAGGTCATGTTGATTTTTTCACCAAAATTCAGCAATGCACTAAAAAAAAGAAACAACGCAAAACTACGAAAAATATCTACTTAGTCAAGAAAATAAGAACATAAATATTTCATTAAATCAAATAACTAAAATCAAAAAAATATTAAATTAACTAATGAATAAAAGATAAATACGACTAAAAACAATGAAAACTATGTCTTTGATCATGCTTCCTCGAACTTTGCTTCTTATCATGATTCCTCTGAAGTTGCCTCTGACTTGAGTCTGCCTCTAGTCATTCTAACTCTAATCCAAGTTCCTCGGATCATGCTGCCTCTGACCCGAGTCTGCTTCTGGTCATGTTTCCTCGAATCCAAATTCCCTGATCTGACAACGTAACTAAGTGATTGCTTCCAATTAAACAAGTCCTCAATTAAGACTTTCTTCGATGAATGATTGAAGTTAATTTATCTTCTAGTTATATATTAACATATTGAGTTTGATTGAGTGGCTACATTAGATGTGTTGATAAAATATGCATTGCATGCATGATATTATTAAGTCATAGCACACATGGTCCAAGTACATAGTGGGACATTTAAGGATTGTTTCAGGCATGAAACAATGGGTAAAGGAATAATGGATTTGGACGTTGGTTTGGGGTCGTGACCAGACCAACATTACCAAGAGGATATGCATATTTTTTGTACTTTAAGGAAGACGAGGAATATGTAATTTTCCATAATTAAAGCAAAAAGAGAAATATGTTATTTTTCATACTTTAAAGAAAAGCTTAAAGAAAAGCTTAAAGATTTTTCATACTTTGCATATTCATGTCATGTTTTCATTACATTTAAGGCAATGGAACTCATCTTTTATGGAACTCACTGATATTATTATCTTATTCCCTATTTTTATGTATTGTAGAAGATGAGATGGATTGAGGCGGGTAGTTAGGGCAGCAGAGGATATATCTTTGCAGTGATGTTGTTTAAATTTATAATATGATTTTTATTGTATACATTAGAGGATGCTTGATTATTATGAATTACATATATAGTTACAATGATTTATTAAAGTATATAAATTTATTACCGTATTCTAGATACATGTTAATGTTACAAAACTAATAATTATCCTAACATGCAATAAAAAGTGCGAGGGAACTCACTCTTTGTTTGTATTCTATATGTAGAAAGAAGACTGAAGATGGTCTAGTTCTTCAAGGCTTGATTCTTTTGAAATCCCTACACTTCTAATCTTCTAATCGTAGGTGTGGGATATCATGTTGATTTAGTACTAAATTATCTAGTGTACCCTTTAGTATCAATTCTCTTCCTAAGTTATCCTAGCTACTATTACTATTAATTTATAATTAAAACACTTTTATATATATATATATATATATATATATATATATATATATATATATATTATTGCTAATTGATTTATTTATTTAGACTTTTGTAAAGTAGATTTCTAAAATTATAAATTTAAATTTTGAATTTTAAATCTAGAAAAAGAATGTAATTACTTCGGTAAACTTTTTCTTATTATTTTGTTCTCATTTAGGTATTTGGATTGGATGAAACCTTTTTGTTAAGATATAATAGTTAAATTTTTTGAACGATTGTCTGAGAAAATTAATGCAATTTGATGTAGTGTAACTGATAGGTTGAATAACATAATTTAATTGTTTGATTTCTTTGGACAAATT
>JBBPBP010009777.1:37326006-37339318 GCA_037974735.1 Cicer chorassanicum | reverse complement strand
AACTTTTTCTTATTATTTTGTTCTCATTTAGGTATTTGGATTGGATGAAACCTTTTTGTTAAGATATAATAGTCAAATTTTTTGAACGATTGTCTGAGAAAATTAATGCAATTTGATGTAGTGTAACTGATAGGTTGAATAACATAATTTAATTGTTTGATTTCTTTGGACAAATTAATTTTATGATTTTTTTTGATACATATTTTTAGTTTTAGTAAATTCTTCATATGCATTTAATTATTACTATTATTTTAATATTTTTATTATTAAAATAAGTATTATTTCATTTAAGGTAAATATTTCATTTTTAATAACTTTGATCATAAAAATAATCATTCTTGCAAAGTATTGATTCTTAGAATTTATTGCCATAATCAATAAGAGTTAGAATTCATCGTCTTAATCTTTAACTTTGACCATGTATATTTAAGATAATAATTAATCTTTAAAAACAAATTAAAAATGAAGACTGTAATGAGATTTAAATTTTAAAAAAATAAAAATAAAATAGACACTTATGTGTTACCATAAAATGGTAACCTATCTTGCCTATAAATTAAGAGATTCTTGGGTTGGTTCATCATTCTAAAACTTCATAAAAACCCAACGTGTATAGTATACACATAATTAAATTAAGATGATGGGAAAGAAGATTATTGCTTTTTTAATGCTTGTAATGGTTTTAGGCTTGCAAGTGACCACATTGGATGCACACCAAATTGATGACATCAGTTGCTCTGAGGCTATTGTTTCCTTAGTGCCATGTGTACCCTTTTTGACAGGATTAGGCCAACCAACACCATCTACTTCCTGTTGTGAAGGAGCACAAAGTTTAAATCAAAAGGCGGACACCACTCAGGTTCGACGTGATGTGTGTCAATGTCTCAAAGGAGCTTCAATAAAATTTGGGGTTAACCCTGACAAAACAAAACAACTTCCACAACTTTGTAACATTAGTCTTTCCTTTTCGTTAGATCCTAGCATTGACTGCAACACGTAAGTTTTTCTTTCTCTTTTCTTGCTAAATCACACAAAATCGTATATATTTTTTTGAAATGCAACTGTTAATTTAAATTATTATTTTTTATTTGAAAAAGACTTAAAATCATGACTTTTTATCACCTAATTAATCATCTTATTATTGTTTTTATTTATCCACGGGATTCCATAATGCTTCAATATGGGTCAAGCAGATCATGAAGTAAGCTAGAAGAACAACAATAAAAAATTTATAGCAATAAGCAAAAGTGAAAAATTGTACCAACTTTTTAAAGTTGTATTGTTTTTAGCAGTATATTAATGAAAATTTGAATCATATTTATTTGTTATCCATTCTCTGTTTCTTATTCTCTGAAGTGTAATATAATCTTTTGAAGATTATATTATACAAAAAAAATTGTCAAATAAAACATAATTTTAATCTATGTAAAAATTGAAAATTTTAACTCAACCAAACCAACAAACACATAAAACATGTATTCTACGAGAACATCATTATCTTCCTTTTTAAAAAAAATGAATGCTAACAATTCATAAAAAATATATATAAATATTCATCATGATTATATATGTCAATTTCATAACTCTCCCTAACCATGACAATTATTAGAGTCAAATAAATAAATCAATGCACTTATTTGTTAGAAGAATACGATATGTTAAAAAAACTCTTGGAAAGAAATATAAATTGATATTAAAATTTAAAAAATCCAATTTTTATTATTCAATTTATATTGTTATTTTATTATTCAATTTATATTGTTATTAGAGTCGCGTTTGGATTTTCCGTTAAAAAGATAGTTAATAGACAAATTGGTTCTTCAAATTGTAAACATCGGTCAAATTAATTCTTGAATTTTACAAATTGATAAATACATTTCAGAAATTGTAATATAGTAATAAAAATAGTTCATATTTAAAATTTTATCTTTTATAATGGGACATGTTAATTGAATATTTGACCCCTCAACATTTATCTCATAGCATTGTCATCACAAAGCGAACCAATTTTTCAATGAAATTTAAATCTTTAATGTACTACTTTGTCAATAATTAGTCAATGTACAATTACAATTACTTACAAATTTATCTTTGAGATGACAAAATTTTATCGCCAAAATTGTCCCCGAGAAGATGACAATGATGTGGAATCAACGTGGATAGGTAACATATTCAATTACAATGTCACATCAAAATATCTAACGAAAAAAGTTTACACAAACTATTTTTAATGATATTTTACAATGTTAGGGATGTATTTGTCAATTCAAAAAATTCAGGAACTAATTTGAACGACGCTGACAATTTCAAGTACCATTGTAAAATATCCCAAATTACTTAACTAAAAAATAATGTAGAATATTACAAATTAATATTATTACAATCTAACTTGGCAAGAGAAGTCATAATAGGTATTAAAATACAATGTTATAAGTCAAAAGTTTCAAACTTAAACAATATAACAAAATTCCAAAATATAAATACAATCACTACTAAGAATTGAAAACATCAACAATAGAGAGTGAGATGAGAATTTCACTGACTTCTATAATAGGGGAAGGGTAGTTAGAAAATAAATTTTTGAAAACATCAACAATCGAAAAGTACACATTTCCTTTTCAGTATAGTCTTTCAGGTAAAATTACGTATGAAAACCTTTTATTATTTCCTGTCAATTTTTCGATAAAATATGGGCAGTCCATCCCAATTATCTCAATGTGAGCAACCAAAATAATTGTGATCATTTTGTAAGGTAGGTCTTTACCATGACCGAAATAGGTGTCCCTATTGCTCTTTCCTCACAGATGTTTCATTAATGAAACACCATCATATATCACCGTATCATTTTTAATTGTTTAATTTATAACATATAATTGAAAAATAAAATTTGAACGTCAAAAAAAGTATAATATCATTTTAAGTTAAATCAATGTATATCGCAACATTAAGCTTATTAATCAAGCAACCATTAACAATATAATTAGAATCAACATAAAAGAATACTACAAACAAAACAAACATTAAAACAGCAAAGAATATTTCAAATATGTCATATTTGCTTAGTGAATTTGACATTCGCTCAGCGAATCCAAAATAGAGGCTAATTTTTCCAAAATTATTCAAATTCCTTAAGCAAATTCAAGTTTGAAGCAACCATGTTGGTCCCAAAGCTAAATTCGCTTAGAGAAATTATTTCTGTTTAGCGAATTTATACAAATTCAGAACTCTCAGTTCAAAAATAAAGAAATACACCACATGCAAACAAATATAATCATCCGAATAATCAAATACACTACAGAAACACATATGACATACAATCCATTCAATCAAGTAGCAAGAATGCAACATTTCTTAACATGCAAAAATACAGATTTTCACACACGCATTTTGAAATCTATAAAAGTTCTAAAACTCAAATCAATATCATATTTTCTTCCACTAAAATACCCAAATTCCTTATATTACGTGAAAAGAAAATGAAAAATGAAGACTGTAATGAGATTTAAATTTTTTAATATAAAAATAAAATAGACACTTATGTGTTACCATAAAATGGTAGCCTATCTTGCCTATAAATTAAGAGATGCTAGGGGAGGTTGGTCATTCTAAAACTTCATGTGAATGTAGCCTATCTTGCCTATAAATTAATTGGTAGCCTTAATAGACACTCAGGTTTAACGTGATGTATGTGAATGTCTCAAAGGAGCTTTAATAAAATTTGGGGTTAACTCTGACAAAACAACACAACTTCCACAACTTTGTAACATTTGTCTTTCCTTTTCGTTTGATCCTAGCATTGAATGCAACACGTAAGTTTGTTTCTCTCTTTTCTTGCTAAATCACACAAAATCGAATACATTTTTTTGAAAGGCAACTGTTAATTTTAAATAATTATGTTTTTTTTTATAAAAAAGACTTAAAATCATGACCTTGTATTACCTAATCATCTTTTTTTTTATCCACAAGATTCCATAATGCTACAATATGTGTAAAACCCTAAATTTCAAACTCTAATTTATATAATTTTAGTATATTTGGTGTTAAATTGCTGAGGCATTTAGCCCAATTTTAATTCATTTCGTGAATTAAATACCAAAAGCATGTTTTATTAGAGTTTGTTATATGTTTATATATATATATATATTTATCTTTCAATTGAGTTGCAATGAGAGTAGATTTTTTTATCAAAATAATTTGAGATGTGGGTAAGAGTTTTAGATATTTGTTGGTTTGGTTTATATATATATAAATATATGTATATATATATATATATATATATATATATATTTATTTATTTATTATCGGACTATTTTGTTAAAAATATCTCTGGTTACTAAAAAATTTATCTGCCAATTAAGTTGCAACGAGAATATATATTTTTATCAAAATAATTTGAGATGTGGGTAAGAGTTTTAGATATTTGTTGGTTTGGTTTATGTATATATATATATATATATATATGAAGCCACAAGAGGAAAGGGAAAACATTTTCAACCTCACCTTCCTCATTTCTTCTTCTTCTTCTTTCTGTTCCCGAGAAAAAGCCATCGTGTTGGTGGTTTTCAAAACCGCCAAACACAAACCTCCACTTTTCATCGACCTCTGAGCTCCATCTCGTGAAGTGACAGAAGGGGAAATTGCTCAGCTCTACGTTACGGTGCTAGTGAGCTAACTTTGGAAGCGACGTCGTGAGCGAAGTTTTTACCGAAATTAATTGCAGTGCCATAATCGACTGTTAAAGTTATCGTTGAGGTAAGGGCTATTTCCAAATTTTTATCTTGCATATAGGACTCTATATGTGTATTTGTGGAGTTTGATTTTGATGGAGTTTATGTGTGAATTTGGGGAAAAGGAATTTAATGTGATTTATGTGTGTTGTGGAAAAGAAATATGGTGGGTGAAATGTGGTGGGTGAATTGTGCCGTATTTAGTGTTGGTGATTGATTGATTTGGTGTTGAAAGTGTTTAAGTGACTTTGGTGTGTTTCAAAATTGAAAATCTGTCATTTTTACAGTTGTATTCGAATACAACAGGGTTGTAGTCGAATACAGTTGAGTTGTTTTTGCCTCTGACTTGCGTTTTAGAAAGTGTAGTCGACTACGAGGACGGTGTAGTCGAATACAAATCACAAAGTTTTAACACTGACTTCGCAATTGTTTTCAAAAACAAGGGATTTGTATTCGAATACAAAATCTGCAGGATTTTTCACTATTTCCGCATCTGTATCCGACTAGATGGAGGTTGTAGTCGAATACAGTTGTGCTGCTTGTGCAATTTTTGCTGTTTTCTGTTGTTTTTGCATCTGTATTCGTAAACGACACTGCAGTTTGGTCCAAAACTTCGTTTTTCAACCATGTTTATGCATGTTTAGCATATGCAAACCCTTTCTAGATGCATGCTAAGTTGAAGGGTGATTTTATCCATTTAAAATTTAAAAGTTGTGTGGTATTTGTTAATTTTCGGTTTGCTATTTGTTTGCCTCTGACTTGAGTCTGCCTCTAGTCATTCTAACTCTAATCCAAGTTCCTCGAATCATGCTGCCTCTGACCCGAGTCTGCTTCTGGTCATGTTTCCTCGAATCCAAATTCCCTGATCTGACAACGTAACTAAGTGATTGCTTCCAATTAAACAAGTCCTCAATTAAGACTTTCTTCGATGAATGATTGAAGTTAATTTATCTTCTAGTTATATATTAACATATTGAGTTTGATTGAGTGGCTACATTAGATGTGTTGATGAAATATGCATTGCATGCATGATATTATTAAGTCATAGCACACATGGTCAAAGTACATAGTGGGACATTTAAGGATTGTTTCAAGCATGAAACAATGGGTAAAGGAATAATGGATTTGGACGTTGGGTGAAGGAGCACAAAATTTATATCAAAAGGCGGACACCACTCAGGTTCGACGTGATGTGTGTCAATGTCTCAAAGGAGCTTCAATAAAATTTGGGGTTAAGTCTAACAAAACTAAACAACTACCACAACTTTGTAACATTGGTCTTTCCTTTTCGTTAGATCCTAGCATTGACTGCAACACGTAAGTTTTTCTTTCTCTTTTCTTGCTTAATCACACAAAATCGTATACATTTTTTTGAAAGGCAACTATTAATTTTAAATAATTATTTTTTATATAAAAAAGACTTAAAATCATGACTTTTTATCACCTAAAGATCTTATTATTGTTTTTATTTATCCACAGGATTCCATAATGCTACAATATGGGTCAAGTAGATCATGAAGTAAGCTAGAAGAACAACAACAAAAACTTTATAACAATAAGCAAAAGTGAAAAATTGTACCAACTTTTTAAAGTTGTATAGTTTTTAGCAGTATATTTATGAAAATTTGAATCATATTTATTTGTTATCCATTCTCTGTTTCTTAATTTCTGAAGTGTAATATGATCTTTTGAAGATTATATTATACAAAAAAATTGTCAAATAAAATATAATTTTAATCTACGTAAAATTGAAAATTTTAACTCAACCAATCCAACAAACACATAAAACATGTATTCTACGAGAACATCATTATCTTCCTTACAAAAAAAATGAATGCTAACAACTCATAAAAAATATATATAAATATTCATCATGATTATATATTTCAATTTCATAACTCTCCCTATCCATGACAATTATTAGAGTCAAATATATAAATATTCATCATGATTCATGAATTGTCCGTCCACTCCTGTAATGGCATAGTATCAGGCCTCATAACCAAGTATTTTAGAATATAATGGTACCAAATGATGAAGAAGTATAAAGTATAGGACATGCATAACATTTCATCCTTGTGACTGTTTTATTGTGATTGATTTAGATTAAACTTTTGATATTATGTTCTTGAATGTTTCTCATGTTTGTGCTAATTTGACTACTTGCGTGTTCTACTCGTTTATCTTATATTGTTACATGATTTTGAAACTCACTCTCATTGTTTGTGTTTGGCGTTTGCGATGGATGCAAACGAGCTGCAAGCTGCAAATGAAGACTAGTACCCTCAGAGTGTCGAAAGTCATCTTGTCTTGAAGACTCTTATTATATGCATTGTGTTAATGTTATTTCTGAACGTCTTTTATTTTTGAAATTCCCGCTCTAATAGTGACCTCGGGTTGGGACTATATTTGCATTTATTACTAAACTTATCTACGTGTACTTCAAAGGGATTTTGTTGTCTAATATTATGACTTTGAGTTGTTAAGTTTTATAGAAATTTTTGGATTAATGACATATTTAGTGATTTCGTGATACTCTTTACCTTGTAAAAATGTTTGACAGTTTATATATTTTTCTTGAAGAATTTCATTATTTAATGTAAAAAAATTCAATATTAATTTGGGATTTAGGGTGTCACAGCCTCTGGTCAGAGTCTGCCTCTATTCATGTTGTCTCTAATCCAAATTCAATTACCCGAATGTGTAACTAAGTGTCTGCTTCCAATTCTATGATGAATGTTAGAAATAAATATATGTTCTAGTTTTGTATTAACATATTGAGTTTGATCCAGTGGCTGCATTAGATGTGTATGACGAAATGTGGATTGCATACATGATATTACATATGCATTGCACATGGTGGGACATTTCAAGATTGTTTCAAGAATGAAACAATGGGTAAAGGTAAAACAAATCAAGATGCCGGTTTGGGGTCGTGGACAGACAAAATTTATCTAGAGCTCTCAATTATCTTGGTGACCCATGTTAAGATAATTGGGAAAACTTTTTCGTATTCTAAGGAAAAGAAATAGGACATGCATATTTTCCATACTTTAAGGAAAAGGAGGAATATGTTATTTTTCATACTTAAAGGAAAAAGAGGAATATGTTGTTTTTCATTGTTTAAAGAAAAGCTTAAAGATTTGTTTTAAAAATAAATAGATTGCATATCTATTTCATGTTTTCAATACATTTAAGGAATATTATTTCTAACTACCCCTCCTCTTTTATATAACTTAGTGATATTATTAACTCATCCCCTATTTTTATATATTATAGCAGATGAAAGGGATTGAGGAGAGGAGTTCGCGCAGTACAGGATAGAGCCCTGCAATGATTTTGTTAAAGTTTGTAATATGATTTTTATTGTATACATTAGGATGCTTGTATACTATGTATTACATATATAGTTACAATGACATTTTAAGTTGCACTCATGATATTTTATATGATTGCTTCTGAAATATTAAAATTTATAAATTTATTACCATATTCTAGATACATAGTGATGGTTACTACATTTTGGTATCTGAGCTGATTGAACCAATTGGAGTACTGGTAGTGGGTTAAATTAAAATGCTTTTCTTTTTCTATATGTTCTAAGTACTATTGCACCAAATTATAAGTCTGATTAGCTTTGTATTTTGTGTTTTGTATGCAGAACTATGGTAGAAAGACCTAGAAAACATGACGTGTTATGAATTGA
Organism: Cicer chorassanicum; assembly: GCA_037974735.1. Taxonomy (NCBI): domain Eukaryota; kingdom Viridiplantae; phylum Streptophyta; class Magnoliopsida; order Fabales; family Fabaceae; genus Cicer; species Cicer chorassanicum. The sequence goes on along the minus strand of JBBPBP010009777.1, from coordinate 37,330,885 downwards.
TTTAAATGAGTGGCACCTATTTTGGAAAAGAGGTAGAGTCTTTCAATAGGTTGGCTAGGCTTATGTATAGAAGAATTGTAATATTCCTAGTAAGAAGGCTAAATCAGATGAAAGATGTTCCAATAGTCAAAGATTAAGGGAAATTGAGGCAACTAAATGCCAAACTATTACAGAAGATTTAAATGGTTTATCAATAGAAGCATATAGAACTAAGGTTTATATGGAATAGGAGGTTAGCCAAAATGTAAGGTTAAGCATACATATTGAAATGGTTAGTATGGCATGTGACGTTAGTAATGTGAGAAGTATCCCAAGCCAAGAGGTGAAAGTAGCAGACCATGCCATACCACAAGTCACATAGTTTAAACACTTAGGTTAATTGTTCGAAATAAAGGAGAAGTGTAAAGAGGTCAGTATATTGCCAGATTCAAGTATAGTGATTGGAATGGAGGACAAATGCCCTTGAAGATGTGAAGATTAAGGATAATAATTTGAATGAGTAAATAGATAGAAAATAAAATGTTTATTCAAGAGAAGTTAGAAACAGTGTAACAAATAAGTTATGCAATATTATACTGCATTTTTATCAACTTTCAAGCTGTTAAGGATTGGGGTAATTTCTTTGCAAGAATTGAAACAATTTTGTAAGTTATGCAATATTTGGCTTTGGTTTTGGAATAGTTGAGGCATAAGTGGTTTATTGGGATACTGGAGTTGTGGTTTCCTATAAGTTTGAAGCAATGCTTAGCAATCTCTTGCATCCTACTCTAGAGGTAGAAACTTGAAGTGATTAAGTTCCATATTGTTGGGATTATATCAGACCTAATGTATGCGTGTCGGGTGCACCTTCTGTATGCCTATGTTAAGATACTAGATTTGGAAATTAACCCAATAGAATAAATGAATAGGGAGCTTAGAGTTTTTTATAGAGGAAACAAATGACTACAGGTTCCTCTGATCAGATTTCCTTTGATCAGACTTCATCTGATACATATCTTTTCTGATCAGAGTACCTCTGATCGAATTTTAATCTTATATAATTCTCCTTCTGGACAGGTTACCTCTGATACAATTTTCCTCTAATCAAACTACTTCTAATCCATATTTCCTCTAAACTATTTCGTCCTTGATTAGAATTCCTCTGATATTTCTTCTGATCAAATTCCCTCTGACCTAGATTTTTTCTGAACATACTTTATCTAATCAGATTTCCTCTAATATAGTTATTCCTTTAATAAGATTACTTCTGATCTAGTTTTCCTCTAATGTATTTCTTCATATGATCTAACCTTCTCTAATCAGCCTTCCTCTGATATAGTTCTTCCTCTTATCACATTACTTCTGATCCAATTTTCCTCTGATGCAGTAATTCATCTAATTTGACCTCCTATGATCAGAATTTGTTTAATATAGTTTTTCCTCTTATCAGATTATTTCTAATTCATTTTTTCCTCTGCTGCAGTTTTTCTAATAAAATTTTTGTGAGTAGAGATGTGATTTTGAAGAAGAGAAACAACGGTAATGAATGCAAATTTTGAAGTAAACACAACCACCATACTTGCTTATAATGCTTTTGCATTTCAACAAGAAGGAATTAAACCTCAAGTGACACTGCCTAGGGGATTGCTTGAGTCCACTAAGTAATCTTTAAAAGGACAAACCCTATTTTCTCTTTCTTTAACTTCTAAATCTCTAGGTTGCTTCATAAGAATAATCTCCTTCAAATCATCATGAAGGAAGGGTATTTTTACTATCCTTGTATTTAATAGCTTCAATAACATTCTTTAGTCCCTTACTACCAAATTCTTCGACAACGTGAAATGCATAGCTGATTATATCCACTAATAACCCATATCTTTGAGGTGGATTTATTTGTCTTCTGTCTCTATCCTCTGCTAGAAAATACACATTTGTATTATCATGATTTCTATAATCTAAATAAGCTGCTACATGGGTTGTAAGTTGATTCTGCCCAAGGGTTTCGTTTAGATCAAATCTTGGCTCATTTCCATCTCCTGGTTACACCCCAAGCTCAATGTATCTAAAACATTTTGAAAATGAATTTAGTCCTCACTGTATTTAGTGACTTGTAGTGCTTTTCTCCATGAAATTTGATAACTCTTCTTGTAATGCATCTTTTATTTTAATGCACCAAGTTCTATACCCCTTCACTTCATCAGAACATCTAACAAAAAATCCCTTCTTTACTCTAAGTCCCATTTTCCATTATTTCCATATCGATAAGATAATAGGTTGTGTGATGCAGCTTCAACCCAAAATTATATAGGCATATTTGAGTTGAAAAACATAAACCCCATTCTTTATAGGATAGTCCTATTCATTTTGTTACCCAATCTGTTTTGTTGAATAGTTTGCCTATTAGTTTTATTTCTAGTTATACCCTATTGCTTGCACTAACTTGTAAATTCTTTACAACAAAACTCTAAGCCTTCATATTTTCTATGGGTTTTAATCTTCCTTTCAGTTTTAATTTCTATCATTATCTTCCACTCCCTAAAGGTCTTAAAGGCTTCATCCTTACTTTTGAGAAAGTAAATCCAAAATTTTCTATTGCTATAATCTTGAAAAGTAATGAAATACATGATACCTCCATGAAGATTATCTTGGCTGGTCCCTGTAAATCAATATGGACATAATATATAATTCCTCTAGTGTAGTGTTGACCATTTGTGAATTTAGCCCAATGCATTCTTCCATATATACAATGTTCAAAAAATGGCAAAATTTCCACATTGTCTCTTACTGCTTTCTCAAAATCTACAACTCCTTAAGATTCATGTCTCCCAACCTTTGATGCCATAGACTTGTATATTTTGAATGGATAATACAACCTCTGCATTTCCAATTATGATACTTTCATCTAGGACATAACTTTCATTTTTCTTGTATTCTTTACTCGCCATTATGGCACCATTCATTACCTTCATTGTACCATGTTCAACTTGGTACGAACAATCACACTCCTCCAGTATTCATAAGGGATATTAAGTTTCTCTTTGATGAATGACATATCCCATTCCTATTGGTACTCTCCCCGTACCATCTTAAAACCCCAAATTTACTCAATCAATGCCTACAACCTTGCATTCTAAATTACTCCCTATGATGACCTCCCTCTATCAATTTCTTATATCCAAGAATCCAATCTCCCTTGGCCTAGGTGGAAGTAGCATCTTGAGTCAAAGACCCACTCATCATCGGAATATCTTGTAGTTACCATTATCACATCTGCATTTAAGTAACCTACTAAAGCAATTGACCCTTTTCAAGCATCATCCCCACCATCATTCTTTTCTTGAATTTCTTATCAGGACAATCTTTCTTTTCAATGCCCTTCTAGTCACACTGAAAACATCTTTTGTTTGTTTTATTAGTGCCCTTATCAGTTTTAAATTGTATTTGGATATTTTCTTCTTGTATTTAATCTTTCCAACAAACTTCATTGTTTTCTTCGTCTCTTCCTTTTAGTTTCTTTCAGCTCCATCTAGTGTAGCACGTAAATGCTCATATGAATTTGCAAGGAACTTATTAGAAGTAAAGCTTGGTCTTCATCTTCAATACTCACATCAATGTGTTCCATATTGGTAATGACCTTGATGAATCCAACAATGTACTTTGAAATTTTGAGGAAAATATTTTCTAAGGGAGGGGGGGCAGGGGGGAATATAACAGCCTTCACACTATGTTAGAAATATTTGAAACATTTAAGTACTAATTAGAATTACTAGAATTTTATAAATCGTTAGTGTTGTATTTTTAGTAATATTATATTAGGATCAAGGGTAGAATAGGAAAGTAGTAGCATCAACAAGTTCAAGCAACAAAGAAAGAACATGTCACCTTTATTTTTCTCTTTCTCTTTCACTCACGGGTACTGATTCATTCTCCACCTTCATTTTCTTTCACTTCCAATTATACACTATCAAAACCATTCTAAAAACACCAACACCCAGTTACTTTTCATCGTCTTCCCAAACTTATTCAAAGACAAACACCATATAAAGTCTTTTAACTTCAATCTAACCCATTGCATGTCCCTTTCTTCCTCTCCATAATGCATTAATCAACCAAAACAATACTGAAGGAAGATAAGAAGCAGATTGGGAATTCTTCGAATCTAAAACAGAGCGTAAAAGACATGGAACAAAGAGCTGATAAGACAAGCATCTTCCACAACCCAGCTCGAATTGAAGAGGATTATTATTAGAAAACTATGAGTTATTTTAGAACAAATTTTATTTTTGCATGCGGGTTTTTCTGGTTTCAATTCAGTTTTTGTTATTGTGGAAGTGATATTCTGGGTTTATTTTGGGTTCACTAAAATGTGAGAGTGAGAGAAAAGTTTTAAATTTAGCATCCATGAAATATTTTTGAAATCTACATTTCACTGGTCTTTAAATCATGCATTATGCATTTGTGGTATGATGAATTTGATTTAGAAGGAATCCCATGAAATAGAAAATCGTGATGGGTGGAATACGTAATTAATGTGTTCTCACAATTCCAACACATGTCATTCTGCCTCTAATTCTTTTAATTATTTTGCCTTTAATTTTCTTTTATTTTGTCTCTGATTTTACATATTTTATCTTGCCTCTAATTTTCTTCTCTATTGTTTATGATTTCCTTCTTCTATCTTATCTCTAGTTTTCTTCTTTTTTGCCTTTGATATTCCTATTTTCATGCTTCCTTTGATCCAAGTATGACTTTGATCATATTGTCTCTGATTAGAATGTGCCTCTAATCATGTAGTCTTTAATCCAAGTTCGACTCTTATTATGATGCCTCTGATCCCTAGCAGCGGCGCCAAAAACTCGATAGCGTTTCAGCAAGTGTACTGAATCGTTGCAAGTAATAA
>JBBPBP010009777.1:37256278-37309487 GCA_037974735.1 Cicer chorassanicum | reverse complement strand
CATATATAACTCTTTTTCTCTTCCATATATGGACCACCTACAAATTAATATCTATATGAAAACCTGTTAATCAATATTTTAATTATGCAGAAATAAGTAATTATTAAGAGATGAGGCATTTTATTGTTTTTTCATAAGAGATATTTTAAATATATTTTTAACTTATCTAAAAATATACATCTTAAATGAAAAAATACTATTATATAGTAATTTTAAAGAAATTGCAGCTTAAGATAATATTTTGAAGTAAATCTTTATTTTTATTATATTATGTGCCGTATAACACAATATACTAGTAGCCTAGATTATAATATACGATGATACATTAATGTACTAGATAATGAAGTCTAGACGACGACAATACAATTTGTCCGACATATAACTGCAAAATCTTTAATAACTTAGTTTTAAAATATGTGATTTACATAAGGATTAAATTAATAAGGATACATAACTATTTATATACTGTGACTATCAATATATATATGTGACACTCTAAACCCAAAAATAATATATATATATATATATATATATATATATATATATATAGTATTTATATCATATTTTTATAAAAAATTTGTACTGAGATAAAAAATAAATTTTTCTGAGTTATTTAGGATATCACATATCTTATAGTACAAATGAGACACTTTAAACTTATTCCTTCTTATAAAGCAATGCAATCTCAATGAACTTGATTTAACTATAGTACTTATAAGGTTTTCATATAAAAAAATCGTTTCTAATGAAATAAGTAAAATATAAATTACAACTCTTATTTCCGATATCACCTATCAGAGTGGGACTTCTCCCAAACTTGAACTTCAAAAGCCATTTACCTACAATAACTGCGATTTCGCAAACGCAGTGCCAAACAAGTCAAACACAAACGACAAAGGAGGCGAGTTTCGAAATCATGTTGATAGCACTACGCAAAAAAGCACATTTTACAGCGCTCTTTAAAATAAAAAAGCGTTGTAAAATAGGTGGATATATTGCGTACTTGTTATACTCGTTTTACAGCGCTTTTTTTAAAAGTGTTGTAAATCCCTTCTACAAACACGCTGCTTGTTATACTCGTTTTACAACTCTTTTTTGAAAAAGCGTTGTAAATCCTTTCTAAATATATGCTGCTTGTTTTATTAGTTTTACAGTGCTTTTTTCAAAAGCGCTGTAAATCCCTTCAAAAAAGTGTTGTAATAGGAGCATTCTTATGCACGTTTTACAACACATTTTCAAAAAAGCGCTGTAATAGGTGCATTCTTATGCACGTTTTACAGCGATTTTTTTTTGAAAAAACGCTGTAATAGGTGCATTCTTGTCCCAGGTTTATTAAAAAACATTGTAAATGGAATTTTTAAAATAACGCTTGTTTGAGTTTTTTATGGCACTTTTTTGAAAAAGCGCTGTCTTTTAATCTTTTTCCAAAATCATTTTTTTCATCCAGAATCATCTCACAATCATTTACATATTGACACAATCAGTTCACAACAACAGAATTATATAACTTGCAGAATTTACAACAAATAGCACAAAATTTACATTTACATATTTATATAACTTGCAAAATTTACAACAATCAACACATAATCAACAATCAGTTCACAACAACAGAATTTACATTTACATATTTACATATTGACACAATCAGCACATAATTTACATTTACATATTGACACAATCAGCACAAAACTATATACATTTACATATTCACAACCTTGCAACATGCCAATTTCCCAGCAAATCAAATAATTTTCATTTCGATCACATAATGACACCAGTCTTCCTTTATTTCAGCTAGATCTCTTTCAGAGTATGTTAGACTGGAATTGTCAAAGTACTGTGCGATATAAAATTTGAACATAAATAAGTTAGAATTAAATATATACATAGTTTATATATGAAAATCAAAATATAATGAAAATACCGTACATTTTCTGATATTATAGTTTGATTCATATCAACAATCTCCTTCGTGAATCGCAATATATAGTACCTATAGTCTATGTTGTTAGTTTGACGAGGGCACTATAAAATAAAACATATAAGTCAATAAATATTTGTACATTGATTGTAAATGAATTTTAAAGGCATATATTTCAAACCTTTATTGGAATCCATGTGATATTATTTGACTTCCCTTTGAGCTTGAGCTTGGAAAACTTGTAAATGTGATTATTATAGCATTAACAAACACATTATTTATATATATATATATATGTAAGAAATAAATGAATATTACTTACGTGTTGAAGATACTCTTTATATCCGAGTGATTGTTGTAATGGTCGTGCAAGGGATCCAAATAGTATATAACCTTAGAGGTCGCATTGATTGCAAATAGCACCCAATGAGCCCTACAACAACAAAAAATTGGTTGGCAATTTTGTTTACACAACTAATAAATTAAGATCTCATAAATTAAAAAAAGATATAAATAAAGAATATATAATTACCCTGAATTATATGGTGCAAGGAACAACTTATCCTTCTCTTTATTTCCCAATAGGATATCTACAACATATTTCTTTACATTAACTGGATCGAGTTTAAACATTGAAAGCTTATGCAGAGACAAGAATGAAAATCTATTTGATAATTTGCGCGTGCACACCAACTTCTCATACAAAAACCTTCAATGAAAATTTCAAATTAGATTAATTACCAATAAATTAAATTAATTACCAATAAATGCAATTAAAAGTAATTTTTACCTAATGTATAAGCTGATGACAGTAGCACTGAGCTCCTTATGGTTGAAAAGTTCGTATATGTGCTCTTTTTCAAGGAATTCTTCATACTCATCTCTGAAAATAGCTTTATCCATGCTTATGATGCGTGAATCGTTGCTGTCCATATTCGTTTTTGCCTGTATGTGAAGACACGACCCATATCGAGCAAGGCGTGGATGACTTATTTTAGAAGCAGCAACTGATTTTCCCCGATCCAGTTTTTGAACTTTGGCAGCTTTATTACCTTCTAGCTTTTGAAGTTTGTCAGCTTTATTACCCTCCAATTTTTGAAGTTTTCCAACTTTATTTTTACCACGAACATCTAGCTGTGGTGCAGCTTTATTCAGGCAGCTAGTTTGTTGTGCGGGTGGTTTTAAAAAAATGAGGTTAATCAATTTGTTAGTAAATTGAATTTGAAAAAATGACAAACCTGCCAGAATAAATGTGACAAATCTTTTCCGGTGATGTGACTAACTCGTTGCGGGGAATCTTCTTATCATACCCTTTAGACTTTGTTTGAATCTAAGTAAATGTGAAATTAAAGTTAAGAGCGGAAAAAATCAGCAATTAAATATAATTAATCATAATCATACATCGTGCAATTAAATATACATATCAGTTAAACATACATTTCAATTAATTAAACATACCTTATCAAGGGCAACAAGATGTTTGGGCCATGCCACGTAACTACCTATTGCTTTGCCAAAATACAGCATATCTCCATCGTTGTCCAGTATAGGCAACGGTGCATTTGGTTCCAAAGCAATCACAGGTGATACTTTGACATGGCCGGCAGGGATTGGTGTGCTTTGCAATACTTCTCCTAAAGTATTGTACAATGTTCCTTTTCTGACCTTGCGATGAGTAGAGGAGGATAAATACAGCACGCAAGGAGAGACACCCTAAATCAATGGTTAATACATAAGTATGTGAAATAATTAGGTTGAATGAATTTCTTATTTTACTAAGTAATCTTTTAAGTCCAATGATGCAACTAGCGTTTTCACTCTTCATTTGTATTTCACGTGGAGCTGATCCAGAAGTTGCTTGTCTTTATTCGTCTTCACCAAAAGTGCCACTTGCTCTGTTAGGACTTTGAGCTTCTCTAATACTTCCTCATTAGATGGATTTTGGCGCTTCTCTTGTGAAAAATAGCTTTTAGGTGTTACGCGAAATCCTTTCCCCCTCACGTGGCCGGAATATTCAGGAACATTAAACGCTTTACCGAGTATGTCCCTGCAACTAGCTTTGTTGTCCTCTTGATTTTCCGAACTTTCTTCGAGGTTCTCCTAAAATACACGTAGGATTAAAAAGATAAGTTCAATATCATTTTTAAAATACAATATTAAAAAAATATTAAAGTGATAATATACTTACACAAAGTTGTATCACTTATTGAAAATTTTCATTATCAACAACTCCGTCTTTATTTACACGAGCCTCGTTCCACAAATTATGACGACCCAATGGTTGATCAGATTGGGTCTCTTGTAGCTATTCGTTAAGATCATAAACAAATATTAGTTAGAAACTATAGTTTATAATGTACCACATTATATAAAAGTGATGTTTAATTACTTACAAGTTTTTGCTCTAAATGTGCATATCCCATACGAGATTTTTTGTATGGATGTGTTGGATTTTTGGCCCTCTCGCGATTTGCCGTACTTATACTCTATATATAAAAAATAACAATCGTGTAAAAATTTACAATACGCTTTGAATATGAATAATAAAACACAAATGCTAGTAAATTAATCACTTACCACAAACGCGGGGTCTGAACGTTTTGCTACAAATGCGCTCCATTTGTCATTTGATATATAGTGTTTATATATTTTTGGAGCTTCAACATTCATAGTAGTTTGAGAGATGAGATCTAAATCCCCAGTGTATTTTTCCGGCAACTCTAAGCACGTAAGTCTTTCTCACCTCATCAACATCAAAAGTAGTTTGCAAACCAAATAAAGATATAGTTTGAGTAAAGTATTTCAATGGAAAAAATTATAAATAACAAAAAATTGGAGTAAAAAAGTTACTTGTATATCAGTCCACAATATATCTTTTGCATCCTTCAACGCCTTATCTCTCCAATCGTCAATTGTGATGGGGATATTCTAACGAACAGCAACACCAATATAACTTACAAACATGGAACTATTGGGCTCAATTGACTGGCCATTTTCATTCCATCCCACCTAATAAACTCATATAGTAAGTACATGCTTTCAAAAAAGATAAAAAATAAACAGCAAACAAAGTATACCTCAAATTTTATGCCATTACTTCTTGCTTTTATGACATTTTGCAGAATGGTTGCACCACGTTTAACTTAATTTTCATAAGTCTTAGTGGTGACAACTTCCTCATTTTGACGATCCAAATCCTTGTTGGAATCCATTTATCTACAACAAGTTCAACATGCAGTTTAGTATCACTTCAACAAGTTCAACATGCAATAGTCTAAGTACGTAGCAGTATAAGTTCAATATGCATTTTAGTGACAACAAAAAATTAATAAATACAATACATGAAGAGTGCGAAGAAATACGCAGGGTTCGTAGGGTTACAACTTCATTTAAGAAGGAACGGCGAGAAGAGTGTGCAGAAATACGAACGTTTCGTATGACAGAGTAGGGTTCGCAGAAATATGTAATGAAGGTTACGTATTTCAATGAGAAGGTTCGTAAGGATAGTAACAAAGATGGAGATGGTTTGCAATGGAGATGGTTGGCAATATGGTTCGTAGGGACATTAGGGTTCGCAATGAGAAGGACAATGATGAGAAGGAGGAAACTGAAACGTAGAAAGTTTACGTAATGAAGAGAAAACTGAAGCGATTTGCTGTTATATATAAAACCCTATTACAACACTTTTTTGAAAAAGCGTTGTAAGAGACCTCCTTATTTTATTTTTTAAAATCCTATTACCACGCTTTTTTAGAAGCCTTTTAAAGCGTTTGTACAAAAGCGCTGTAAAAGACATCCTTAATTTAATTTTTTTAAAAGCCTTTTACAGCGCTTTTCCAACAAGCGCTTTAAAATACCTCCTTATTTTTTTTATTAAAAGCCTTTTACAGCTCTTTTTCAACAAGCGCTTTAAAAGACCTCTTTGTTTTATTATGTGCAAGCTATGTGACCATTTTACAGCGCTTATAGAACAAGCGCTGTAAAAGACCTCCTTATTTTTTTTATTAAACACTTTTTACAGCGCTTTTACAACAAGCGTTTTAAAGGACCTCTTTGTTTTATTATGTGCAAGCTATGTGACCATTTTGCAACGCTTATAGAACAAGTGCTTTTAAAGACCTCCTTATTTTTTTTAAAAGACTTTTACAGCGCTTTTGCAACAAGCGCTTTAAAAGCCTATTGTTTTATTATGTGCAAGCGTTATGTGACCTTATTTTTTGTTTAAAGGCTTTTTACAGCGCTTATTGACAAAAGCGTTGTAAAATTACAAGTTTATGTTCAGTTCGGTTCAAGTTAAATTTGTTAAATTACAATATAGGTTCAGTTTTGGTAAAATGTTAAATAATTAGTAAAATATCTATATTTGGATTTTTTTCCTTCCAAATAATTAGTTAAATACCTATATATATATATATATCAATGCTAAATTACATGATCAACTCATATTGGGATGATCAGTTCAAGTTCAAGAAAAATTCCCAGTACTCAAACAAAGCTTTTTCAAGTTCAATATAAGCAGAAAATCATTTCTGGCAGGATAAACACTTAAATTACATGAACTTAGTATAAAACACTAAGATCAAGCTAAATATAAGCAGAAAATAAGTATATTCAGAAAATCAAATACAGTTCAAGATAAATACTGAAATGCTCAATTCTGGCAGATCAAACAACTAAATTACATGAACTCAGTTCAGATTACATGGCTTATATAAAACAATTAAACACATTAAGATGTTCTTCTTGTTTTCTTGGTGGGATTCACATTTGTTTGTCCATTAACGATACGAAATGATGGATTAATCCAAATTCCCTCATCATGATCATCTCTAAGATATAAACCATCATCAGTTGAATCAATTTCATGTGGTTGTGATGTTGCAAAGAAAAGATCATTATTAACATCTTCATCATTATTGTTATCATCACTTATTTTATTGGTCGATAGGAAAACAAACCATTTATCATCAGCAGGATTAGTGACATAAAACACTTGTTGAGCTTGCAACGCTAAAATATAAGGCTCATCTTTGTATCTCACCCTATTAAAATCGACAAGCAAGAACCCTGACTCATCAATCCGAAAACCATTATTATTATCGATCCACTTGTAACCAAATATGGGAACACGAAACATTGTGTAGTCTAACTCCCATATGCGCTCGATAACCCCAAAACGTGATAAATTTGCATATATTGAGTTTTTGTCTTTTGCACTTGAGATATGCATCGCTTCAGCTACGAAAGTGACTCCGTTATTTTGCATAGTGGTTTGATCATCTTGTTCTTTGGTATAAAATATGTAGTTGTTAATTACATAACCGGTGTAAGAAAATACATGTAAACTCAAACCAATTGCTAGCAACCTAAATCTATGTATAATTGATCCGAGGTCTATATCAAACTTTGACTTTATTTGATTTTTTAACCATGTTATAATACTTCGATTGTGCTCTCGAGTTATCCAATTTTGATTGCTATTCATGTTCAAACTAGATAGCTGATCCATGTGTATTGTAAGATATGGTTGAATTTTATCATCACTGTGCAGAACATACAATTGTGCCTGCTCCCATTCTGTCGTTGATATAGTCATTAGTCTCTTTCCAATTATCCCTTCTCCTGATATTCTTCCCGAATGACGAGACATGGGAAGCCCTATGGATTCAACATTGGACAGATATGTAATACAAAATTCAACAACTTCTTCGACAATGTCTTGTTCAGTAATACAACCTTCTGGTCGACTACTACTTTTTACGTACCCTTTTAATATTTTCATATATCGTTCTATCGGATACATCCATCTCATATAAGCTGGCCCACAAAGTTGTGTCTCCTTAACAAGATGAACAGTGAGGTGAACCATTATATCAAAAAACAAGGGTGAGAAATACATTTCAAGCTCACACAAAGTAACAACAATTTCCCTCTGCAATGTCGGTAATTTATGAGGATCGATCACTTTACTACAAATTTCCCTGAAGACGAAACAAAATTTAGTTATGGCTCGTCAAACTTTTTCAGGTAAAATGGAACGTATACCTATTGGTAGCAAATGCTTCATTAGAATATGACAATCATGGGTCTTTAAACCTTTTAACTTGAGGTCTTTCATACAAACTAAATTTTTAATGTTTGAAGAATATCCTTCTAGAACTTTAACTTCGTGTAGAAATTTACACAAAACAATTTTTTCCTTTCTAGATAGAGTATGAGCGGCTGGAGGTAGATATGTGCGATTTCCTTTCTTTACGGGGCCCAATTCATTTCTTATTCCCATATTGACCAAGTACAATCTTGCATTGATGACATCCTTAGACTTTCCTGGAACATTGAGTAACGTACCAATAACACTATCAAATACATTTTTTTTCAATATGCATCACATCGAGGAAATGTCTTATATACAATGACTTCCAATATGGCAATTCAAAGAAAATTGACTTTTCTTCCACCCAGTTTTGACCAGCTCTCCCGCAAAAGGTTTGCCAAATTTATTGGTCAAACCTTGTACTTTTTCAAGTATTTGATATCCAATCGGTGCTAAAGGAGCTTTATCTTCCTCTGATTTTCCATTGAATGCATTTCTCCACCCACGATACTGATGACTATAAGGTAAAAATATACAATGTCCAAGAAATACATTCTTCTTACAATGTTTCAACCGCATCCAATTTGTATTCTCTTCACATATATGACATGCACACTGACCTTTAATGCTATATCCTGATAAAATACCATATGCTGGAAAATCATTAATTGTGCCGAACAACATAGCCCTCAAATTGAAACATTATTTCTTATACCCATCATAAACTTCCACACCTGTCTCCCAAATAATTTTTAAATCTTCAATTAAAGGAGCCAAGTATACGTCGATATCATTCCCCGGTTGTTTGGGTCCAGATATTAACAGAGACAACATCATAAACTTACGCTTCATACATAACCATGGAGGTAGGTTATAAATCAACAAAATCACAGACCACATGTTGTGTGAGATGCTTTGAAGACCATGTGGATTCATTCCATTAGTAGAAAGTGCAAGTCGTAGATTTCTTGACTCTATCCCGAATTCAGGATATTCGTGATCAATTTTTGCCCATTGGGGAGAATCTACAGGGTGTCGAAACTTTCCATCTCTAATTCTTTCATCTGCATGCCATGTCAAGTGGTTTGAATCTTCTTCACTGCGATACATGCGCCTAAATCTTGGTATTACAGGAAAATACCACGTGACTTTTACTGAAGTAGATTCTTTCTTCTTATATCGAGAGACATTGCATTTCAGACACGCCTTTAGTAATTCAGATTCGTTTCGAAATAAAATGCAATCGTTAGGACATGCATGAATCCTTTCGTAACTCATGCCAATAGAGCACAAAATTCGTTTAGCCTCGTAGGTTCGACTGGGAAGTTCATTATCATCTGGCAACATATCTTTTAAGAGTTTTAATAATTCTGTGAAGGTTTTATCAGACCATCCATTACTCGCTTTTAAGTTGTACAACTTTAATATCGCCGACAATCTTGTGAATTTAGTACAACCATAATATAATGGTTTCTCTGCATCACTCAACAAGCTCTCAAACATTTTAGGACAATATCGAATATCTTCTTCAACTGCTTTTGCAATCCCCTCAACTCGATCCGGCTCATATGTATCTGTGTCGAAATTAGTTGAAGCATATGTTGAACCATTCTCAAAATTAATGTTTCCTTTTTTGTTTCTCACCATGTCTTATCCAACATGTATAGCTTTGATCAATCCCATGCCATACTAAATGTCCTTCCAATTCATTCGGTCTAACGTGTTTTCCAAAACAAAATTTTTAACAAGGACAAACGACTCTATTTGGATCTTTTGCATTCTTCACTGCAAACTCAACAAACTCCTTCACTCCATTTTCATACTCTTTTGACAATCGATTGGCAAACATCCATTTCCGGTCCATTTTATATGACCTATATAAATGCAGTTACACAAATAATAAGCTACTGATAACATTATACCAATATATAGTACACATATCTAATATTGGAAAATGGAAACCAAGGTCCAAGTCTGATTTCAAAATAGAATAGATCAACAAATTTCAAAAAAGAATAGATTTTATATGATTTATTATATGTAACAATTTGTCAGTTTTAGTGACAACAAAAAATTTAAAACTACAGTACCTGAGACAATGTATCCAACTTGTTTTAAAGGAGGAGCAGTAGATGGGCGCAGAGTAGAGGAAAAGGAGGGTTCGCAGAGTAGAGGAGATGAGGGTTCGTAGGGTTAGGACAATGTATTAAATTTGTTTTAAATTTGTTTTTATTTATTTAAAATGAATGATTTTACCGCGCTTCTATGAAAAGCGCTCTAATAGGTCCTTTAATTATGTGAAATCACAACCCTTTTACAGCGCTTGTATAAAAAGCGCTCTAATAGGTCATTTAATTATATGAAAGCACATGTATTTTATAGCGCTTTTACAAAAAGCACTTTAAAAGCTATGTAACATAAGGTGGGAGCGCTACATTTTACAGCGCTTGTGTTAAAGCGCTCAAAAAGCACTGTAAAAGCTATGTGAGAGCACTTCAATTTACAGCGCTTTATTAAAAAGCGCTGTAAAAGAGTTGTGAACATTATGTGCAAGCACTATGTGACCCTATATGACCCCACAACAGCGCTTTTTCCGCAACGCTTATCAAAAAAGTGATGTTGTATCCTCCGTTATTTTTAAAATATTATACAACAACGCTAGTATTTAATAAGCGCTATAAACGACGCGCTATAAAATGTCATTTTTGGCATAGTGTAGTATAATATTAGTAAGAAGAACACACGACTAATCATAATAAACCGTATCATAAGACATCACGATATATCAATTCAAGAAAATAATATCACATTATAATGTCAAAATCACTTAAGGAAAATCAATACGTTTAATTATAACTTATAATCATCTAAAAGAAATTATTATCGCAAGTGGTAATATTAATCACAACAAAAATATCACAGGAAAATGAAATGATATGCATGAACTTAAACTCTATTTCACAATGTGGTACCATTCTAACTCTGAAGTACTTGATTAGGAGGTTTGATACTATGTCACCGCACGAGTGGAAGGACAATTCAATTTAGCCATTTCCTCATAAATCCCTTTAACTCAACCCGAGACACATATACACGACAATCGAGGTAAATGTATGTCGACATTTAGAGGGCTAGCTCCAAGTCATCTAGGAATTCCCTACCAAATACCTTCAAGGTCTAACAATCTTGCCTTAAGACTCAACAGTAGACTGCCACAATCAGGCTCATTCCGTTGTACTTCCCTGATATCACTAGTTTTGTCAAACCTACCTATATGATGATAATATAATCTCCACTTCAAAGAACTAACATCTAGTTTCTCCCCTTGTTGGCCTAGGATACTCCATTAAGACCATCATCTTAAGCACAAGTTGGAATCACCACTATTTCATTAACTATGAGGTTACTTCAATATTCTCATCATAAATTTATAACATCACTATCATAAATCAAACATCATCATCGTCACATTAACTCATCACAAGTTTATAACATCACTACCATCAATCGCACAATTGTCAAGTGGGTTTTTCTAGGTTCAATTCAGTTTTCTGTTATTGTGGAAGTAATCTTCTAGGTTGATTTTGGGTTCATTAAAATGTGGGAGTGAGAGTAAAATTGTAAATTTAGCATCGAAGAAATATTTATGAAATCTGCATACGACTGCTCTTTAACTTATGCATTTTGCATTTGTGGTGTGATTATTCTGATGTGTTAGGAATCCCAGGAAATAGAATTAATCATGATGGGTGGAATACAAAATTAATGAGTTCCTAAAATTCCAACATATGTCGTTTTTCCTCTAACTCTTTATGTTATTTAGCCTTTGATTTTATTCTATTTCGTCTTTAATTTCCTTCTTCCATCTTGCCTCTGATTTTCTACTTTTTTGTCTTTAATTTAATTTTTCTACCTTGTATCTGATTATCTTCTCTTTTGACTCTTATTTTCCTCCTTTCATGCCGCCTCTCATTAGATCGCCTCTAACCATGCTACCTCTAATCCAAATATCTCTCTGATTGTAGCGCCTCTGATCATGTTGTCTCTAATCCCAATATGACTCTTATTAAGCTACTTCTGATCATTTTGCCTTTGATACAATCATGTTTTTGATCATGATGCCTCTATTTCAAGTAAGCTTATGATCATGCTTTCTCTAATTCTGCCTTTGATCATGCTTCCGCTAATTCTACCTTTGATCAAGCTTCCTCTAACTTTGCCTTTGATCATGCTTCCTCTAACTCTGCCTCTGATCATGCTTCCTCTAACTTTGTCTCTGATCATGTTTCCACTAACTCTACCTTTTATCATGCTTCCTAAAATGTTGACTCTGATCATGCTACCTTTGACTTGAGTCTACCTTTGGTCATGGTTCCTCTGATCCAAGTTCCTCTGGTCATTCTGCCTCTGACCTAAGTCTATGTATAGTCATGTTGCCTCTGATCATGGTACCTCGGTTCAGAGACTGCCTGTGGTCATGTTGTCTCTTATCCAAATTCTCTGATCATAATGCATAACTAAGTGTTTGCTTCCAATTAAATGAGAACTTAATTAAGACTTTCTTTGATGAATGTTAGAAATAAATTTATGTTATAGTTTTGTATTAACATATTGATTTGATCGAGTAGCTACGTTAGATATGTATGATGAAATGTGCATTGTATACGTGGTACTACATATGCATTGCAAACGGTGGGATATCTAAGGATTGTGTAAGGCATGAAACAATGGGTAAAGGTAGAACAATTCGTGGTGTTAGTTGGGGGTCGTGGCCAAAGAAACTTTTCCAAGAGGTCTCGATTATTTTGGTTACCCACGTTAAGATAATTGGAAAAATGTTTTCGTACTCTATGGAAAGAAAGAGGACATGCATATTTTCCATACTGTAAGCAAAAGGAGGAATATGTTATTTTCCATACTTAAAGGAAAAAGAGGAATATGTTGTTTTTCATAGTTTAAAGAAAAGGTTAAAGATTTATTTTAAAAATAAATAGATTTGCATATCCATTCATGTTTTCATTACATTTAAGGAAAATTATTTCTAACTACCCCTCCCCTTTTATATAACTCAATGATATTATTATATCATCCCCTATTTTTATAAATCATAGCAGATGAGAGGGATTGAGGAGAGGAGTTCAGGCAGTAGAGGATAGAGCCCTGCAGTGATATTATTTAAGTTTGTACTCTAATTTTTATTGTATGATTAGAGGATGCTTGTATACTATGTGTTACATATATAATTACAATGAAATTTTAAGTTCTATTCATGATATTTTATATGATTGCTTCTGAAATATTAAAATGTATAAATTTACTACCATATTCTAGATACGCAGTGATGGTTACTACATTTTCGTTTTATTAGCGCCCTTCTAGTCAAATTGAAAACATCTTTTGTTTGTTTTACTAGTGTCCTTGTCAGTTTTAAATTGTATTTGGATCTTTTCTTCTTGTATTTTATCTTTCCAACAAACTTCATTGTTTTCTTTATCTCTTCCTTTTAATTTCTTTCAACTCCTTATAAATAAGTTCTGATTGAACCTCCTCAAGGGATGAGTTATCCTTGCCATAGACTAGTGTAGCACGTAAGTGCTGACATGAATTTGGCAAGCAACTTATTAGAAGTAAAGCTTGGTCTTCATCTTCAATACTCACATCAATGGTTTCCATATTGGTAATGACCTTGATGAATCCAACAATGTACTTTTCAAATGGTTAATCCATACTTCTTTCAATGGGTAAACTCTGAAATTTTGAGAAAATGATCTTTTGGGTTGATTTTGGGTTCACTAAAATGTGAGAAAGAGAGAAAAGTTATAAATTTAGCATCAAGAAATATTTTTAAAATTTGCATTTGACTGCTTATTAAATCATGCATTCTGCATTTGTGGTGTGATGATTTTGATTTGTAAGGAATCCCATGAAATAGAATTAATCATGATCGGTGGAATATGAAATTAATGTGTTCCCAAAATTTCAACACATGTCGTTCTGCCTTTAATTTTTTTTGCTATTTTGCCTATAATTTTCTTCTATTTCGTCTCTAATATTATTTATTTTATCTTGCCTCAAACATTCGTCTCTTCGGTCTATGATTTCCTTCTTCTATCTCATCTCTGGTTTTCTTCTCTTTTGCCTCTGATATTCCTCTTTTAATTCTGCCTCTGATCCAAGTATGACTTTGATCATGCTGTCTTTGATTAGAATGTGCCTCTAATCATGTTGTCTCTTATCCAAGTATGTCTCTTATTGCATTGCCTCTGATCATGCTGCCTCTGATTCAAGTAAGCTTCTGATCATGCTTCATTTGACTCTTTCTCTGATTACGCATCATCTGCCTCTAATCATACTTCCTTTGACTCTGCCTCTGATCATGTTTCCTCTAACGTTGTCTTTGATCATGTTTCCTCTAACTTTGCCTCTAATCATGATTCATTTGAAGTTGCCTCTGATCATGCTACATTTGACTCTTGTATACTTCTAGTCATTCTACCTCTTATCCAAGTTCCTCAAATCATGTTGCCTGATTGTCACAAAAAGAAGGAAAAAAAATTCAAAATAAAAAAAAGAAAAAAATATAGTTTTAGTACATTGATAAATAACATCTTCTTAGTTCTTTTGTCAATGGTTAAGAATGTTCAACATAAAATGTGGAGGAAAAAAAAAATAATAAAAGAGGGAGAATAATTTGAATATGTGTACCTAACTCCAAGTAGTAAAACCTTATATCCCAAAATGTCCTACCCTTACCTAAGCCTCATTACAACCCGAAAGTCCTCTAAAAGTGTATGTGTTTGTTGCACTGTGTTTGCTAATTTTTTCAAGCCTATGGTAGCGTGATGCATGTTCTAGGATTTGAGTGATAAATTCAAAACCCTTCTAAACACTTGAGAGAAATTTTGGTGAGATTATGTGAAGAGAGAGTTGAAACCTGATGAATGAATGCTAAAGTGTACAAATTGTGTTTTTTTTTTTTTTTGTAAGCAACAATGGAGCATGATGAATGTTTTATAGTAGCTAAGACTTTGAGAATTGAGTTTGATTTTATTTGAGAAATTGAGTTTAAGTTTGATTTTAACAGTACCAAATCTGAAATTAATTGTTGCTTGGGGACAAGAAATAGATGAAGTTTAGGGTTGTGATGACTCTTCATCATATGCATAGTTTTCATTGTTTTTAGTCTTATTTATGTTTTATTCATTAGTTAATTTAAGGAGTTATTTGATATATTTTGTTGATTTAGTTCTTATTTCCTTGATTAAGTAGATATTTTTCGTAGTTTTGCGTTGTTTCTTTGTTTTAGTGCAGTGCTGAATTTTGGTGCGAAATCAACATGACCTATGTGGAGTATTTCAGCCATATCTAGAGTTTTAGATGTCCAATTGGAGTCAATCCAAGTGCCAATGGAAGGTAAGATCCATATCTACAACATTCATGAAGAGACTAAAACCCAATTTGGATTCAAAAGAGGATAAACATGCACTAAACGCCAGACAGAAGATGTTGCGCGCTTCAGCACACCTGGACCAAATCCAAATGAGAAAATATTGTGGAAACACAATGCAACAAACACATACACTTTTGGAGGACTTTCGGGCTGTAATGAGGCTTAGGTAAGGGTAAGACATTTTGGGATAGTAGGCTTCACTACTTGGAGTTAGGTACACATTATCAAATTATTCTCCCTGTTTTATTCTTTTTTTTTTCTCCACACTTTATGATGAACCTTCTCAACCATTTACAAAAGAACTAAGAAGATGTTATTTATCAATGTACTAAAACTATATTTTTTTAGTTTTATTTGTTTTGAATTTTTTTCTTCTTTTTGTGAGAATCACCACCCTAAACTTAAAAGGTTGTTATCCCATGAGTAACCCCAAACTTAGAACTTTATCAAGACGAGAATTTTTTTTACTACCTAACTCCAAGTAAGGTGATTTAGTTAAAGTCAGGTCTTTGGCTTGTAATGTAGCTAGTAACCGAAATAAAAGGGCAAGGCTCAAAGGGCTAGCAAATGATAATATTTTCATGGGGTAGTTAGAAAGGCTCAAACGACCAAACAAAATTGCCTCAGTGTATGCATAAATTACAAGTGATGCAAGTCAGAATTAGTGCAAGTTTTGAAGGGATAACACATGTCTGGATAATCACACAACAAAGAATTAAAGTGTTTAGGCTCAAAGGCTCATAGCTAGGATAATAAGAAAGAGTATGAACTATCTAAATGATGTCAAACATGCACTACAAAATTTATTTAGTTTTTTTTTTAAAAGAATGGCAAGTGAGACTTCGACAACCAAGGAGAAATCAACAAAATTCATGCATTAGTGAAACTTATCGAATTAAGCAATGATATGAGCAGAGAAATAGAGTTTAAATTTCAAAATCTGAAACAAATAGTTTAAGACTAGCTTCAAGTTGTTAAAAAATCTTCATCATAGTGCACATTTACACATAATGAAATAGAAACAAATTCAAAAAAAAATAAAAATAAAATAAGATTGCAAAAATAAAAGTTACCTCTACCTATGGGTTGCCTCCCACAAAGCGCTTCTTTAAAGTCATTAGCTTGACGCCTCAATCATTGTCAAGCTGTCTTATATGACAAGATGAACACACCATCCTTCTTCTTCGTTTTGTTTAATAGAAATTCCATGAACTTGAGAAATAAATGATGTTGCTTCCATGTCCTTCTCAATTGGACATTTATGAACAAGGCATAGATTGAATCTCGAACTTCATCAATCTCTTCTTTTTTCTTTTCCTCATTCGTCTTTTCCTCTTGCTTATCTTCTTCTACCACAACAATTAAATCATCTTCAATCTTCAACTTCTCCTCCATCTTCTCAAACTTAACCACTTGCTCAAATAACCTCTCACATTGACTTTCAAATCTTTCAATTGAAACCATGTTATTCTTCATGAATTCAAACAAAACGTCTATAATATGAAAGTTTTTGTCATCTGATTCTTTAGATAGAATTTTAGGAGGTAGAATTTTTTCCCAATTGATCTTTTTTAATATAACACTCGTCGTTTTCTACTTTTTTGACCATAAAATCTTTATATTCTATTAGTGCGACAAAGTCATCAAAAAAGTTCCATTCCTATGTCCTTCTCCGCAAAAGTCACACCTAAGAGGTCGCATCTGAGGGATCTGAGGGTAATGTTTTAAAAATGTATCTCTCAAGTTTAAAAATGTATCTCTCAAGATTTGTCCCTCAATCATGCGACATATACCAGTTATAAGACAAGTATCACACTATTCATATAATTGTAGTAGAATATCATCATTATAATCTTCCATGCTCTACAGTGAATAGTTATCTCAAACAAAGATGAGACAAACCACTAGCATATGACATTAGCAAGCTCAACAAATAAAAATAAAAAAATAAAAGAAAAACAGTTTTTTTTTTTCAAAATTACAAATAAAATAAAAGCAAAAATTTTATTGCAAAGCAAAAAATTTCAATTAAGTAAATAAATTAAATTCAATAGTGATATGGCAATCCCCGACAACGGTGCCAAAAACTTGATAGCGTTTCAGCAAGTGTACTGAATCGTTGCAAGTAATAATAAAACGGTAGTACCGAGTGTCGAACTCAATGATTGCGTTTTACTATTGAATTATATTTAATTACTAAAGTTGAACAAAAAGTTCCAAAATTAATTGAAATAATATTTAAAATTAACAACAATATTAAAATTGAGTCTAAATTAGACTAAAACAATTGTTTGTTAAGTCTAAATTAGAGCAATGCCATCCTTTAGAGATTGAAGCAATTATCAGGTTTTCAAATTTCATGTATCTCCATCTACCACCAAATATTTCGTCCTCCTTTTGTGGTATGATCCTAACCAAGTCTTTCTATCTTAAATGCATTGTCATGCACGCTTAATTAAAACAATGCTTCAAAGAAAGATAATGTAAGTTCGTTGACAGGATCTATGAATTACTTTTCAATCTTCAGTTAACATCTTTGAGCCAAAAAAGTTAATTTTTTAGGTGTTCTTTTCAATAAAAAACTAAGGTGGTGAAAATTATACGAAGACTGTAGTCAAAAACTATAATTGTTCATATTTTTCCCAAGAAGTCCTCACTCACTCAACTATTATTGGAGAATATAATTATCAAGATACACTAAATCGCAACAGTTGAGTGAAAATAATGATAAACATAAACATGGTAAACTTGATTTTGTTTGGGTTTAAGTTCAAAGGTTATTTTACATATTGAAAATTTCAAGGAAGTGATCAAGGTCATTGCATCCTTTTGTTCTAAAAAATGAACAATGATAACAAACAAAAAAACTAAAAATCAAGTGTGCGTTTTGAGTTTTTGCATGAGTAGATACAATCATAGAGTGTAGATCCATGCATCTTGCGCAAATCATGTACGAATCATTCTAGCATTATATCATGAATCTCACCTCATGCATCTAGGCATAACTTGACACAGTTCATGCACCTTGCATCATGCTCACATTGAAAGATCTCACAATCTTCTAATTATATGGCATGTCGCATGCTCGCACCAAGCCCAATGCTCGAATAACACGCAAATACCACTAAATCCCTAAAATTTCACACAAATCGACCAATAGACAATCTACTCAACGATTAAAATAAGATATGATCGCATTGGAGTAACCTTCAAGATGTACATCTTGCTTGGTTATGACTAATACTTTTGTTTGAGTTGTGGTAACTTATTGAATGTACATTCTGTTTGATTATCACAAGCAATATATATGGATAAATTTAGTTGTGGCAACAAAAACTAGTCCTATATTTCCAGAATATAAGTTGTGACATCTTAAAAATCCTATAAAATCTCAAAAGGTCCAATTTTCATTGGCAACTCAAACACTAAGTCCTATTTTCGTTGGCACCTCAAAATCTAATGTTCATTGACACTCCAAAGCCCAACAAATGTACCTCAAAGTCCAATCTCCAATGGCACTCTAAAGCCCAACATAGACACCTCAAAATCCAATGTTAATTGGCATTTCAAAGCCCAACATGGACACCTCAAAGTCCAATCTCCATTAGCACTCCAAATAACAATATCCATCGACAAACAAAAAGTCCAATCTTCATTGGCATCTTAAACAATAATCCCAATCTTTATTGGCACATTAAAGACCAAAGTTCATTGGCACCACATTAAAGTCAAATTTAGCTGTGACAACAAAAACTAGTCCTATATTTCTAGGACATGAGTTATTACATCTTAAAGATATATAAAATCTCAAAAATGTCCAATTTTCATTGACATCTTAAAATCTTCATTGGCACCTCAAAGTCCAATGTTAATTGGCACTCCAAAGCCCAACATGGACACCTCAAAGTTCAATCTCTATTAGCACTCCAAATCTCAATATCCATTAACAAACAAAAAGTCCAATCTTCATTGGCATTTTAAACACTAAGTCCAATCTTCATTGGCACCTCATAGTCCAAAGTTCATTGGCACCCCAAAGCCCAGTATTCATTAGCAAATAAAAAAGTCCAATTTTCAACAGCAACTAAAACACAAAGTCCAATCTTCATTGTCAAACACATAAAAAATATCCAATTTTCATCGACATTTGAAACCGAAAGTCCAATATTCTTTGGCGTCCCCCTAAACTCAATCTTCATTGACTTTTTAAGCCCAATATCCACTGAAATCCACAACTATTGTTAGTTGGTAGCTTAGATTGCTATGATACACCAAAGCCAAATATCCATTGGCATCCACAACACGTACCCTTTACAATCCAACACCTAAGATCTACAAGGCACCTCTAACCCCAAAGCCCAATACTTCATCGACAAGTAAAAAGTCCAATTTTCATTTGCACTATAATTGGGACCTCAACCAAAGCCCAACGTTCCATTAGTAACGTAAAGGCTTAATCTTTATTGGTAACATATAAACCAATGTCCATTGACATCCCAAAAGTCCAATAATCATTAGCACCCCAACCAAAAACCCAACACCAATTGGCAACCAAAAAACCAATATTCATTAACACCAAAATCTCACTTTTCATTATCCATGGACACCTAACACCAAGGATATACAAAACACCGCATAAGCCCAATATCATTGGCGATCCAAAGCCAAACATTTATTGGCATTACAACCCAATTTTCACAATCCATCGGCAGTACAAAAGTCCAGGACTCACCAGCAAACCAAAAATTCCAATATCTATTGGCATCCAAATCTCATTACCTACTAGGTAACGATAATTTACATGTTTAGTGATCTACTCATCAGGAACCAATCCGAAGACGATCATTTATATTTTTGTCGATCTACACACCGATAATCAATCCGAAGACGATCATTTACCTTTTCGTCGATCTACGCATCGGTAACCAATCCAAAAATGATCATCTACATTTTTGTCGATCTACGCACCAGTAACCAATCTGGAGACGATCATTTACATTTTTGTCGATCTACGCATCGGTAACCAAACTGAAGACGATCATTTAAATTTTGTCGATCTACACATCGATAATCAATCCGAAAACGGTCATTTACCTTCTTGTCAATCTACGCATCGGTAACCAATACGAAGACAATAATCTAGATTTTTGTCGATCTACGCATCGGTAATAAATCAGAAGACGATCATTTACCTTCTCGTCGATCTACGTGACAAAACCATTGCTGTTGAGTTTTGACGACTCCCCCGTAATGTATGTGTCTTGTACTCCCCCGTAATGTAGGCAAACGTCTGAGTTGGAGGAGGAAGGGAATATGTGTTTTGTGTACCTACATTTAAATTTTAACGGACAGCAACAAGCAACAAAATACAACAAAATACACAGATTTTCTCCCCCTTTTGACATGATCAAAAAGAAGAATACCAGCAATAGGAAAGTAAGGGATTTAACACAAGAAATATAACATAAACCAAGAAAGATCACATTGAGATAATTTAGCAGATGAAGTCGTAAAAGTCAGACAATAATAACACAGATAATCGGAAAGTAGCAACGATTACATTTAAGCAAAATAGTAGGAAAGTCAATCATAGTAACACAAAAAAAAAATGAACTAGTCCTAGGAAACGAAGAACAAATCAGCGACGATCCGGAGGTAGATGGAGGTGATCAATTTTATCGGCGATGATACACATCTCGTGGACTAGGCTGTCGTGATTGGTAGCGATGGTGGATTCGAGAGCTTGAAAGCGAGCATCGACCGAAGTGGTAAATCCTGAGAAGCAGGTCTGAAGAGAGTCAAGTTTAGCCATAATCATTCGGTTAGAAACCTGATCATCATCAGATGCAGGATCGTCAGCAGCATCATCTGTAGGAGCAGTATCAGGTGCAGAGGGGTCGGTAGGAGCACCAGCAGATGTCTGACCGATATCACTCTGATGGATGTATTTTTGCAACGGCTCATTCCAAACAATTTTCATGCTGGGAAGAACACCCAAATCTAGCAGATTATCCTTAGTGACGGTATACACAACTTCCTCAGAAAAATCCACCCCAAAATGTTCAAGAATGCGGGAAACTTCCTTAGCATAGGGCAATCCAACAGCTTCACGAGATACAAACATGACGGACTTAACAAAATATGCCCAGTTAAGAGGAAGACCTTCATGCATGTAGTATAGAATCTGAAGTTCGAACTCAGAAAGTTGAGAATAGTTACCGGCCTTAGGAACCAAAATGTAGCTTAAGAAGTAATGAAGCAGACGATAGTCGACAGTTAAGTTTCCAACACTAAATCGTTGCCTTGCAAAGGTGGAGCTAGCTTGAAGTTGCTTGTGTTCTATGGTTTGTTTGTCAAAGCGACACAGAGCCGCATAAGCATCATGTTTCGAGATACTATGCCATTTGCATAAATTAGTCGGACTGGTTTTCTGGCCGAAATCAGGTATTTTCAAAATGTCACCAATAATGTGAGAATCAAGTTCAATAGTGATTCCTTTGACACGTGAAATCAACATTTTGCCATTCCGACGAAGATTACAGTAAAATACTCAAACCAAATCAGGATATATCGGACCTTTGTAAGCAATAAAGTCTTCAACATGTTGAGCCCTAAGTAAAGCAGGAAATTGAAAAGCAGAGAATGAATCTAAAGTACCGAATTTGGGAACGATGAGCCTCTTGTCGGAGTAAAGTGTGCGAAACCTAGTAATTTCTTCGGGAGAGTGCAGAAGACGAGATAAATCAGTGACACTGGTGCTCTTGGTGCGGCGCTTGGAAGGACCCACGCTTGCAAGCTTGGTGCGAGGTCCACGTTTGCGTGCGTTTTCAACAGTGTTGGGGATGTTTGACATGGTTGTTGGGGTTTTAGAGATCGGGATTCGAAACTGAGTTGGGAAAGTGAAGGAAAAGTGAATTCGCAAATCTGAATTAGGGGTTTAGGGTTTTTTTAATTCGTGAATCTGAAGAAATGGAATAGGGATTTCGCAATTAATTGAAGGAAATCAAGGTTTGGGAAGGCAATCTTGACTGAACCAGGCCTGTGAGGTTCGATTTGCAGAGATGACAGGGAAGGAAGAACGAGCTTCGAAGGGAAGAAGAAGATGGTATTCGAATACTGACTGCACAGCTTTATATATGACAGAAAACTGCGAAGCTGTATTTGAATACAGGAAGATGGTAATCGAATACAGTTTTCCAGAATCATCTGTATTCGAATACAGGTTGATTGTATTCGGCTACGACTTCCAGATTTTTGAAACAGACATGATTTTATCAAGCAGAACACAACACAAACTTCATATAATCACATAAATAACATGTAGACATAGTCAACTAAATTTTAATATGTGAAGACAAGAAGTAAGCCATACCTTTGACATGATGATAACATTTTACCTTATGTTTAAAGATCACTTTCACTTAAGATGTCGAGTTCGCGTCGTATTTTGAAAAAGGAGTCTTTAGGAAGTGGTTTAGTGAAGATGTCCGCAAGTTGGTTATGAGTATCCACAAAGGTTACTTCAACATTGCCTTTAAACACATGATCGCGCAAAAAGTGGTGTCGTATATCAATGTGTTTGGTCCGAGAATGCATGATTGGATTCTTTGAAATATTGATTGCACTAGTGTTGTCACATCGTAGCGGAATACATCCAAGATCAATTCCATAATCACATAGTTGTTGTTTGAGCCATAGGATTTGTGCACAACAACTTCCAGCCGCTATGTATTCGGCTTCAGCAGTACTGAGTGCGACACATGCTTGCTTTTTACATGACCAAGATACGAGTGCATTGCCCAGTACATGACAAGTGCCGCTTGTGCTTTTACGATCTGTTTTACATCCTGCATAATCTGAATCAGAATATCCAACGAGACTACAGATGCTACCTTTAGGGTACCATAGTCCAACATTGATGGTGCCTTTTAAGTATTTCATGATTCTTTTGACAGCTACAAGATGTGATTCTTTCGGACCTGCTTGAAATCTTGCACATAGACAAACACTAAACATGATATCTGGCCGACTGGCCGTTAGATATAATAAAGATCCAATCATACCTCGATATTTTAAAAACATTCTACAATCAGCACTTGGTATGGATGAATTCTTCCGCATATCTCACTGTAAAACAGCCAAGGAAATATGGGACACATTGGAAGTAACCCATGAAGGCACCATAGAGGTAAAAAGATCCAAACTAAATACACTTTCTCAAGAATATGAATTGTTTCGTATGTAGCCTGGAGAAACCATACTAGACATGCAGAAACGATTCTCCCACTTGACAAATCACTTGACAGCCCTCGGAAAGGTCTTCTCCAACGATGAATTGAATCTGAAAGTATTACGATCACTAACGAGGGCGTGGCAACCAAAGGTGACTGCGATATCAGAAAAGAAGAGTTTGTCCAAAATGTCACTTTCTGCATTATTTGGCAAACTACAAGAACATGAAATAGAACTTGGACGATTAGAGCAAAATGAAACCCAAGAAAAGAAAAGCAAAAATATTGCTCTAAAGACCAAATCAAAGGAAGTAGTCAAAGAAGAAATTTCTGATGACGACGAAAACATCAACCTCCTTTTCAAGAAATTCGGCAAATTTCTTAAAAATAACAGAAGTTTCAAGAAGAAGAACTTCATAAAGAAAGATAGCACGACCAACCAAAACTTCACATGCTTTGAATGTGGAAAACAAGGACATATTAAAGCAGATTGTCCAGATCTCATCAAAAAGAATGCCGGTAAAAGAAAAGACTTCAAGAAAGCATATATAGCATGGGAAGATAACGACATAAGTTCAACATTAGAAACTGAAAGTGATGAATGTGCAAATGTTGCACTAATGGCGTCACATCATTCCGATGACGAAGAGGTTAGTAACTTAAACAACCCTCTTTATAATCATGAATTAGTTATAGAATACAATGAAGCACAAAATGCAATAAAAGAACTTCTTGTTGAATGTAAAAATTTTCTTAAACAAGTATCATCTCAAAAGAAAGAAATCTCATGTCTTAAAGAAACAATTAATCTTATGGAAAAAGATGCTGAAAAATCTAAGCAGAATTCTACATGCAACAATTGTGATTCCCTCTCATTTAAAATTGTCCAACTAAATAGAGTAATTGAAAGATATGAAAAAGGACATATAGGATTGGAAAATGTTCTAAACATGCAAAGATATTCAAATGATAAAAGTGGTATTGGATTTTCTAAATTTGATAAACCAAGCACTAGTAAGACCATTTTTGTAAAATCAAGTACTCAAACAAATCTAAGAAACATGACAATTGTACAAAAAGAGCATTCACATAAAGAAAAGATTATTAACAATAAACTTCATACATATACAAGTAAAATACCTACTTGCTCATATTGTGGTATCTATGGACACACACCAAATACTTGTCATATAAGAAATATTAGCATTCCCAAAGGCCATTGCATATCGGTCAAGAAAGGCACTAACCCCCAAGGACCCAAAGCACTTTGGGTACCTAATAAAATCTGATTTCAATTTTGCAGGGATGCTCACAAAGTACTTCAAATTTATGGTACTTAGATAGTGGGTGCTCCAAACACATGATGGGAGACATAACAAAATTTTCAGCATTGACCCTTGAATCAAAAGGACATGTAGTATATGGAGATAATAACAAAGGGAAGATCCTAGGCATTGGAAAAATTGGAAAAGCACCTTCTCCAACAATTGAAGATGTTCTTTATGTTGAAGGCCTAAAGCATAATCTGATAAGCATCAGCCAGTTGTGTGACAATGGACACAAGATAGTCTTCAACAAAGAAGAGTGCATCATTCAAAATGCAGCAACAAGTGAAATTCAATTTATCGGTAAACGTTTCAAGAATATTTTTATACTTAATTTTGATGATTTATCCTTGAAAATGAAATGTCTTTTGGTAAGCGACAACAATGATGCATGGTTATGGCATAAAAGAATTGCTCATATTCACATGGATCATTTAAACAAACTAGTCAAGCATGATCTTGTTGTCGGATTACCAAAAATGAAATTTGTCAAGGATAAATTATGTGACGCATGTCAAAAAGGTAAACAAACGAAAACTTCTTTTAAAGCTATTAATGTTATATCTACTACAAGACCACTTCAATTAATACACATGGATTTGTTTGGACCATCAAGAACTAAAAGTCTTGGTGGAAATTCATATGGACTAGTAATTGTTGATGACTTTTCAAGGTACACATGGACCTTGTTTTTGTCAAACAAAAACGAAGCTTTTAAGGCCTTTAAAAATTATGCCAAGCTAGTCCAAAATGAACAATCATCCAAAATTGTATCAATTAGAAGTGATCATGGTAGAGAATTTCAAAATACCTTATTTGAAGAATTCTGTGAAGAAAATGGAATTTTCCACAATTTTTCTGCACCAAGAACACCTCAACAAAATGGGGTTGTTGAGAGAAAGAACAGGTCCTTGATAGAACTTGCAAGATCTATGTTAAGTGATTCAAATCTACCAAAGTATTTTTGGGCAGATGCCGTAAACACGGCATGCTATGTTACTAACAGAGTAAACATTCGGCCAATTCTTAAGAAGACTCCGTATGAACTATACAAAGGTAGAAAGCCCAACATCTCTCACTTCCACATCTTTGGATGCAAGTGCTTTGTGCTAAATAACGGAAAAGACAATCTTGGAAAATTCGATGAAAAGGCCGATGAAGGTATATTTATTGGGTATGCATTATCTAGTAAAGCTTTTAGGATTTTTAATAAAAAAACTTTAATTGTAGAAGAATCAATACATGTTACTTTTGATGAAACTAACCCCTCGAAAGAGGACAAAGCTATTTCTTTTGATGATGATGATATTGAAAGTAGTGATCCATGTAAAGAAGATCCAATTGATCAACCGAGTCAAGAAAATGAAGTCGACATGGAAAAGGAAACCAATGAACTCCCAAAGGAATGGAGAACCCATCGATATCATCCGATTGATAACATCATTGGTGATATCAACAAAGGAGTTACAACTAGACTCAAACTACAACATGCATGCTTAAACATGGCATTTGTTTCTCAAATCGAACCTTCCAAAGTTGGTGAAGCACTAAAAGATGATCAGTGGATACTTGCAATGCAAGAAGAGCTTAACCAATTCGAAAGAAACGAAGTATGGGAACTTGTTCCTAATCCAGGTGACAAACACATAATTGGTACAAAATGGGTATTTAAAATAAACTTGACGAAAATGGTATAGTTGTTCGCAACAAAGCAAGATTGGTCGCCCAAGGATACAATCAAGAAGAAGGAATCGATTTTGACGAAACATTTGCTCCGGTCGCAAGGTTAGAAGCAATACGGTTACTGCTTGCTTATGCCTGTTCTATGAATTTTGAATTATTTCAGATGGATGTGAAAAGCGCATTTCTAAATGGATACATCAATGAAGAAGTATATGTCAAGCAGCCACCCGGCTTTGAAGACTTCAAGAATCCTACACATGTATTCAAACTAAGGAAAGCTCTCTATGGTCTAAAACAAGCACCAAGAGCTTGGTATGACAGATTGAGTGCCTTCCTATGTGAAAGAGGTTTTGAAAAAGGGAAGGTTGACAAGACATTATTTATTAAACGAAATAATGGTCATACCTTGTTGGTCCAAATTTATGTTGACGATATCATATTCGGTTCAACAAACAATGAAATATGTGAAGAATTCTCATTGATGATGCAAGGTGAATTTGAACTCAACAGCAATGGTTTTGTCATAATCAAAAAGGGGGAGAATGTAAAAATACATGTTTTTGATTATACACAAAGACCAAAGGTGACACAGCAACAAAAAGCAGAATTCCTCCACATTCATTTTCAAACATCCTTGATGAAATTACAAATAAATAGATTATAGAAAAGATAAAATAATTCAAGCCATAATTCAAATACAAGAGAACCTTAAATACTTTGCATATGCATAAACAATATTTTTAAAAGTCCAAAATAATATTTTCGAAATGTTAGAATCTTTATTTTTGACTAAAAATAATATTGTAATCGAATACAACCCAGGTGTATTCGAATACAGATGCAATTTGCTAAAGTCAGAAGCAAAAACATATCATTTGTATTCGACTACAACCAAGGTGTATTCGAATACAGATAAAACATGTTCAGAGAGTTGGCCATCTCATCTGTATTCGACTACACAGTGAAAAATTTGAATAATTTTTAACGTTGCAGCAAGTTGTATTCGAATACAGATAACTTGTAGTCGAATACAAGATAAAACATGGCTAAGTCAGAGAGTTGATCATCTCATTTGTATTCGACTACACAGTAAAAAATTTTGAATAATTTTTAACGTTGCAGCAAGTTGTATTCGAATACAGATATCTTGTAGTCGAATACAACTGGAAGCAATGCAATTTTTCAGCTTTGAATTCAATTTAAAACATTACAATTCTTTCTCAAACCTCTTGGATCAAAGGCCACGAATCTAAAGAGCTGTTTGAGGACTATAAATAGGTCATAACTTCATATTCAAATTACGATTTTCAAATTACACATTTTTAAAAGACTTTGAACTAAATTTTCTGAATTTTTCTCTAAGTCCTTCTCAGAAATTCAAGTACTTGCATATCATTTTCATATCCTTAAGGTTCTCAAAATACTTGAATAAATCTTGAATTATTTATCATCATACCTCCTTTCTATTCCTATATCCTTATCAAAACGACAAAGTGTTTGTAAAAGAAAGTTGTACTTTCTTTAAGTGCTATATCTAAGATAGTAGTGTTCTATCTTTGAAAGTTTGTTAGAAGATTGTAGCCAAGGTCCCAGGGTGAGGACTTGTACATATTCTGACAGATAGTGAAGAAAATCTCTTGTGGTGAGCAAGAGGACTGGACGTACCCTTGGTTATTAGGGGAACCAGGATAAATTTGCAGTGTTCATTTACTTACTGTTATTTATTTCTTCATCTATCAACATTGAACGCAAAAATCAATCACTATAATTCTAAAAACGATCAAAATAACCAAACACCTAATTCACCCCCCCTCTTAGGTGCACATCTGATCTTACACTACGCATCAGTAACCAATCTGAAGACAGTCATTTACATTTTTGTCGATCTACGCATCGGTAACCAATTCGAAGACGATCATCTATATTTTTGTCGATCTACGTACCAATAACCAATCTGGAGATAATCATGTACATTTTTGTTGATCTACGCATCAGTAACCAACTTGAAGACAATAATTTTCATTTCTATTGATCTACGCAGCAACAATAAATCCGAAAATGATAATTTCCATTCGTTATTCGATGACCAATCCGCTTTCGCATTAGCAATTTATTAGTTTTCGCATTACATTCGCCTTTGCATTATTCTCATAGTTTTTAATTTTCTTGCGCTTACATTCTATTTATTTTCTCATTTTACAACTTTCACATTCACAATTTGTCGGACAAAATTCGGATCCTTATATTTACTTATCTTTTACAACGATAATATGAAAGCATCGTTATTCATATTTTCTAGTAAAATATAATTAAGTAGGGGCAGCTGTAGTACCCTAATTTTGTCCGGGTATTTAAAAAAAATTCAAAAATAATAAGTTATAATATTGTGTTTAATTTTATATATTTACTATTACATTTTATTGTACTAAAATTTTTTCAAAAAAAATCAAAATTAAACTCATAAATCTTTTCCAATAATTGAGCTCACATTCTCATTGATGTTTTAACAAAATGTTCAATTTACATCATAAAAATATAAAATAATAAATAAAAAGTAACAACAACTAAAAAACAAATAAAAATAATGTTTTTGGTAGAAACAGTACAAGTCTCCCTCCTCCACATTTTAAGCTTCCATGTTTCCCTCCTTTTGAATCTTCACCATCTTTGCACTCCATTAAAAAGTAGAAGTTTCATCTTCACCAACTTTACACTCCACCAAAAAATAGAAGTCTCATCTTCACTTGTCACTCCATAATTTATCAAAACAATAGAAAAACCGGAACTCAATTTATCTCATGGATGCAACGATTCATCCTTGTAGCCTATAAATCGAAAACCAAAATTTGGTTTCAAAGAGAGAGTTTTATTTTCCTAAAAAATTTGGATAGAGGAAATAGAGTTCTTCTTTGGTTCTAAGATCAACAAAGAAAACCACCATCTTCTTGAAATGTAGAGAGTTAGAGATAGCATGAGCCACACATCACCACCTTCATCATCCTTTGCAAATCCCTTAGGAAACCATCATCAAATCATCCTCCGCAAAACCACCACCGCGAGCACTACCGTCAGAGCGTCCACACAACCACCTCCGTCAACTTTGATCTCCGGCAAACCACCACCACGAGCACTACCGCTAGAGCGTCCACTCAGCCACCAACGTCAATTTCGACCCTCGACGAACCACCACCGCAGGAAACTCCCCTTTCATTGCCGTTTTTTGTGTGTATGTTCTCTTTCACTCTCTATCTCTTAACAATGAAACTCATTTCTCTCTTGGTGTGTTTATTTACTTTTATTTTTTTTAAAAAAAACATTCACAATAAAGAAATATTACATTAATTAGATGTGACATCTTTTAATCTTTGAGTTGTTAAGACACAAGTTGTACCACTTAGTGGCTTTAAAACTCCATTTTAAAACCGAAATTAATTAAAAAAAAAAAATACTCTTAAACGGATTAACTAGATGAGACATTTTTTTACTCCTTGAGTTTTTGAGACACAAGTTGTACAACTTGATAGTTTTAAAACTCATTTTTTTTTAAATAATTATTCAAATCAAACAAACTTTTTCTTTCTTTTTTCCGTCAAAACAACGTTTTTTTTATCAACAACAAAACACAATTTCTTTAAAAGCAATCAACACATCCGCATTTTCTACCCAAGAACTACGTAGCTTTGATTTCTCCATCGCACCAGAAGATACGTAGGAACAAGATCACACTCTTGTCAAGCACATTAATAAAAAAAATATCTTTTTTATTCCCTCTCTTTTATTTCAAAAAAACAATTGATATTCATATTTAATAATAAGGAGAAATAAGTATATTTAAGTTAATATTAATTTTGCACAATTAATTTTAGGTAACCGTATTTTAAATGATGTCTAGGGTGTTAATACCTTCCCTATGCATAATCGACTCCCGAACTCAAAATTTGGTTTCAAAGACCATTTTTTTTATTTTTTTTTATTTTTAAGAGTTTTCCAATATATATATATATATATATATATATATATATAAAACATGTTTTATGTGTTTGCTTGTTTGGTTGAGTTAGGTTTTTCAATTTTAAATAGATTAAAATTACATGTTATTTAATCATTTTCTTTTAGAATTTAATTTTCAAAAAAGCATATTAGACTTCAAAAAATTGGAAACAGAGATTGAATAATAGATAAATTTGATTCAAATCTTCATTAATATATTGCTAAAATTTATCCAACTCAAGTTGATACAATTTTTCGAATTTCTTATTGGTATAAAACTTTCGTTTGTTGTTCTTCTAGCTTTCTTCATATTTTGCTTCACCCATGTCGTAGCACCATGGAATCCTGAAGAAAAATAACAAAATAATTATAATAATAAAAATAATATTAAGATAGTATGGAGGAAGAAATATAGGACTAGGTGATAAAGAGGTCATCCATGATTTTAAGTCACTCAATTTAGAAAAGTAATTATTAAAAACTAACATTTTACTCTTAAAAGAAATGTGATTGTCACAAAAAAAAAGTATGTAATTTTGTGTGATTTAGCGAGAAAATAGGAAGATAAACTTACGTGATTTTGTCAGAGTTAACTTTAAATTGTATTGAAGCACTTTTGAGACAATGACAGACATTACATCGAGACTGAGTAGTGTCCTACTTTTAAAATAAATTATTTGCTCCTGCACATCAGTAGATGGTGCTGGTTGGCCAAATCCTGTCAAAAAGGTACACATGATACTAAGGAAACAGTAGCCTCAATGCAACCGATGTCATCAATTTGATGTGCATTCAATGTTGTTACTTGCAAGCCTAAAACCATATCAAGCATTAAAAAAGCAATAGGCTTATTACCCAACATTTTAATTTAATTGTGTTTACACTATTCACGTAAGATTTCTATGAAGTTTAAGAATGATCGACCAAAGCAAGCATGCCTTAATTTATAGGTAAGATAGGTTACCATTTTATGATAACATGTAACTGTCTTGTTTAACTTTATGTCTTACAAAAATTTATTTCAGTCTTCATTTTTCATTTCCTTTCTTTCAAAAATTTTCTTTTTTTAAAAAGGGATAATTATTATCTTAAATATATATGGTCAAAAAATTAAGACAAAATGAGTTCTAACTCTTAATGGCATTAAATTCTAAAAAACAATACTCTGCAAGAATGTTAATTTTATGATAAAAAGTATTAAAAATAAAATATTTACCTTAAATAGAATAATACATAAAAACTAATTTAAAATCATTTAAATAAGAAAATAAATAATAAAAAATCCACCCTAAATTTAATATTAATAATAATAATAATGATAGTAATAGTAATTGTAATTGTAATTGTAATAGTAATTGTAATATTAACGAATAATTTTGTAAAACTAAAATATATACCAAATAAAATCAAAAAAATTAAAATCTGTTATTCCACCAATCAGAACAAAAATGTCTTATGTAAATACCAAAATGAGAACAAAATAATAAAGTTTTTACAGAATTAACTACATTTTTTTCCGAGATTTAAAATTCAAATTTTTAAAATTAGAAATCTAATTAACAAAAGTCTAAATAAAGAAATCAATGATTACATACTACAAAAGTAACTACATTCTTTTTCTATATTTAAAATTCAATATTTATATTTCAAAAATTCCCTATACAATTCTTTTTTTAAATGATTAAAATATAAAAAATTTGTTCCATCGGAGAATTAAAAAGTAACCTTTAATTAGCTTGTAGAATCGAAGGCCTCACCCTTTACTCTATACTCTTTGACACCTTGAGTAATTTTTTCCCTCATGATGATTGAAGTTTGACGATGCTACTTATTCAAATAGGTGTTGTTGATGATGAATTTTTGTTGTCACTTTTGAATTCGATGAAACTTGGTTATACTAGGTTGAGTTGTTAATTGATTAAACAAGATACATTCCTCGAATAGGTAACTAATAAATTAATTAGATTGTCAGGCTAATCGAATGGATTGATAGATTAATCAAATAAACTATAGTCCAAGTCAAATACCCGATAACTTATCGCACATACAATTTTTTATTTTTTTCTTAAATTCTAAATTTCGTTTATTTAATATTTGTTAGCATAATATAACATATTAATTGACATAAAATTTTATTTATACATGTAACAAATGTTATTATCTGTATGCATATAAATAAATTAATGTGATAGAGTGTAAATATATTCGTAATCTCATACAATAAAATTAATAATATTATAAAACAAAAATAAATGTTGGAAAAGTTGAACCATAACTACAAAAATAAATAATAATTTAAATTTATAGAAATAATATTTTTTAAATGCGCATCTAAATAAATGAACAAAGAAAATATATATGTTCATGTTTTAAATTTTATTTTAGAACTTACATAAATATATCATATTTAATAACTTAAAATTATATTACATTTGTAAATGTATCATACATCACATACAGAAGCCCAAAAGGTGAGTTTTAATTTGTCATGTGTCTATGTAAAAATATATTGCTTTTTTTTTGTTTTTTTGTCTATCTAAAAAAAAAATTTAGTTTCTACAAAATTATCATTCTAGTTTTAATTTTAATCCCTGTTGACTCCAAATATATTTAATTGTCCTTCAACTTTTAAGTTTTTGAATAATTTTTAAGCATATTTAATATCATAAAAAGTTCATTTTTATAATGTTATGAACATGTTTGAAAAAAATAATTTACAATAACATTAAATTTTGATATGTTTTAGGATATATAATTTTGTTAATTATTTTGATTGATTATATGTATACAATCATTACAATATATTATCCCACCATGAATATAATAATTAAAAACTTATTTGACCTGCATAAAATTGAATATGAATTGGTAAAACCTATTTGAATCGTTCAGATTCTTGAAAGAAAAGTTGGAAGAACGACACCACATTATTTTAAAAATATATCCCATACAATTTATTTTATTTTCAAAATTATCCAACTTGACAAACTCAATATGAAGAATTTACAATCTCAATCTGAACAAGATACAATTCAGAATTAAACAAGGACTAATTTGAAGCCCAAATTTTCACTATAAATAGACACTCAAGGCTGAAAGAGAAAAGCATCAAAAAGTAGAAAAGTGTAGAAGAACTCAAGCTCGAGATTCCATATTCATCGAGTTCAAAAAGAGAAACACTTGTTCGAATGAGAAATATTTTCTAAGTGTTCTTTTCTTAGAGTGTGAGAGTTATTATTATTATCAGCTTTGTTAGAAGCAACTACTCAAGTTCCAATCTTTTGTATCCAACCTGACAGTAGTTTAGTTCCTTCTTCAATCTGAGTTTGTTAGGTTGTTAGGATAAGACTTGGCTTGTAGGGTCAAGGTGGTTAGTTCCTCAAAAGTTTGGGATTGTCAGGCTGTTTAGGAAGACTGACTTGGAGGGCTAGGTGCTTTGTAATTCAAGGTATTTGAATTAGTGTATTAAAGCCTTCTAAATGAGGGGACTAGATGTAATCAAGTTAATAATGAACCAGGATAAATCTATGTGTCAAATTATTTATGATTTCATTATTTGTTGATTCAAAATCCGATTACTTCTTATCTAAATAATTCTTAAAAACCAATCAACCTTCATCAAATTAGCAAAAAGTTATCAACTTTGGCAAACACAATTAAACCCTCCTTCTTGTGTTTGCACCATCACAATAAACTTGTCTTTGGTCCAACAAATTTGATTCTAGCGTTTGCCTTTGGTCCAACAAACTTGATTCTGGTGTTTGCCTCTAGTCGAGTAAACTTTTCTCTGGTCCAACAAACTTGATTCTAGTGTTTCCCTCTAGTCGAGTAAATTTTTCTCTGGTCCAACAAACTTGATTTTGGTGTTTGCCTCTGATCCAATAAACATGTCTTTAGTCTAACAAACTTGATTCTGGTGTTTGCCTCTGGATCAGTAAACTTGTCTCTGGTCCAACAAACTTGATTCTAGTGTTTGCCTCTAGTCTAGCAAACTTGATTCTGGTTTTTGCCTTTGGTCCAACAAACTTGATTCTGGTATTTGCCTTTGGTCCAACAAACTTGATTCTGGTGTTTGTCTCTAGTCCAGTAAACTTGCCTCTGGTCCAACAAACTTACCTCTAGTCCAGCAAACTTGCTTCTCATGGTTGCCTCTAGTCAATTGCACTTGCCTCTAGTCATTGACTACCAAACGATCAAATAAGTTTTAGGAATGAGGACCATGAGATTAGCATTCCAATTAGGAAGTAACTTACTCATATGGATAAACCACAAGATCACTCTGTATGATAAAAAAAACGCCAAAACCATCAAGGCCATGGACTGAGTCTGCCTTCAAACTTAAAACTGCTTGTTTGACTTTTTCCAAAAACACTACGCGAAAAAACACTTTTTACAGCGCTTTTTTTAAGCCTATTATAGCGCTTTTGTTAAAAAAAAAAAAAAGCGCTGTAGTTACCAGCGCTGTAAAAGGATATAACAGCGCTTGTTTTTTTTAAAAAAAAAAAGCGTTGTAAAAAAGGTGGATATATTGCGCGCTTGTTATACGCCTTTTACAACGCTTTTCACAAAAGCGCTGTAAAAGGTGCACTTATCCAGATGCATTGTTATGCACCTATTACAGCGCTTTTTCAAAAAAGCGCTGTAAAAGGTGCACTTATCCAGATGCATTGTTATGCACCTATTACAGCGCTTTTTCACAAAAGCACTGTAAAATGTGCACTTATCTAGATGCATTGTTATGCACTCAATAAATGCATTATTATGCACTATTTTGCACCTTTTACAGCGCTTCTTCAAAAAAGCGCTGTAAAAGGTGTTTTTTTTTTAGTTTTATTAAATAATATGCTGTAAATTTTAGAACCGCTTTTTTAGAAAGCGCTGTCTTTTAATCCAGAATCACTTCACAAATTTTATTCCAAAATCATTTTCACCTAGAATCATTTCACAATCCAGAATCAGTAGTACACAACAACAAAACAGCACTAAAACACACAAGAATCAGTACACAACAACAGATTCACTATATTTTCAAATGCACAAATATTCACAACAATCAGTTCATAATTACATATTCACAACAGCTCAGAACTACATATTCACACAACAAATATTCACTATATTTTCATACAACTACTCATATTCACAACCTAGTATATACACAAACAACACATAACTACCATATCCCTTGCAGCTTGCCATTTCCCAGCAAATTAAATAATATTCATTTGAAGCACATACTGACACCAGTCTTCCTTTATCTCTGTTAGTTCTTCTTCAGAATACGATGGACCGGAATTGTCAAAGTACTGATATAAAAATTGAACATAAATAAGTTAGAATCAAATATAAACATAGTTTATATATGAAAATCAAATAATTAAAATATCGTACCGTTTCTGGGATTATAATTTGATTCTTATCAACAATCTCCTTCATGAATCGCAATACATAGTACCCACAGTCGATGTTGTTAGTTTGACGAGGGCACTATAAAATAAAACATATAAGTCAATAATTATTTAATTGTGTATTGATTGTAAGTGAAATTTAAAAGCATATATTTCAAACTTTTATTGGAATCCATGTGATGTTATTTGACTTTAGCTTCGACACTGTCGCACCTCTTTGAGCTCGAAAAACTTGTAAAGCACTATCGAATAAATAAATGTGATTATAAATCAATGTGATCTTAATATATATATATATATATATGTGTGTGTGTGTGTGTGTGTGTGTGTGTGTGTGTGTGTGTGCAAAAAATAAATAAATATTACTTACGTGTCGAACAAAGTCTTTAACCTGGGTCGATTGTTGTAATGGTCGTACAAGGGATCTAGGTAGTATATAACTTCAGAGGTCGCATTGATTGCAATTAGCACCCAATGTGCCCTACAACAACAAAAATTTAGTTTAACAACTAATAAATTAAGATCTCATAAATTAAAAAATATATAAATATAGAATATATAATTACGTACGCTGAATTATATGGTGCAAGGAATAACTTATCCTTCTCTTTATTTCCTAATAGTATATCTAAAACGTATTTATTTACATTCGGTGGATCGCGTTTAAGCATCGAAATCTTATGCGGAGATAAGAATGAAAATCTATTCGACAATCTGCGCGCGCACACGAACTTCTCATACAAAAACCTTCAATAAAAATTTCAAATTAGATTAATTACCAATAAATTAAATTAATTACAAATAAATGCGATGAAAAGTAATTTTTACCTCATGTAAATGCTCATAACAGTAGCACTCAGCTCCTTATGGTCGAGAATTTCGTATATGTGCTCTTTTTCAAAATATTCTTCATACGCGAATTATTCGTGAATCGTCGCTGCCCATATGTTTTTTTGCCTGTATGTCAAGAGACGACCCATATGGAGCAAGTTGTTGAAGGTGCGAACACGAGAAGGGGGGGTTGAATTGTGTTTGCACAAAGTTGATACCTTTTTGATAATTTATAAATAATTAAAAATTAGTTTAGATTTGGTTACTTACTTGGAGTAGAAGCAATCGAATTTAGAAGCAGCAAGCAATGAAAGCATAAATAATTTGACGCGTAGAATTATCCTGGTTCACCACTAACTTGGCTACATCCAGTCCCCTCATTCAGAAGGCTTTAATCCACTAATTCAAAAACCTTGAATTACAAAGCACCTGACCCTGCAAGTCAGTCTTCCCAAACAGCCTGACAATCCCAGACTTTTGAGGAACTAACCACCTTGACCCTACAAGCCAAGTCTTCTCCTAACAACCTGACGACTCCAGATTGAAGAAGGAACTAAACCACTATCGGGTTGGATACAAGAGATTGAAACTTGAGTAGTTGCTTCTAACAAAGCTGATAATAACAATAACTCTCACACTTTAAGAAAAGAACAATCAAAAGATATTTCTAACTTGAACAAGTGTTTCTCTCTTTGAACTCTAAGATGAATTTGGAATCTTGAGCTTGAGTTCTTCTACTTTTTGATGCTTTTCTCCTTCAGCCTTGAGTGTCTATTTATAGTGAAAAATTGGGCTTCAACTTAGTCCTTATTTAATTCTGAATTGTATCTTGTTTAGATTGAGTTTGCAAATTCTTCAAATTGATTCTGTTCCTATTTTGTGTAGATTGACTTTGTAAATTCTTCAGAATGATTCTGTTCCAATTTTGTGTAGATTGACTTTGTAAATTCTTCATATCAAATATTCTTCAAATCTTCTTCAAATCTTCATTAAATTTTGATCAAATATTCTTCAAATCTTCATTAAATGTTAATCAAATCTTCTTCAAATCTTCACTAAATCTTCTTCAAATCTTAATCAAATCTTCTTCAAATATTTTTCAAATCTTCTTCAAATCTTCTTCAAA
Source organism: Cicer chorassanicum (assembly GCA_037974735.1). Taxonomy (NCBI): domain Eukaryota; kingdom Viridiplantae; phylum Streptophyta; class Magnoliopsida; order Fabales; family Fabaceae; genus Cicer; species Cicer chorassanicum. Next base: position 37,271,425 of record JBBPBP010009777.1, on the reverse strand, counting down.
TCTTCTTCAAATATTCTTCAAATCTTCTTCAAATATTTTTCAAATCTTCTTCAAATATTCTTCAAATCTTCTTCAAATATTCTTCAAATCTTCTTCAAATATTTTTCAAATCTTCTTCAAATATAAATATGAATCAAATCTTATTTTAGATTTTTCATCCATTATAAATTTGAATCAAATCTTATTTTAGATTTTCTTCAATTATAAATTTGAATCAAATCTTATTTAAGATTTTCTTCAATCATAAATTTGAATCAAATCTTATTTTAGATTTTCATCAATTATAATTTTGAATCAAATCTTATTTAAGATTTTTCTTCAATTATAAATTTGAATCAAATCTTATTTTAGATTTTCTTCAAAAACATTAATCTTCTTTCATACTCTTTGAAGTCAAATATATTGTTCTCATAAAATACTTTTGTTAACATCAAAACTCTAAATGTAAAACCAACTTGGTTCCAACAGTTGTGGCTGACTTATTTTAGGAGCAGAAGCAGCAACTGATTTTACACGAACCAGTTTTTTAGCAGCAACAATTTTGGCCGCTTTATTACCCTCCAGCTTTTGCAGTTTTCTAGTTTTATAACCCTCCAATTTTTGAGGTTTGCCGGCTTTATTTTTGCCACGAACATCCAGTCGTAGTGCGGCAGCTGGCTTGCTCTGCGGGTGGTTTATTAGTTTCAATCTGAAAAAATGAGGTTAATCAAATTGTTAGTTTATTGAATCAGAAAAAATGACAAACCTTACAGAATAAGTTACAAACCTTTTCGGGCGATGTGACTGTTTCATTTCTGGGAATCTTCTTTATCATTCCCTTTATTAGACTTTGTTTGAATCTAAATAAATGTGAAATTAAAGTTAACATTGGAAAAAATTCAGCAATTAAATATAATCAATTAAACATACATTTCAATTAATTAAACATACCTTGTCAAGGGAGACAAGATGTTTGGGCCATGCCACGTAGCTGCCAATTGCTTCGCCCAAATAATTCAAATCTGCATCGTTGTTCGATACAGGCAACGGTGCATTTGGTTCCAAAGCAATAACTAGCGATACTTTGACATGGCCCGCACGAATTGGTGTGTTGTGCAATACTTCGCCCGGAGCATTGCACAATGTTCCCTTTCCGACCTTCCGATGAGTAGGGGAGGGTAAGTATAGAAAGCATGGAGTGACCCCCTAAAATCAATGGTTAATTAATACATAAGTATATGTGAAACAAGAAAATTTAATGTATTTCTTATTTTATTAAGTAATTAATTACCTTAGGAATACTGTTGAGACCAACGTTGCAACTTGCGTTTTCACTCTCAATGTGAATTTCACGTTGGGGCTGGTCCGCAAGTTGCTTGTCTTTATTTGTCTTCACCAAGAGGGCCACTTGCTCCGTTAATACTCTAATCTTCTCTAATACTTCCTCGTTAGATGGATTTTGTCGCTTCTCTTGTGAAAAATAACTTCTAGGAGTTACGCCAAATCCTTTCCCCCTCACGCGGCCGGAATATTTAGGAACATTAAACACTTTACCCAATATGTCCCTGCAACTTGCCTTGTTGTCCTCTTGATTTTCCGATTCAAGATTCGCCTAAAATACACATAGGATTAAAAAGATAAGTTCAAAAACATTTTAAAATACAATATTAAAATATATTAAAGTGATAAATATACTTACACAAAGTTCTATTACTTTTTGTACATTTTCGTTATCAACCACTCCGTCTTTATTTACACGAGCTTCCTTCCACAATATATGACGACCCAACGGTTGATCCGGATTGGGTGTCTTGTAGCTATTATCGTTAAGATCATAAACAAAATATTAGTTAGATAGTATAGTTTATAATATACCGCATTAATTAAATATACCACATTAGTTAGATAGTATACTTACAAGTTTTTGCTCTAGACGAGCATATCCCATACGAGATTTCTTGTATGGGTGGGGAATAATTTTTGCCCTCTCGCAATTTGCCTTACTAATATTCTAAATAAAAAAATAACAATCTAGTAAAAATTTAAAATACGCTATGAATATGAATAATAAAAAACAAATGCTAATAAATTAATCACTTACAACAAATGCGGGGTCGGAACATTTTGATACGAATGCGCTCCATTCCTCATTTGATATATAATGTTTATATATTTTTGGAGCTTCCGCAATCGTATTTCCTTCACAGATTTTTAAATAACAATTAGAGAGGTGAGATTTAAAGCCCCGGTGTATTTTCCCGCCAACTCTGAGCACATAGCTCTTTCTCACCTCATCAAGAACAAAAGCTGACTGCAAACCAAATAAATATGTAGTTTGAGTAAAATACTTCAAAGCAGTATATTGTAAAATTTATAAATAATAGGGTGGAGTAAAAAAATTACCTGTATATCATCCCACAATACATCTTTGGCATCCTTCAATGCCTTATCTCTCCAATCATCTATTGTGATTGGTATAGTTTGACGAACAACAGCTCCAATATAACTAACAAACATGGAACTGTTGGGGTCAATTGGTTGACCACTCTCATTCCATCCAACCTAATAAATAGTAAGTAACTCAATGTATTAACAACAAACAAGGTATAATATATTAACAGCAAACAGCAGATACAGAAAACAACAAAGTATACCTCAAATTTTTGCCCAGTACTTCTTGTTTTTATAACATTTTGCATTATTGTTGCACCACGTTTGACTTCATTTTCGTAAGTCTTAGTGTTGCCAACTTCTTCATTTTGACAATCTAACCCCTTGTTGGTATCCATTTATCTACAACATGCAGTTCAACATCAACATATATGCAGTTTAGTTCAGCACATCAACATGCAGTTCAGTTCAGTCTAAGTACGTAGCAACAAAAAGTTAACATGCATTTTAGTGAAACAAAAAAATAATAACTACAATACCTGAAATAGTCCTTGTTAAATGCTTAGGGTTACGGGTTCACAGACAAACGACGCAGAAGACGATGAAAACGAGGACGAACGGTTACGAACGATGGTACGGTTACGGGGTTCGCAGACGAAAACGAGGATGAAAACGGGATTACTTGAGGATTATGATGTTTACATACGATCGTAGGTCTAGGATGAGAGTAAGTAATGAGGAAGAAACAAGGAAAACTGAAACTCTCGTAGGGTTCGCAAGGAGAAAGAGAACGCGCAGAGGAAGCTGAAAAATTTACGTAATGAACATGAAACTGAAGAGGTTTACTATTATATATATGACCCTATTACAGCGCTTTTTTAAACAAGCGCTGTAATAGGTCTCATCATTTTATTTTTAAAAGCCTATTACAGCGCTTTTTCATAAGCCTTTTAAAGCGCTTGTCAAAAAGCGCTGTAAAAGACCTTCCTATTTTATTTTTTAAAAGACCCTTTTACAGCACTTATGTGGAAAGCGCTGTAAAAGACCTTCCTATTTTATTTTTTAAAAGACCCTTTTACAGCGCTTATGTGGAAAGCGCTGTAAAAGACCTTCCTATTTTATTTTTTAACCCTATTACAGCGCTTGTTTAGAAAAGCGCTATAATAGGGTTCTATATTAAATGACTCTTTGTTTTACCATGTCCAAAGGTTGTGTTTTACAGCGCTTTTGTGGAAAGCGTTGTAAAAGACCTTCCTATTTTATTTTTTAACCCTATTACAGCGCTTTTTTAGAAAAGCGCTCTAATAGGGTTCTATGTATGAAATAGCTCTTTGTTTTATCATGTCCAATGACTCTTTGTTTTACAGCGCTTAACTCGTGAGCCCTTTTACAGCCCTGTAATAATTTATTTTCTTCCAAATTAGTTAAATTATTTTTACATAAGCCCTGTAATAATTTATTTTCTTCCAAAATAGTTAAATTATTTTTTCTTCCAAATTGTGTTTAACTGATCAACTCAAGTTCAAGCTAAATTACATGTATAACTCGAACTTAAATTGTTTTTAAGTTCAAGCTAATTAGTTAAACTGTTTGAACTTGAACTGATCAGGTCAAGTTCAAATAGTTCAAGCTAAATTACCTGATCAGGTCAAGTTGAGTATACAATTACATACAGTATAAGCATAAATACCCAAATGCTCAATATATGGAAGATCAAACAAAAAAATTACACATGAATCAGTTCAGATTACATGGATTATACTATTAAACACATTAAGATGCCCTTCTTCTTTTCTTGGTGGGATTCACATTTGTTTGTTCATTAATGATACGAAACGATGGATTAATCCAAATTCCCTCATCATGATCATCTCTAAGATATAAACCATCATCAGTTGAACCAATTTCATGTGGTTGTGATGTTGCAAAGAAAAGATCATTACCAACATCTTCATCATTATTGTTATCATCACTTATTTTATTGGTCGATAGGACAACGGACAATTTATCATCTGCAAGATCAGTGACATAAAACACTTGTTGAGCTTGCGACGCTAAAATAAAAGGCTCATCTTTGTATCCCACCCTATTAAAATCAACAAGCAAGAACCCTGACTCATCAATCCGAACGCCATTATTATTATCGACCCACTTGCAACCAAATATGGGAACACGAAACATTGTGTAGTCTAGCTCCCATATGCGCTCGATAACCCCAAAATATGATAGATTTGCATATATTGGGTTCTTGTCTTTTGCACTTGAGATATGCATCGCTTCTGCTACGAGAGTGACTCCGCTATTTTGCATAGTTGTTTGATCATCTTGTTCTTTGGTATAAAATGTATAGCCGTTAATTACATAACCGGTGTAAGAAAAGACATGTAAACTCGGACCATTTGCTAGCCACCTCAATCTCTGTGAAATTGATTCGGGGTCTACATCAAACTTTGACTTTATGTGATTTTTTAACCATGTTATGAAACTTCGATTGTGCTCTCGAGTTATCCAATTTTGATTCCTATTCATGTTCAAACTAGATAATTGATCCATGTGTATTGTAACATACGGCTGAGCCTCATCATCATTGTGCAGAACATACAATTGTGCCTGCTCCCATTCTGTCCTTGATATAGTCATTATTCTCTATCCAATTATCCCTTCTCCTGATAATCTTCCCGAATGACAAGACATGGGAAGCCCTATGGAATCAACATTTGACAGATATTCAGTACAAAATTCAGCAGCTTCTTCAACAATGTACCGTTCAGCAATACAACCTTTTGGTCGACTTCTACTTTTTACGTACCCTTTTAATATTTTCATATATCGTTCTATCGGGTACATCCATCTCATATAAGCTGGCCCACAAAGTTGTGTCTCCTTAATAAGATGAACAGTAAGGTGAACCATTATATCAAAAAACGAGGGCGGGAAGTACATTTCAAGCTCACACAAAGTAACAACAATTTCCCTCTGCAATCTCGGTAATTTCAAAGGATCAATCACTTTACTACAAATTTCCCTGAAGAAGAAACATAATTTAGTTATGGTTCGGCGAACTTTTTCAGGTAAAATTGAACGTATACCTATTGGTAGCAAATGCTCCATTAGAATATGAGCATCATGGGTCTTCAAACCTTTTAACTTGAGGTCTTTCATGCAAACTAAAGTTTTAATGTTTGAAGAGTATCCTTCTGGAACTTTAACTTCATGTAGAAATTTACACAACAATTTTTTCCTTTCTAGATAGAGTATGAGCGGCTGGAGGTAGATATGTGCGATTTCCTTTCTTTATGGGACCCAATTCATTTCTTATTCCCATATCGACCAAGTTCAATCTTGCATTGATGTCATCCTTAGACTTTCCTGGTACATTGAGTAACGTACCAATAACACTGTCAAATACATTTTTCTCAATATGCATCACATCGAGAAAATGTCTTACATACAATGACTTCCAATATGGCAATTCAAAGAAAATTGACTTTTTCTTCCATCCAGTTTTGACCAGCTCTCCCGCAAAAGGTTTGCCAAATTTATTGGTCAAACCTTGTACCTTCTCAAGTATTTGATATCCAGTCGATGCTATAGGAGCTCTATCTTCCTCTGATTTTCCATTGAATGCATTTCTCCACCCACGATACTAATGACTATAAGGTAAAAATCTACGATGTCCAAGAAATACATTCTTCTTACAATGTTTCAACCGCATCCAATTTGTACTCTCTTCACATATAGGACACGCACACTGACCTTTAATGCTATATCTTGATAAATTACCATATGCTGGAAAATCATTAATTGTGCCGAACAACATAGCCCTCAAATTGAAACATTCTTTCTTATACCCGTCATAGACTTCTACACCTGTCTCCCACATAATTTTTAAATCTTCTTCAACTGCTTTTGCAATCTCCTCAACTCGGTCCGGCTCATATGTATCTGTGTCGAAATCAGTTGAAACATATGTATCTGTGCGAGTATTATAATTGATTTTCTCACCATGTCTTATCCAACATGTATAGCTTTGACCAATTCCATACCATACTAAATGTCCTTCCAATTCATTTGCTCTAATGCGTTTTCCAAAACAACATTTTAAACAAGGACAAATGACTCTATTTGGATCTTTTGCATTCATCACTGCAAACTCAATAAACTCCTTCACTCCATTTTCATACTCTTTTGTCAATCGATTGGCAGACATCCATTTCCGGTCCATTTATATGACCTATATATATTAATGCAGTTACACAATAAGCATGATTTCAAGTCTGATATATTATGACCTATATATATATTGATAATACACATATAAATAAAATTTATCAGAAACCCTATTATATCATGTAACAATTTATATCAGTAAGCATGATTTCAAGTCTGATATATTATGACCTATATCAGTCTGATATATTATAAATAAAATTTATCAGTAACAAATTATATCAATAACAATAAACATTATTTCAAGTTTGATATATATTTTGACCTATATATATATATATATATATATATATATATATATCTAATATCATGTAACAATTTATCAGTTTGAATTAGTGACAAAAACAAATAAATAAAATAAAGTACCTGAGACAACGTTGATGATCAATTTGTTTTAAAGGAGGAAAAAGTAAATCAATTTGTAGATGGGCGCACACGAGGGGTTCGCAGGGGAGGGGAGATGAGATTTCGTAGGGTTTGCAACGTATTAAATTTGTTTTAAATTTGTTTTTATTTACTTAAAGTGAACGCTTCTTATTTGAAATGAATGGTTTTACAGCGCTTGTTAAAAAAGCGCTCTAATAGGTCCTATAAAAATGTGAATGGGCAAGCCTATTACAGTGCTTGTATAAAAAGCGTTGTAATAGGTCAACCAATGACACAAAGCGCAATGTTTTTACAGCGCTTACACAAGAAGCGCTTTAAAAGCTATGTAACATAAGGTGGGAGCGCTACTTTTTACAGCGCTGTAAAAGGCTATGCAAGAGCGCTTGATTTACAGCGCTTTCTGAAGAAGCGCTGTAAAAGGCTATGTGGTAGCGCTTTCTAACCCTATATGACCCTACAACAGCGCTTTTTTTACAGCGCTTGTAAAAAAAGCGTTGTTGTAGCCTCCGTTATTTTTAAAAATTTGTATTACAGCGCTTGTATTTAATAAGCGGTGTAAAAGACGCGCTATAAAATGTCATTTTTGGCGTAGTGAAAAAGGAATATGTGTGAGTAACTCATTATCTCCGTAAGAAACAATGGAAGGAAAAACCTCATTAATTAAGCCATTATCAATGCACTCATTGGCAGAAGAAAAAAGACTATGAGTTTGTAGCAAAGAATCCCCATGTGGAAGCGATTGAAGTGATATGCTTTGTAATGTTTCTATTTTTGTTTATAACAATATATATGCTTTGCAATGCACTCATTACCTCTATTTTGTTTATAACTTCAAAAATAAAGCAATTTATATATAAAACATCGATCTTATTAATGATCGTGTAAAATTTATTTAATTTTCAGAATAAACATATATGGATATAGACTGTAGTTGGATGTATCATAGAAATTTTCCTAGAAGGAAAGGTCTTAAACAATGTTTTGCTAACAAGGTTGAAGAGTTTCTCAATTTTGCGAGAGTGCAAAAAGATGTCGAAGATGCAAATTTTTTTTAATAATTATCAGTATGTTCTGTCATTTTCACAGCAGCTTGCTCAACCTCAAGCACATCAAACTCCATACCGACCAGCTATGCCAACAGCTGGCTTGATCGGACCAAATGTAAATCAACCTCAACCAGCTATCGATTAGTGGTGGTGTACTTGAAGATGAATTGCTAATACAAACCATGTTGTCTCCAACACCAATTAATAATACTTTTGAGGGACTTTTGTCGTCGGGTAATATTCCATCAAATAATGGTGGAGGGAGTGAAGCTAATGATCAGAGGAATTACTCTGATGATTGATGTATTTGAATAATATTTGCTATTTTTATTTTTGGTTTGTATGAATTTATTATACATTATTATTTAATTATGGTGTGTTTAATCTGGTTTGTATGACATAATTTATTAATTTTGGAATGCTTTATTTTGTTTGGTAGTAATAATTTAATTAATACTAAGATTATATTTTTATTTTAATATATAATATTTATTTTAAATTTAAATTTTTAAATTATAATAATATTAATTTTTTATATATAATATCATTTTTTAATATTAATTTTGAATTTTATAATTTATTTTAATAAAGTCAAACTTTTGTGGCGTCCTAAGCCCCCACAAATGGGACAGTTTATGGCGGCCTAAACCCTCACAAACTATTTTTTTTTTTGTCATTTCATCCTTTGTGACGGCCTAAGCCCTCTCAAAGGACAACTTTTGCGGCAGCATTGGCCTTCACAAACGCTTACTTTTTAAACTGCTTTGTCTTTTATGGCGACTTAAGCCCTCACAAATTGGTGGCGTACTTTTCCCTCACAAAGGGTAACAAAAAAAAACTCAATTTTGTGTCCGTTTTGGCCGCCACAAACCTTTGTGACGGGCTTATTTGTGGTTGCCAAAGGCAGCCACATATATGCCTGTTGTGGCTGCTTTTCTCCCTTTGTAAGGGAATTTGGTCTCCAAAAATCCTTGTTTTTCTTGTAGTGCAAGGGATGTGGTGATTTTTCTGAAGCAAAGTCAATTCAACTCAAAGTCGACGCCTATGCAAATAGCTTAAGGAAGCATAAAGAAAGGCTAAACCAATCTTGAAATATGGGATTAATAAGAACTTTGAAGCAAAGTTGACACTTGAAATTAAATAAGTAAATTTTAAAAACTATGACATAAATAATTCAATTAAGTTTCAAAAACTGCAACAATACTCTTCTCATTGCAAACTGAAATTCTAATGTTTAGGCCACCTACCAAAGGCAACATTTGTGTACTTATAATAATCTAAATTGAAGTTGACATCAAACCTTATACATATACATATATTACCTAGGAGTTTAACAATCATTCACAATAATTGAAGAATTGAAATAGTTTATTCGAACAATAATTGATGAGTTGAAATAGTTTTGCAATGCAAGATACAATATCAATTATTAACGAGTGTAACAGAGGTCGAACAACTAGCAGCATCTTGGGAAGAAAGTATTTCTGCAAAACAAAAAAAAAATACATTTCATTATGTATTAGGTAATAATATAATAAGTAATAACACACTGTTAAATACACCTTTATGTATCTTACCTTGCTCAATTTGCTCAAGATTTTCAAGATCCTCACTAATAATAAATGATAAAGATGTTTTGTTGAGCCAATCTTGGATACAAATAAGGGCTTCCATGGTAGCCAGTGTCAAAGAGCTACGGTAAGGATCAAGTACTCTTCCTCCAATACTAAAAGCAGATTCAGAGGCTACAGTGGATATAGGTATAGCCAGCACATCTCTTGCAAGTATAGGAAATCGATTTGTGTTCACCTTCCACCATCTAAGTAAATCAAAATCTGGACAAGGTTTTTCTAAACGTTCATCCAAATATTCTCTAATTCAAATTATAGTGTACTGCACTCATCTAATTTGTAGAATTTAGAACAATCATAAGGATCACCAACTTCATTTAAAACCCCTAACAAATTAGATGAATTTTCTAGAGGAGACACCACACTACTAAAATACTCCTCATAGATAGACTTCAAACATGAATCTAATTTTTCTTTCAATGAAGTGACGTCATTACTAGTGTAAATCTTTTTTGCCATCCATATCATAAGCTTTACTTTTCGTCGAGGGTCTAAAACCATAGCAATCAACAACAACATATTCAGGCAAGTAGGATCTCTCTAATATTTCTCGTATTTCTCCTTCTTCTTTCTAGCCATTGACTTGGCTTTTTCATCTTCATTATTACACATTTCAGCAATTTTCATCTCGACACCGAAAACCTCAAACATAGACAAGTTGGTTGTTAAATAAGAAGATCCTGAAACACATAGTGTAGCTTCATGAAATAACTTTAGGAATTGAAGAATTAAGGCAACATGCTCCCAATCTTTAGATGTAGGCACACCTTTTTCCTTACTCACTTCATTAACATAATTCTGGTATTTGAATTTAAACTCCGTAAAGGTCTTTTCATGTTTAAAAGCAACATTCAACATTGTGTATGTTGAGTTCCACCCAGTCTCACAATTTAATCCAACATAACCTGTATAATTTAACTTATGATTAATACATTGCTTAAACCTATCAAACCTCGAAGGAGAACGTCTAACATACTTCACAACTCCATGAATTTTCAAAATAAAATCATTTATTAAGCTCACTCTGTCCTTCACAATAAGATTTAATACGTGTGCACAACATCGTTTGTGAAGGTACTCTTTGTTCAAAACTAGACCATTCCGCGATATAAGCCATCTTTTGAGATGTCGAATTCCAACACCATTTGAGGAGGCTTTATCCACTGTCACACTAAGCACACAACCTAACTCCTAACCATTCAAACATTGTTTAACCGTTTTGGCCATTATTTCTCCCGTGTAGTTAGTGACTTGAAGAACATTTAAAATCCTCTTCTGCAACTTCCAATTGTTATCAATGAAATGAATTGTGAGACACATGTAATTAAAGTCTTGGGTAGATGTCCAAGTGTCGGTGGTGAGACATACTTGATTACAATGTTGTGAAAAAATATTCTTCAGCCTTGTTTTTTGTGTTTCCCATTGCTTTAAAATATCACATGCTAGTGTAGTGTGTGATGGAAAGTTAAACCTTGGTTGTAAACCATTAGCAAACTTATGAAAATATGGATGTTCCACTTGTTGAAACGAGATTTCCATGGCATACAAACATGTTCATCAAGTCAACTCGACTTACTTCTTGGTCAAATTTGGGAAAAGAAGGGGATGAACTTACAACTTCCCTACTTGTCATTGAACATGAAGCTAATTCATGCTCTTTATTCGCCACATTTTATGGATAATCTTCACATCTTGTCAAATGGGCTCGCATTGCACTTGTTCCACTGTTGTACTGGATCGTGCGGCCACAATAATTGCATTTTGCTGATCTTTTTTTGCCTTGTTGGGGGGTAAAATGATTCGATGCTTCCGACCTATTTTTACGCTTAGGCGGTAGCATAGCGGTGTTTGAAACTGAAGGAGGAAGAATAGAATCAAAACTCCATTCCATCTCAGAGTGTACAATGCTATCATGACAATCCATGTTGACATTCTACTAAAAAAATTGACAAGAGATGCATGTCAAAAGTTATTCAAGACACTAGTAAAGAACTAACCAAACAATTTTGTATAGGGAGCAATGATTTAATAGGACATGAGTTTAGTCCCCTTGAGAACATTCAAATTGAAGTGATCAATACTCCAATGTAAAAAATCATAAACAAAGAAAAAGAAATAACACAGTTATCATGCCTAATATCAATCAATATGGACAACTTAAGGGTAGAGTTAATGTTAGTGTTTCTCAAAATTATTTCACCAATAATAATAATGCATAAGTGTAAGATAGTAGCCAAAAAAAGAAAGACTTCTTTATATGGAACATTGGTAAGAAAATCTACCAGCATAGAGACACCAGAAATTTCAATGGTCTTCATGGAAACAAGCTCCAAGAGCATCATTTTTAACTTCAGGTTTTATATGAAATGATTCACCAAATATATCTGTTTATATAATAAAGTTCGTATAAATAAAGGCCTGTAGCATTAAATAGAGCCATAACACTACAATTGTTTCAAGTTTGGAAAAATTTGCATTTAAGTATAGACTTTTTTTAGAGTAATTTTCCAGAAAGCATTTGTTTTAACGTTCGAAAAAAATAGTTTGTCAAGAAAATTTATCCAATTTTAAACATTTTTAAATTAAAAAACCTTCTAAAAAAATATGAAGAAACAATTTTAAACTTTCCATGTATATAAAACAAAAATAGTTTAGAAAGTATGATTACATTTACGGATACACTTTAATCAACAGGTGCATAACCTTTCAAAATCCAACTTTTAATATACTAAATTTTAACACTTTCAATCAAGGTAGTCAAAATGACTTTTTCACTAACAAGTGCTTGAGGATCTAGAGATGTAAAGCAAGTCAACCATAAGGCTATGTTTGAACATCTTGAACGGACAGAAGTGGAATGGTTTGGAATCAAAAAAAGTCAATCATAAGGCCTAACCACTTTGTTTAATTAGTTTACATATCCTTCCTTAATTACACATGACTAGTGCTGCTATTTTGTTCAACACTATTATTAGAATAACATATGACTAGTATTGCTATTTTGTTTCTTATTTTGACAAATTGATTCAACAAATGGGTTTTCAACATAATCATTTTTCCTCAAAAATCAACACCATTTTTCCTCAAAAATCAATACCATTTTTCCTTAGATTCATTCAACCTACACATGATTTGAAGATGAGTGAAACTAATCCATGTAAAACAACAGTTTTCTTACCTTCAATATTTGAAGAGCAGCAAAACAAATCCAATCTTAGAAAACCCAAGATCTGCAACTAAAGCATTTGTAAATTGAAAATGATCAAAAAACTAAACACACAAAAAATTAAATTAGAAGGAAAAACCCTAAATCAGAAGAAAATGAAAACCCCAACTCACCAAATGGAGAATGAGCAATAAATGAAACTTGGTTTGATATGCAATTCACGAAAATGAAAAATGGAATAGAAACAAGAAACGATAACGAGTAAAACATAAGTGGCGTGCTATACTTACGAAGGTAGAGAAGTTTAGATGCGATGGTGAAGTTGCAATGAAGACAAGAAGGATTACATCAGAGGTGAAATGCGAACGGTTACAATGTCGGAGACGACGACGGATATGTTGCACCACAACCAGAAAGAGTAGGAGGGGGATAGAAGAGGTCAAATTGGTTTGGGGCTAGGGTTCAACTATTTTGAATTTTGGGGATAGGGATTAGTTTTTTGATGTGTTTATTGAAAAAATAATAATTTTATGATATTGAATACAAAAACGTTTGAAAGTGGTTCAAACTCGTTTTTTTAAAAAAGTTTAGTTAACTGGACTTTTTAAATTTCTAATGCAGTTCATAAACCATTTAATTGGTTTGAGCTTTTCTAGTGCAGTGCAATCCAATTTATGAATGCACTCCAATTAACTACATTTCTTGCACACCCCTATTTGTCGTCCATGTTAGCTTGCATCAGCCTTAGGGTTTCATGTACAAAACCCTAACAACCAGTCAAAATGCTCCCTCAAATTTACATTACATCAAAAAGCTCCTCCATTTTGTTTGATGTCTATCAAAATGCTCCCTCCGTTAATGAGCTCTGTTAGAGGTGCTGATGTGTCACGTCACGTTAAGTGGCACACTGACACATAAATATTGATGTCACATCATAGAGGGCATTTTGATAATAATTATGCACAGAAAAATGTAATATGTGCTACTTCTTTTCTATTTATTTTCTTCCTCAAATTCATAAATCCTTAAACTCTCAATCCAAAATATCAACAAATTCAGAAATTGCAACACCCAAACCATTTTTTGATAATTTCTATGTTTTATATGGTTGAAATCATCTATTTTTGTTAATGCATTTTTAGAAGTTTTTTTTTAACTTGTGTTTCTATTCTTGATGCATTTGTGAACCTCTATTTTTTATGCATTAGAAGTTGTGTTTGTATTTACTATTGAAGCATTTTTAGAATGAATTTTTGTTGATGCATTCTTAGGATGGTTGAAGAAATTTAACTTATTTTGCATCATGGAAGAAAGTTTATGTAGTACCTAAATTTTGTCCGACATTTAAAACCAAAATCATTTATTTCTTTTGAATTTTAAATATTCTGAATTGTCAAAAAAATTGACTATTTTGAGTACATAATTTACAATGTTCCTAAATAATTCTAAAAATAAAATAATAAAAACAAAAGAGGAAAGTTGTGAAGAGTTGTGAAGCTGCTGCTCATATTTCCATTGGGTATGGATCATGGATCTGTCCATTGTGTATGGATGGGTATGCTGCTTTTTCCTTTGTATTTGATGTTGTTATTGTGTATATCCATTGTTTCCATTGTATATCATTTATTTGGTTTTCCTACAAACATTCCTTTATTTGGTGCCTTACTGCTACAAACATTCATTTATCTACTACAAGACTAATAAGGTTGTTACTTGTACCAGTTGTGCACTCAAAGTCTGATTTTGTATAAAATTTGCAACAAACCCATAAAAAGTCTAGAACTTAATTTTATCTAATGAACAAAAAGATTTACCACTTTAGCCTATAAATTTTGAGTTCAAAAATCAGAAAATGAGAGGATTTTTCGAATAGATCTGAGATTAACACTACTGATAAAAAAAACACATACCAAGAAGGAGAAGAGGAAGAAATCAAATCAGTAACAAACATCAAACAAAAAAACACAAAGGTATTTTTCCTATAATAAATCTGTTTATTATTTATCTTTTCCTTTGTTATAAAAATGTAAAATTTTAATTTGTAAAAATAAGATTACAGTATGAATAAAATAAATAAATAAATAAAAATTAGATAACTCAAACCTTCGACGATGTTATTATGTCATCGTCGCCGCTGTAACGGCAACCATGCCTTTTGACGCCGTCGTACCGTCACCGTCGCCGCCGTACTGTCACGTACCGTCACCGTTGTACTGTCACCGTCGTCGTCGTAACGACGACCTCACCTTTTGACGTCGGTGTCGCGCACTTTGTCTCAGTCTCCTCCCCTCTCTCGAGAGGACCCCGGAAAAAAAAA
>JBBPBP010009777.1:37240639-37251566 GCA_037974735.1 Cicer chorassanicum | reverse complement strand
TATAATATCTCTAATTTTTTTTTTTTCATTTTTATAATAGCTCGAATTACAAATCCTTAATGCTGTATCCAAAAAATAAAAGTTCTTCCCATACTTGTGAGATAGGATTATTTGAGGATTTTATTAAATAATCAGGATTTTATTATTATTTTGTTTTTACTCAAAGATTTTATTCTTTTTAAACTTGCGTTTTTATGGTATAAATTTAATGTCTATATTATTGTGTTGTGTAGGTTTTTTTTCTAATAATCCAATTTTAAAAATAATTACCATAATACTCCCTTTTGAAAACTATATATCAAAATATCCCTTTTTCTCTTAATTATAAGTCGTATTTGCAAATGACGACTTTCTTAAGGAAGTCCGAGTTTATAAAGGCGACTTCCTAAAGGGAATTTTTTAAAAAAAAAGAAATTCAATTTTTGTTTCACATTAACAAAACAACAACACAAATTTTAAATCACGTAAATTGACTAGAGTTCTCTGTACCATATATATATATATATATATATATATATATATATATATATATATATATATAATTACGTAAATTGATTAAAATTGTCTGTAACATTTGAACAATATTTTTAAGTATGACTAGTTAACCGACATAGTCCGCCTTTTATTGTCTGTAGATTGACTATGCCGGTTAATTAGTCATATTCGAAAAAATGATTAAAAAAATTGAAAAGTTCTCCTATGTCTTTGCAAACTCGGATTTCTTTAAGAATGTCACCATTTGTAAAAGCGATTTATAATTAAAAAAAAATTGGTATTTTGATATATAATTTTGAAAAAGGAGTAATTTTTTTTTCAAATAAGGGGTAGTGAAAAAAAAATCTGGTGTTGTGTCTGTATTGTTGTAGAAACAATCCACTTCTAGGTATTGTTTTCCACCTAAATATATTGTTGGAAACAATCCACTTTAATTCGTGAAGGAATGAAAATATAAATGCTAAACAAAAGGGCCTATCTCACAAGAAATGGAAAGGATTGAGATGATGTTTGTCAATGCAACATGTTTCAAGCATTTCCACAAACAGGCGATGAACACTAACAAGGATGAAAAAAATATCATTTATTAGGAAGGTAAAGCAACACATATGTAAAACCAATGTCAGACAAAATGGAAAAAATTTCCAAACCAAAAAACAACACACTATTTGTTTCAACAATTATGTGTCTCAGAAAATCAGTTTAGATCGAAGAGGAAAATTGAAATAGATGAACAGACAGATTTTGTTTTTATTAACAAAAATACGATGATTGAAAAGTAGTTTTTATTTTGGTAAACAATAAAAACACAGGTTTAATAAATCAAATCCTTGAGTCGAAAAAATATAAAAATAAAAATAAAATCTTTAAATGATCCTATCCCACGAGTACGCAAAGGAGTTTTATTTTTTGGATACAACATTAAAGAATTTTTAATTTGAGTTATTACGAAAATGAAAAAAAAAATTAGAGATATTATAGCATATAGTACCCAAGAGTTATTGAGTAGGAATTCAATCACATAACATCTTTAGTGAATAATTTATACTTATACGTTAATTAAATCTAACGGGTGTTATTGATAGTTCTCATTTTTCACGATAAATATTAGTACTCACCCTATACATTCTCATATATATATATATATAACATGTTTCTTTTAAATAGATTGAGTTATATGTTATTTAATAATTTCTTTTTAGTTTTTAATTTTTAAAAAAGCATATTAGACTTGAGAATATTGGAAACAGAGATTGGATAATACATAAATTTGATTCAAATCTTCAATATATTATATTGCTAAAATTTATCCAACTCAAAAGAGTTGGTACAATTTTTCGAATTCATAATTGGTACGAAGTTTTTGTTGTTGTTCTTCTAGCTTTCCTCGTATTCTGCTTGACCTATATTGTAGCATCATGGAATCCTGAAGAAAAATAACAAACTATTTATAATAATAAAACTAATAATAATAAGACAGTTTGGAGGGAGAAATACATGATTAGGTGAAAAAAGGTCATTCATGATTTTAAGTCACTCAAATTGGAAAAGTAATTATCAAAAATTAATAATTGTCTTTTAAAAAAATAAACATATTTTTCTCAACAAAAAAGTATGTGATTTAGCAACAAAATAAAAAAAATAAACTTACGTGTTACAATCAATGTTTGGATCAATTGAAAATGAAAGACTAATGTTACAAAGCTTTGGAAGTTGTTTTGCTTTATCAGAGTTAACTCCAAATTGTATTGAAGTATCTTTGAGACATTGACATACATTACGTCGAACCTGAGTAGTGTCTGCCTTTTGAAATAAATTATTTGCTCCTGCACAACATTCAGTCGATGGTGCTGATTGACCTATTTCTGTCAAAAAAGGTACACATGACACTAAGGAAACAATAGCCTCAGTGCAATCGATGTCATCAATTTGGCTGATGTCATCAGTTTGGCGTGCATTCAATGTTGTTACTTGCAAGCCTAAAACCATCACAAGAATTAAAAAAGCAATAGACTTCTTCCCCAACATTTTAATTTAATTATGTGTTTACACTGTTCACGTTAGATTTCTATGAAGTTTAAGAATGATGGACCACCGCAAACATGCCTTAATTTATAGAGGCAAGCTAGGTTACCATTTTATGGTAACACATTAGTATCTTGTTTAATTTTATTTATTACAAAAATTTATTTCATTCTTCATTTTTCATTTCCTTTCTTTCGAAAGTTTTATTTTTTCAAAAAGGGATAATTATTATCTTAAATATGATGGTCAAAAGATTAAGACAATGAGTTCTAACTCTTAATGGCAATAAATTCTAAAACACCAATACTCTGCAAGAATGTTAATTGTATGATAAAAAGTATTAAAAATAAAATGTTTACCTTAAATGAAATAATACATAAGAACTAATTTAAAATCATTTAAATAAGAAAGTAAATAATAAAAAGTCCACCCTAAATTTAATAATAATAGTAATTGTAATACTAACGGATAATTTACTAAAATTAAAATATATACAAATAAAATGAAAATACTTTAAATATGTTATTCCACCAATCAATTCAACACTACATCAAGTTGCATTAATTTTGTTAAAAAATCATTAAAAATTTGACTATTATCTTAAATAGATTAAAAATATCTTATTTAAATACCAAAATGAGAACAAAATAATAATTTTTTTTTACAGAAGTAACTACATTCTTTTTCAAGATTTAAAATTCAAATTTTTAAAATCAGAAATCTAATTAACAAAAGTCTAAATAAATAAATCAATGATTACATAGCTACAAAAGTAACTACATTCTTTTTCTATATTGGCTAAATACCACCTGTGGTCCCTTAACTTAATTTCGGTTAACGATTTGGTCCTTTGTCTTTTTTTTTCTCCCGATTTGGTCCTTTAAGTTTTTAAATAATTTCAGCGTTACCCTTTAAGTGGGGTTCCGTTAAGAAAAAGTTAAAAAATCCATCATCTAGATCATTGCATATATATGTTTATCAAACCTCTAGGAACGATTGTCACTGATCTAAAGTGATTTTTATGGAGTATAAATACCCATAGCTTCAGTTTTAACGAATCAATTATACTATCAAACTAATAACAAACTGTGAATATTTTTCTGAAATATATTCAAAACAAACATAAAGGATAACTTTTTCTAAACATGGAGGAGTGATTTTTTTAACTTTTTCTTAACGAAATCCTACTTAAAGGGTAACGCTGAAATTATTTAAAAAGATAAAAGACCAAATCGGGAAAAAAAAAGATAAAGGACTAAATCATTAACTGAAATTAAGTTAAAGGACCACCGGTGGTATTTAGCCTTCTATATTTAAAATTCAATAATTATATTTTAAAAATTCCCTATACAATTTCTCTTTTTTTAAATGATTAAAATATAAAAAATTTGTTCCATCGGAGAATTTAAAAGTAACCTTTAATTAGCTCGTGAAATCGAAGGCCTCACCCTTTACTCTATACTCTTTGACACCTTGAGTAGTTTTTTCCCTCGTGATGATTGAAGTTTGACGATGCTACTTAATCAAATAGGTGTTGTTGATGATGAATTTTTGTTGTCACTTTTGAATTCGATGAAATTTGGTTATACTAGGTTGAGTTGTTAATTGATTAAACAATATACATTTCTCGAATAGTTAACAACTTGTGTTTCTCGAATATACATTTCTCGAATATACATTTCTCGAATAGTTAACAATATACATTTCTCGAATATACATTTCTTGAGTTTGTTTGATTTGAATAATTATTTAAAACAAAATGAGTTTTAAGACTATTAAGGTGTACAACTTGTGTCTCAAAAACTCAAGGAGTAAAAAGATGTCTCATCTAGTTAATCCGTTTAAGAGTATTTTTTTTTTTTTGGTTTTAAAATTGAGTTTTAAAGCCACCAAGTGGTACAACTTGTGTCTTAACAACTCAAAGATTAAAAGATGTCACATCTAATTAATCTAATATTTATTTATTATGAACGTTTTTTTTTTAAAGTAAACAAACACACACACAGAGAAATGAGTTTCATTATTAAGAGATAGAGAGTGAGAGAGAACATACACACACAAAAAACGGCCACGAAAGGGGAGTTGCCCGCGGTGGTGGATCGTCAAAGGTCGAAGTTGACATTGGTGGCTGAGTTGAAGCTCTAGCGGTAGTGCTCGTGGTGGTGGTTATCTGGAGGTCAAAGTTGATGAAGGTGGTTGTGTGGACGCTCTGACGGTAGTGCTTGCAATGGTGGTTTGCGGAGGTCGATTTGATGATTGTTTTTTAAGGGATTTGCAAGGGATGATGAAGATGGTGATGTGTGGCTCATGCTCTCTCTAATTCTCTACATTTTAAGAAGATTGTGATTTTCTTTGTTGATCTTAGAAGCAAAGAAGAACTTTTTTTCCTCTATTCTAATTTTTTAGGAAAATAAAACTCTCTCCATCATTTAATTGTTTGTTCTCAATTTATAGGCTAAAAGGATGAACCGTTGCGTCCATGAGATAAATTGAGTTTCGGTTTTTCTATTGTTTTGCATAAATTATAGAGTGACAAGTGAATATGAGACTTCTACTTTTTGGTGGAGTGCAAAGTTGGTGAAGATGGAACTTCTACTTTTTAATGGAGTGCAAAAATGGTAAAGATTCAAAAGGAGAAAAACATGGAAGCTTAAAATGTGGAGGAGGGAGACTTGTACTATTTCTACCAACAACATTATTTTTATTTGTTTTTTAGTTATTGTAACTATTTATTTATTTATTATTTATTTATATTTTTATGCTGTAAATTAGACATTTTGTTAAAACATCAATGAGAATGTGAACTCAATTATTGGAATAGATTTATGAGTTTAATTTTGAAAATTTTTTAGTACAATAAAATGTAATAGTAAACATATAAATTTAAACACATTATTATGACTTATTATTTTTGAATTTCTTTTAAATGGCCGGACAAAATTGGGGTATTACAGCTACCCCTATTTAATTATATTTTACTAGAAAATATGAATAACGATGCTTTCATATTATCGTTGTAAAAAATAAGTAAATATAAGGATCCAAATTTTGTCCGTCAAATTGTGAATGTGAAAGTTGTAAAATGAGAAAACAAATAGAATGTAGGCGCAAGAAAATAAAAAAACTATGAGAATAATGCAAAGGCGAGTATAATGTGAAAACTATTAAATTGCTAATGCGAAAGCGGATTGGTCACCAAATTATGAATGGAAATTATCATCTTCAGATTTATTGTTGGTGTGTAGATCAATAGGAATGAAAGTTATCATTTTCGAGTTGGTTACTAATGGGTAGATCAACCAAAATGAAAATGATTGCTTTCGGGTTGGTTACTGATGCATAGATCAACAAAGATGTAAATGATCGTCTCTAGATTGGTAATTGGCGCGTAGATCAACAAAAATGTAGATGATCGTCTTCGGATTGGTTACAGATGCGTAGATCGCATAAAAAGGTAAATGATCGTCTTCAGATTGGTTACTGATGCGTAGATCGACAACAATGTAAATGATCGTCTTCAGTTTGGTTACTGATGCGTAAATCAAAGAGAAGGTAAATGATCGTCTTCAGTTTGGTTACCGATGCGTAGATCGACAAAAATGTAAATGATGCGTAGATCGACAAAAATGTAAATGATCGTCTTTAGTTTGGTTACTGATGCGTAAATCAAAGAGAAGGTAAACGATCGTCTTCGGTTTGGTTACCGATGCGTAGATCGACAAAAATGTCTTTGGATTGGTTACTGGTGCGTAGATCGAAAAAAATGTAGATGATCGTCTTCGGATTGTTTACCGATGCATAGATTAACGAGAAGGTAAATGATTGTCTTCAGATTAATTACCGACGCATAGATCGACAAAAATGTAAATGATTATCTTCGAATTGGTTACCAATGCGTAGATCGATAAACATGTAAATGATCGTTACCTAATAGGTAATGAGATTAGGATGCCAATACATATTGGAATTTTTGGTTTGCTGGTGGATCTTGGATTTTTGTAGTGCCGATGGATAGTGAAAATTAGGTTGTAGTGCCAATAAAAGTTTGGCTTTGGATTGCAAATGGACATTGGGCTTTTGGATGCCAACGGATATTTGGCTTATGTAGTGTTTTGTAAATCCTTGGTATTGGGTGTCCATGGATAATGAAAACTGAGATTTCGGTGTCAATGAATATTGGAATTTTGGTTGCCAATTGGTGTTGGGATTTTGGTTAGGGTGCTAATGATTATGGACTTTCGGTATGTCAATGGATGTGGGCTTATATGTTGCCAATAATGGAAAGTTGGGCCTTGGTTGATGTTTCAATTATGATTGGACTTTTCATTTGAAGTGCTAATGAAAATTAGACTTTTTGCTTGCCAATGAAATATTGGGCTTTGGGGTTATAGGTGCCTTGTAGATCTTAGGTGTTGGATTGTAAAGGGTACATGTTGTGGATGCCAATGGATATTTGGCTTTGGTGTATCAAAGCATTCTAAGCTACCAACTAACGATGGTTGTGGATTTTAGTGGATATTGGGATTAAAGAGTCAATGAAGATTGAGTTTAGGGGGACGCCAAAGAATATTGGACTTTGGGTTTCAGTTGTCGATGAAAATTGGACATTCTTTATGTGTTTGCCAATGAAGATTGGACTTTGTGTTTTAGTTGCCGTTGAAAATTGGACTTTTTATTTGCCAATGAATACTGGACTTTGGGGTGCCAATGAACTTTGGACTATGATGTGCCAATGAAGATTGGACTTAGTGTTTAAAATGCCAATGAAGATTGGACTTTTTGTTTGTTAATGGATATTGAGATTCAGAGTGCTAATAGAGATTGGACTTTGAGGTGTTCATGTTGGGCTTTGGAGTGCCAATTAACATTGGACTTTGAGGTGCCAATGAAGATTTTAAGATGTCAATGAAAATTGGACCTTTTTGAGATTTTATAGGATCTTTAAGATGTCATAAGTCGTCTCCTAGAAATATAGGACTAATTTTTGTTGTCACAACTAAATTTATCCATAAATTTTGCCTGTGATGACCAATCAGAATGTACATTCAGTAAGTTACCACAACTCAAATAAAGTATTAGTCCTAACCAAACAAGATGTACATCTTGAAGGTTACTGCAATACGATCAAATCTTATTTTAATCACTGAGTAGATTGTCTATTGGTTGATTTGTGTGAAATTTTAGGGTTTGAGTGGTATTTGGGAAATAATTTGTGTGTTATTCAAGCGTTGGGCTTTGTACAAGCATGCAACATGCCATATAATTAGAAGATTGCAAGATCTTTAAACATGAGCATGATGCAAGGTGCATGAATTGTGTCAAGTTATGCCTAGATGCATGAGGTAAGATACATAATATGATGCTGGAATGATGCATGGATCTACACTCTATGATTGTATCTACTCATGCAAAAACTCAAGATATACACCTAATCTCTAGCTTTTTGTTTGTTATCATTGTTCATTATCCAATGACCTTGTTTGGTGAAGAAGGTTTTTTTTTGTGTAAGAAATGAATTTCTTCACTTGATCACTTCCTGGAAAAACTTTAATATGTAAAACAAGATTTGAACTCAAACTCAAGCAAAATCAAGTTTGTCATGTTTATGTTTATCGTTATTTTCACTCAACTGTTGTAAATTAGTGTATCTTGATGATTTTAGTCTCCATCAATAGTTGAGTGAGTGAGAAATTCTTGGGAAAAAAGTATGACCAATTATAGTTTTTGACTACAGTCGTCGAATAATTTTCACCACCTTAGTCTTTTATTGAAAAGAACACCTAAAAAATTAACTTTTTTTGGTCAAAGATGTTAACTGAAGATAGCAAAAGAATTCATAGATCATGTCAATTGTGACACCCTAAACCTCAAAATAATATATAATAATTTATAATCGAATTTTTAACTTTAATTAGTAGCAGATAAAGCAAATATGTTTTCAAGGGAATAAAAACTTTTATAATTAATTTGAGATATCACATTCCTCAAAATTCAAAATGAACACTTTAAACTTTTTCCTCCTATAAAATAGTGCAATCTCCATAAACTTTGATTTGACTAGAATTTCTTAATTTAATTCCAAAACTTTACTAGTTATAAGGTTTCATACAAAAAGTTGTTTCTAATTAAACAAATAAAAATACAACTTATGATTCTCATTCCCGGTATCGCCTATCAGAGCGGAGCTTTTCCCAAACTTGAACTTCAAGACTTATTAACCTGTAATAACTGCGATTTCGCAAACGCATGGCCAAGCCAGTCAAACACAAACAACGAAGGAGGTGAGTTTTGAAATCATGTTAATAGTATAATATAAGTAAGGAGAACACACAATTAATCATAAATAAACTGTATCATTAGACAAACATTCTTCAAGGAAAAACATAACATTATAAAGCCAACATCACTCAAGGAAAATCAATACATTTCACTATATAACATCAAATCATCTAAGAAGAATTATTATCGCACATGACACATATTAATCACAACAAAACAATCACAAGAAAATGCACTGTTATGCATGAGCTTGGTTAGGAGGCTTATACTATGCCACCACTCTACTTCACAATGTGGTACCATTCTAACCCCGAAGTACTTGATTAGGAGGCTTGATACTATGCCACCATCCCGGTGGACGCACAATTCAAATTGGCCCTGTCCTCATAGATCCCCTCAACTCAACCCGAGACACATATACGCGACAGTCGAGGTAAACGTGTGTTGCATGGTAGCTCCCGGCGTTTGGTTTGCTACCTCCAAGTCACCTAGGAATTCCCCACACGAATACCTCCAAGGTCTAACAATCTTGCCTTAAGACTCAACAGCAGACCGCCACGATCAGACTCATTCAGTTGTACTTCCCCAGAATCACTAAGCTTGTCAAGCCCTACCTATATGATGACAAAATAATCTCCACTTCACAAATTCTCAATATTTATTTTCTCCCCTCTTTGGCCTATGATACTCCATTAAGACCGTCATCTTAAACAAAAATTAGAATCATCATTATTTCATCAACTATGGGGTTACTTCAATATTCTCATCACAATTTTATAACATCATAAATCATACATAATCATTGTCATCATATAAACTCATCACAAATTTACAACATCACTATCATCGATCAAACATCTTCACATAAACTTATCATAGACTTATATCATAAATCACACATCATCATCAAATAAACTTACATCATACACTGCATTCATATTTTATTATCACTTCACATAAACTCATCTAATCAAACATATGCACCAAATTCATTTGAAATCAAATATCACAATAGTATCAAATACAACACATTTGAGGAAATTAAATCAATCAGCACCTTATAAATATTTCTATTTCATATTTTAATCTCCGAATTTCCATATTTGCACATTAATTTATTTATCAATCAAAGGGCTACTGCCGTACGTAGCGAGCCCCGGATGAATCGTTGGGAAATACAGTTTTCCCGTTCATCTCACAATATATTATACTCATGAATTCAAACGCTCTCTCACCCCTTAACTTATTTCGACGCTTTCACACATGAATACGATTCAATGAGCAAACAACCTTTGTTCTTTGACTCTTTGTCCTTCAATCAATCTAACTCGATAGTTTATGGGTAAACGTCAAAACTAAATTATGAGAAGACACTCTAAAAACTAGTTTCGTAATTTGGTCAAGGAAACATACCACAAATCAGAAAACCAATCAATGGATAATATAGCCATTTTTCACACAATCATTTTGGCGTTGGTTTCACTTAAATCGGACTTACGGTGAAGAAGAACGGTGCAAAATAACGAATTCCACAAACGGAGAAGTCGGGTATTTTAGAGAGAATGTGGGATGGTTAAAAATCTGGGAAAGTGTGTTTAATTGACTAACTAAATGAGTAAAACAACGTACTAAATTTTGGAGAAAAATGGAGAATGTTTTCTAGAATACTTATCGATCACCGATGCCAAACGATAGACATGTTATTGTGTTTCCTCTTGCTTATGGCGGCTGTTGAAGCTCCCTTTCTTATTTTTTTAAGGTTCACATGGGTCAAGCCCATTGGTCTCCTTATTTATTTTATGTTTTACTACTACTATTTTTATTTTGCTAAAACAAAATTAATTGTTACTTAATCTCATTTTTAATACTCTTCCAAACATCATTTAATTTTCAAAACATTACTAATATATCATAACTAATATATGATAAATTAGAGTAATTAAAATAATTAACATTTTAAAAAAAAATACATATTATTAACAACTCAAACTCTCATATTCAAATTAATCACTATAATTATATTTATTTTTCAAAATACTCTTGTTATAATAATACTATCATTAGAGAATAGTCAAAATTATAAAATAAATAAATATAACAACATTATTTTATGTGAATTACTAAATCA
>JBBPBP010009777.1:37195871-37218731 GCA_037974735.1 Cicer chorassanicum | reverse complement strand
AATATTTTCAACCCAATTATTTTCAAAGAAGTAAATATAGTTGGAAAATTCTTTTTTTTTTTGCACAAATAGCTTTTGTTAGTTAGAGTATTGTTTTTGCAGACATATTTGATCTTATCTACAAGATGAAAATATATTGGCTCCTCAAAAGACAAAGAAGATTGTCCCTATTCAGCTTTATATGAGTGTTATTATTTTGTCTTTGAAAGAAAACTATTTACAAATAGAAAACTATTTGTTGTTTTTTTTACGGAGATTTTTTTGTTGTCAAATTTTTTTAAAATACTATAAATTTGAAGTTTCTACATCTGTTTTACTTTTACTCAACCGTACATACGAGTTGTTTGTGAAAATTCTCAAGTCATGTTGTATAGAAGTCTCATACTCAAAATATTGGAATTTAGATTTGTCATTTCCTTAACAGGATTAGAATGAAATGAATATCAAATGGCAAAATCATTTTTAAATTTTTCTAACAATATTTTGACTATAAATTTAGATTTGACAACACAAAAAAAGAGCATGACTAATCTGATTTTGCGGTAGATAATTACATATATTAATATTTATTAAAATACTTTTTAGATTTTTAACACTAAATATAATTTATGAATTTTGTTTGTAGGATGATCTTCACTATGGATTTTTAATACTAAATATATGAATTAGTTGCAATTATGTTATGCAAAACATTTTACATATTCTCAAATGTATGTTTGTCAACTCATATATAATAATTACTCAAATAAACTTACTTTAAAAAATACTCTACAAATAAAATGATAAATTATATTATTTTTTAAATTTTAAAATCTTATTCACAATACTATTAATATGTTAAATTCTATATATCCCGTGCAACGCGCGGGTTATATTCTAGTCAATGTTTATGTGTCAGTGTGTCACTTAACGTGACGTGACTTATCAGCACCTCTAACGGGGCTCATTAATAGTGGGAGCATTTTGATAGACATCAGACAAAATGGAGGAGCTTTTTGATGTAGTGTAAATTTAAGGGAGCATCTTGACTGGCTGTCAGGATTTTGTATGTGAAACCCTAAGGCTAATGCAAGCTAACATGGACGAAAAATTCATCTGCCAGTGGCATGTGTTCTCCTTACCAGTGTTGCCATGCCCCTTCGTCTAACAATGAAGCCTTTTGCTCCCAAGATAGTGCGAAACTTTGATCAGGTTGTTCAAAATAGCAATTTTGATATATCTATGCATCAACTACCTCTACCTAACATCAAAGGGGATGAAGTCTTTCATGGAATCTTTGAAAAAGAATATCAGGCCAGTCTAGAGTCTTGTAGAAATCATCTCCATGGCAGGATTTTACTAGCTAAAGGAAAAAAAAAGTGCTAAAGATTGAAGACTTGTGATGCAAGTTATCCACCCTATGGAAGTTAAGCAGCTGCTAGGGTCTGATCTCCTTAGGTCGTGGATACTAAGATTTCTCGATTACAGCTGATAATGACATGCGAAAGGCTAGACCCTCTCCTTCTTGGAGCCTTAAATATGGCATTTTGATAGATTTTTCATGGACAAAACACTTTAACCCATTGCACGTCAAACAAAAAATGGCTTCAATTTTAGATAAGAATTAATAATCTTCCTTAAGATTACTAGAGACCTCGCATTACATTCTTTATAGCAAGAAGTATTGGGACTCCAATTTGTTTGCACCCAACCACTAGTAAATCTATGGAGGATAATAATTTTGGACACTTTGCAAGAATTCTAGTTGATATAGAGCTGAATGGTAATTTGAGAAGTCATGTTTTTGTTGGAAGACATGGATAAAAGACATGTTTTTGTTGGAAGACATGCTTTTGCTTTCTTTTTTGGAAGACGTGCAATATTTGTCGTGAGGTGGCTGAATTTGTGCATCATCTTTTTGTGCAGTTGCAAATTTTTCACTCATTTGTGGAAATGGATGGGGTCCATTTTGGGAGTTAACATTCACATTTCTTCAATATCTTCACTCTTCAAAGTTTGTTCTCTTGGTTGGTCTCCGCAAGTAAAGGACATTGTGCTTTCTACAATTATTCACTCTTCTTGGGCTATTTGAAGATGTTGAAATCTGCTTTGTTTCAAAAATAAAGATACTTGCATCTCATGGTTTCGGTCTTCATAATCTCGCCTAGTGGACATGTATCCTTGGTTTCATTACTCCTAGCCATAACATATTGTTTTTTTCTTCCCCAACTTACCATATTACCCCATACAAATTTTTAGTAGCTTTTAGTCAATTTCATGTTAGATATACATCCTGGCTAATCTAAATTAGTGTAGACTTCAATCCCTTTGTTTAAGTTCTTTTGGAAATAGAGTCCTCGGTCTGGTGTAGGTATTGGAGTATTTTGTTCACATATTTCATGTCAGTTTCAGTTGGGTTTGACATACAACGACTAGCCATGCTTACAGCAAAGTCAATGTATGGCCTGGTGTGAGTTAGATAGATTAGTTTTCCAACTAGACTTTGATATCTATCATTATCAGCTGGTATATTCTCCTCTTCACTCCTTTTTACTAGTTATATGGGAGTATTGGTAGCTTTGCATCCAAGCATACATGTTTTTTCAATTAATCCAGAGTGTACTTCGCTTGAGAATACTTGAGTTGGCCTAAATCCTTGACTTCAAATTCCTTGGCTAGAAGTTTCTTTAACTGGTTGACTTGTTCATAATCGTCTAGTGTACTTATCATCAACATAGACAATAAACAAATCTATCTTACCATCCACAAAGTGTTTGACAAACATAGTATGGTCTGTTTGGCATTGAACAAAACCATCTTGCTTGACAACTTTTGTTAGTCTGTCAAACCATGCCCTTGGTGATTGTTTGAGGCCATATAGAGATTTGCCAAATTTGCACACCATGTTGGAGGTCCTAGGTGATTCAAGTTTCTGAGGTATTTACGTATATACCTCTTCTTCTAACTCCCCATTTAGAAATGCATTCTTTATGTCTAGTTGGTGTAAGGGCCAATCGAGATTCACTACATAGATAGTAGAACCTGAACAGAATTAAGTTTAGCAACAGGTGTGAAAGTCTCTTCATAATCCTCCCCATATGATTGTGTGAACCCCTTTGTAACCAACCGAGCTTTGTACCTGTTTATTGTTCCATCAGCATTATACTTAATGGAGAATATCCACTTGCATCTCACTACTCTCTTCCCTTCTAGTATAGTGGTGATCTCCCATGTGCCATTTTTTATAAGTGTTTTAACTTCTTCTATTACAATTGCTACCCATTCCAGTTTATGAAGTGCTTCTTGAATATTTCTTGGAATTTCTATGTTGTCAACAACTGCTACAAAGGATCTGTAACTTTGTGATAATTTTTCATAGGAGACATATTTTTCAATAGGGTGTTTAGTGCAAGTTCTCGCCCCTTTTCTCATAGCAATTGGAATATCAATACCTGATGTATTCATATCAACATGTTCAAGGTTGGAGAGAATATTACATGTGGGAACTTCTTTTCCTGGAACCTAGTTGGACTCATGGATTTGCATTGGAGCTATGCTTGACTCTACTTCCTTCCTCCTACTCCTTTTATAAGTCTTTCAGGTTACCTTCCTGCGTTTCTAGGCCACAATTCTGTTGAGATGTAGTTGAGACTGTAACAACATCCTATTCAATTTACGTTCTTGTTTATGTCACAACTTATGTTGTCCTTTCAGTTAGGTTTGGTACTGGTTCACTTGGTTGGATGTTAGATGTTTGGTTTGGTAAGCTTTCAACTGGTTTACGCATAGGTTCAACTGGTTGAGTGTTAGATGTTTGTTTTGGTAAGATTAAAAGCTAGCATTTTGAATTTTCATTAAGAGGTATGTATGCTTGTTCTCCCTTAATACTAGTTTTGTTGTAATAAAGTTGATTTTCAAAGAAGGTTACACACATAATGTGGAATAGAGGAAAGGATTTTGGCTGGATGGGAAAAGATTTTGAAGTGTGAAGAGTGGAGTCTTAAACATAAGGATACGAGAAAACATCCTATTTATAAGGTGAGTTGCTAAAACGACAACTTTTCCCCAAAAATGTTGTGGGACATTCATCGCCAACATGATTGATCTAGTCACTTTCAAAAGGTGTCTATTCTTCATTTATGCAACTCTAGTCTTTAGAGAGTGTCCACACACGAACTTTAGTGAACAATTCCAACCTTTTGAAGATAGAAATTTAGAGCGAGGTTGTAATACTCGCGACCATTGTTAGTTATAAGTACTTGAATCCTGTTCTGGAATTGTGTTTATACCACGTTATGAAATATTTCAAATATCATCCCCACTTCTAATATTTTCTTCATTAGGAACACCCAAGTAACACGTGTGTGATCATCAATAAAAGTGGCAAACCATCTCGAGTCAGTGATGTCGCGAACTCGTGATGGTCCCCATACATCACTAAGAATTAATGAAAAAGGTTTGGATGGTTTATATGGTTGGGGTGGGTAATGGTTTCAGGTATGTCTAGAAAATTAGCAAATTTCACACTGAAAATGTTCCTTGTTTTTATTGAATAAAGAGGGAAAAATCATTTCCAAGTACATGAAATTTGGGTGGCCTAATATATAGTGCCGCATAATTACATAATTATCACTACTCGAAACTAAAGCTACTGCATGAGAATGATTCTTGATTTTTTTTCTTCTGATTCTTTAACTTGAAGGAGGTAGAGTCCAGCACACTCTTAAGTATTGTCAATCGTCTTCCCCAACTCCAAAATTTGAAATTCACACTAGTTAGGAAAAAAATTAGTAACACACTTCAAATCTCTTGTAATCTTCCTAATGGAAAACAAGTTACAATCAAGTTTAGGCACATACAAAATAGAGTCAAGTGTAATATTTGGTGAATTGATAATGATCCTTTACACATGACCTTAGAATTTGTACCATCAGCTATCCGAAGATTATAGTTATAGGGACATGGAGAATAACTACTAAACAAAGTAAGATCTTTAGTCATGTGATCTGAAGCCTCTGAGTCAACAATCCATGACTTTGTATTTTCCTTACTAGTGTTTAGAGCATGTGAGAAATTACCTCTTTGAGCCACTACGACAGTACCACCTTTTTATGTAG
Source organism: Cicer chorassanicum (assembly GCA_037974735.1). Classification (NCBI taxonomy): domain Eukaryota; kingdom Viridiplantae; phylum Streptophyta; class Magnoliopsida; order Fabales; family Fabaceae; genus Cicer; species Cicer chorassanicum. The sequence continues at coordinate 37,213,635 of JBBPBP010009777.1, read as the reverse complement.
TTAACATAGTCTGTAGAAGTAGTTTTTGAAGGGCCTCCATTTTTACTTTGCTGAAAAGAGATAGATTCAAATTTACCTCAACTTTTTAATGGTTAAATGCAGTGTTGCCTCTGCCCTCATTTCCTTTGAACTGTTTGGCATTTGAAGTTTTTCCATGCACGGTCACACATGTTTCCTTAGTGTGGTCTGGTCTCTTGCAGTGATCACACCAAGAGCGGGTTTTCTTTTGTGTTGGTCGAGGTTGATTTCCTCTTGTTGTCATTGCAAAGCTTTCATTGTATGGAACTAAGGTGGGTGTCCCCAACATGAGTTTCCTCCTGCTTTCTTCCCTTCTCACTTCTGAAAAATTTTCTCGAATTTTGGGAAGTGGTTTGGTTCCAAGAATCCTTCCACGAACTTCGTCAAGGTCCTTGTTTAGTCCTAATAAGAATTTGTAAATTCAATCTTTCTCTACAAGCTACTTATACTTCTTCTGATCTTTTGTACATCACCATGTAACCTCTTCATATATGTCCAACTACTACCAGTATCTGTTAATTTTGTTAAAATACTGAGTAACAGAGGATTCTCCCTATTGAAGGTCATGAAGAATGCCTTTTATATCAAATACACCAGATGTGTTGTCCACATTAGAGTATGTTTCCTTCACTGCATCCCATATCTCTTTTGCAGTGTCATAGAACATGAAATTTTCACATTTTCATTTGTCATGGTGTTAAGCATCCATGACATTATTTGGTTGTTCTCAAGTTTCCATTTTTGAAGGTTTGTGTCTCCTTTCTCAAGACGCTTAGAATCTCCTGTGATGTAGTCTTCCATTCCTTTTCCTTGGAGGAAGATCTTAACTGGCCTTACCCATTGGGTATAGTTTTGGCCATTTAATTTATGGCTTGTGATGATGTGAGTGAGCCCATCATGTGAGCTGGTTGGAAATGATCGAGTTTCCACCTTAACAATTCATCAGATTTAGGGTCCTCTATGTCTTGGCGGCTCTAGGTTAGGGATGGTTGAGATCGTGCTCTAATACCATATAGAAATATACTTTATATTCCCTTGAAAATGATGAGAAACACATAGGAGGTATATATAGAATGCATAGAGCAGAAACTGGAGCATAAATCTAGCCTAGAAATTAAGGGAGTTGATCTCCTGTTAAAAGCTAATTCTAAATATGGTGACAAACATAATAGACAGCTAATTACTATTTACAGAAAATCCTAATGAGTTGTACAAATCCTAATCAATTGATTATGCATAGATAATTGATTCTGCATTGATTCTTCCACACAATGCCATGGCCTTATAACACATGGAAATACTACGGTGGTTCTAAACTTACATTTGTGGCCTTTCCCTCAATGTCACTCCCTCCTATGATGGTTATGCAATTTGTAGTAACTCCATCATCTCCTTTTCATCCACGTCTTCAAGCCTTCATGGTTAATACTAACTCCTCCAGATCCATGTGTTGGTATCCTAACATTGGAGCTTTTCATCATGTCACTTCAAAATTCGTCAACATTCAGCAAAATGCTACATTTGAAGGCCCTAATCAGACTATATTTGAAAGCAGCCCAACTTTGACAGTCAAGTTCATTGGTACATCAAAATTTCAGTCTTCTCTTAACCCAAAATTCCATTTTACATTGCACAATCTACTTCATATTCCCACCATCACCAAAAACTTGCCAAGTGTCGGTAAATTTGCACGTGATGTTTTCTTTTAGTTTCACCCTAATTTTTGTCTTGAAAAATCACAGGCTACCAATGAAGTCTTTCTCAAGGCAAACTTGGTGCTAATGGCCTATATCAATTTCCTGCTTTCTTGCCAAAGACAATTTCCTTTTCTATTGTTCCCTACCTTTTTACATAAAGAATTACTGTTAGAATATTAGAAAATATCTTATAATATCTTTTATATTATATTAGAGTATCTTGAGTTATTTCCTAGAATCAATTTATATTCATAGAGATATCTTAGAATATCTTTCATTATTATTATGATTTGTTCCTAATTTAGGATTTAGTCTATGTTTCTCTATAAATAGAGATTATTATTGAGTCTTTTGTAATCAAGTCAGCATTAAGTTATTATTAATAATATTCAAACCCTTATTATTTTCTCTCATCCTTTTCTCTAAAATCCCACAACTTCAACATGGTATCTAGAGCCTATTTCGATCTTCCTTGAACGATCCCGCCTCTATTCCGCTGCCGAGTTCCCAACAGTTGGGGAATATAAGCATAGTTTCTCTTTTTTCAACGTGAACATACATTTTTCTAACCACTATCGTGTTACATTCCAACACCGGTTTCACTCGTTTTCCTTCCAGTTCACTACTGCCGAACGTCACTGCCACTGTTTCCGGAAAAAAAAAAATCCAAAAAAAGTTTAAGTTTCTCCGCCGTATCCCTTATCCGTTTCGATCACCGGCGGGTTTATCCTTAGTCTATTTAAACACATAAGCTCTCTGGCCGAAACCCTAAAACTCCTTTTTTTCACGCATCGAAACCCTAATTTCCGATCTGTCAACTTTTACCCTCGATAGTCCACACCATACGCCTCTTTCCGCGCCGCCGCAGCTAGTCTTTCCCAAAACCCATTTCTTTCTCTCTTCTCTTCACTTACCTTTTCCTCTTTTTCACTGTGTGTGGTGAGCGCAAAACCCTAATTTATCACCATGCCGTCGTGTACTGGAGTTGCAATGATGAGTTCTTTGCAACAACCTCTCAGGACTAAGTTTCATAATTTCACTTCTAATAAGGGGCATACCAGTCATAGCTTTTTACCCTGCAAAGCTTCTCATGTTGAAGCAAGTTTAGTCGCTGGAAACCCATCATCTTTGTCTTTCTCTGTCCCTCAAATTGGAGGTGACGGATGTAGCTTCTTGGACTATGGCTTGAATGAAGTTGATCCTGAAGTTCATACAATAATTAACAAGGAAAAGGACCGTCAATTTAGAAGTCTTGAACTTATTGCTTCTGAGTATTTTACATCTAGAGCAGTGATGGAAGCAGTTGGTTCATGCCTCACAAACAAGTACTCAGAAGGTTTGCCGGGTAAAAGGTATTATGGTGGCAATGAGTTCATTGATGAGCTTGAAACCCTATGTCAGGAAAGGGCACTGGCTGCATTTCATGTTGATGGTAACAAGTGGGGTGTAAATGTTCAACCACTATCTGGTTCCCCAGCTAATTTTGCAGTGTACACTGCAGTTCTTAAACCACATGATCGAATAATGGGTTTGGATTTGCCTCATGGAGGGCATTTATCTCATGGATTCATGACACCTAAAAGACGTGTATCAGGCACATCAATTTATTTTGAATCTATGCCTTATCGACTTGATGAATCCACAGGTCTTATTGATTACGATATGCTGGAGAAAACTGCCATTCTCTTCCGACCAAAACTCATAATTGCCGGTGCTAGTGCTTATCCTCGAGACATTGATTATCCTCGCATGAGAAAGATTGCAGATCAAGTAGGTGCTTTTCTTATGATGGACATGGCTCACATAAGTGGGCTTGTTGCTGCATCTGTTCTTGCTGATCCCTTTGAGTTTTGTGATATTGTGACAATCACCACCCACAAGTCTTTGAGAGGTCCTAGAGGTGGTATGATATTCTTCAAGGAAGATGCTGTGCATGGGGTTGATCTTGAGTCTGCCATTAACAATGCTGTTTTTCCCGGTCTACAGGGGGGTCCACATAACCACACAATTGGAGGACTAGCAGTTTGCTTGAAGTATGCCCAGTCTCCAGATTTTAAAAATTACCAAAACCAGGTGGTTGCTAACTATAGAGCTCTTGCTAACCGATTAATTGAGCATGGATATAAGCTGGTTTCTGGTGGTAGTGATAATCGCCTGGTTCTTGTTGATCTAAGGCCATCTGGTACTGATGGTGCTCGGGTGGAGAAAATTCTTGACATGACTTCGTTTCGTTAGAGTCGCGCTGCTTCTTCTTTAGTGTTTGTCATGCAATTTAGTTATTATTAATAGATCATAATATTGGTTTATATTTCCACCGACGATCATTCTGGTGGTGTCCCTTTTTCCACATATGAATTATATTAGTGATGACTTTTCCGTTGGTGGTTATTCTGACGGTGTCTTTTATTTTCATGACTTACTTTATCTTGGCAATTTGTCCCAGATGCACTGACCTTGCCTTTCTCTCCTTGAAGCACGCCTCTCTCTCCGTGAAGCAGATTCAAGTTTAAATATTTTGAGTCTCCATTATTATTGGTTTGAAGCTTCCAAATGCAGTTTTTTAGAAGAACGGAGCTTGCTTTGTTCAATTGCCTGCCATGAATTTCTCTCAGGCTGATGATCAATCAGACTATCTGGCTAGGCTATATTTATAGCAATTCTCTCCGACTTCACATGCATCCCTGAGTTGCCTTTCCATCTTTTTTTATGGAGCAAAACATTGTTTTCTTGTAGCAAGCTAAAGCTTACTAAGCTTTAGCTTGAGGGAGAGTGTTAGAATATTAGAAAATATCTTATAATATCTTTTATATTATATTAGAGTATCTTGAGTTATTTCCTAGAATCAATTTATATTCATAGAGATATCTTAGAATATCTCTCATTATTATTATGATTTGTTCCTAATTTAGAATTTAGTCTATGTTTCTCTATAAATAGAAATTTATTATTGAGTCTTTTGTAATCAAGTCAGCATTAAGTTATTATTAATAATATTCAAACCCTTATTATTTTTTCTCATCCTTTTCTCTAAAATCCCACAACTTCAACAATTACCCCTAGCCCAACTCCTGATATTTCACCCTCTAACCCACTTGTTCCTCAACCATAACCTTTGTCATTCTTTAACCAATCCCCATCACCCCTTGGTCCCAACACACTCCCCATCCCTCTCCATTCCTAGCTTCCCAATTACCTAATACTTGATCATCCAGTCTGCACCTAATCGACATTAGACATTCAGACCTAATTCAAGTGATCCCTCAGATCTTGGCTCTACTCCCAACTCCTCTTCATAATCTAGCTCTGGCCCTACCCCTAGCCCTACCAAACTAACCTTTGATTATAGAGTTCATACTAATGCTCCCGTCAATGCTCACTCTATGTGCACCAGATCCGAAATCAATTTATTTTGTCCATGGGTTCATCCTACACTGCTTTTGGCTCAAGTTGACCCAAAGACCACCAAACAAGCTTTATCCAACCCTACCTGGCTTGCTGCAATATTGAGGAGTACGATGCCTTACTCAATAATGCGACATGGTCCTTGGTCCCATTGCCAGCAGGCAAATCTCCCATTGGATGCAAATGGGTCTTTAGAGTAAAAGAGAATCTTGATGTCCCGGTAAACAAATACAAGGCCAAGCTTGTTGCCCAAGGTTTTCCCCAACAATATGAGACTGACTACACTTAGACCTTCTCCCCTGCAATCAAACCCGTCATAGTACACACCATTCTCACTCTTGATATCTCATGACATTGGTCTCTCAAGAAACTTGATGTCAACAATGCCTCCTGGATTTGAAAAATCCATCAAGACTCTGGTGTGCAAACTGCGCAAATCCCTTTATGGCCTCAAACAAACCCCTAGGGCTTGGTTTGACTGGCTCACTAGCACCCTTCTGTAGTGTGGTTTCTTGGCAAGCAAGTGTGACCCCTCCCTGTTCGTGTACTCTAAAGGTGGCACACTTGTCTACATGTTGATCAATGTAGATGATATTATCCACCACATAGTAAAGAATTGGGTGATCTTGAATATTTTCTAGGTATTGAGGTCAAGCCTCAGTCCAATGGATCATTGCTACTTTCTCAAGGCAAAATACACTAGGGATTTACTCTATAAGACCTACATGTTTGAGGCTAATCTTCTTCCATTCCCTATGGTTGCTGGTTGCAAACTGTCCAAGGATGAATATTTTCGTGTCAAGCTCATTGTGTGTGCTATTCACTGTTTGACAGCTCAACATAACTAACTATAGCTAACTTATATAAGCCAGTGATCCCTATTCTCTATAACTAACTTCTCATTCTGACTCAAAAACAGAATTGTAACAAACTGAATTCAATGAAACTCTCTCAACAGAAAATACTGAAAACTAATAATTCTATCAATTCGGTTGTGTCATCGAGACTTCTAACTAGACATGAATTGATTAAACAAGGAGTGTTAAATGAAAATTACATACTTGTGTATCCTGTTTTCAGCTTGAAGAAAATTGTCAGCACCTGTTTTTCTATAGTGGTAGAGTTTTAACAGTTTGGAAGACGATGCTAGATTGGATGGGAGTCCCATTGGGTAGTGAAAGCTATGGTGCTCAGCACTTCTTAGACTTCAGTGACTTGTTTGCTGGTGAGAAAAGAAAGGCAATTATATACTTTTAATTATCCGATCGAACAAATATTATATATACGTTTTTATATTACATAATGGATTTTTTAATCATTTGAAATAAAAGAATTGTATAGGGAATTTTAAAAATATAATTATTGAAACCTATTATGTTGTCAGTTAGAACATTAACTATGTAATCAACGATTTATTTATTTAGACTTTTGTAAATTAGATTTCTAATTTTAAAAATTAAAAATTTGAATTCTAAAAACTAAAAAATGAATATAGGTACTTCTGTAAGATTTTTATTATTCTGTTCTCATTAAGGTATTGGAATAAGACATTTTTGTTTTATTTAAGATAATAGTCAAATTTTAAATGATTTTTTTAGAAAAGTAGTGCAACTTGTTGTAGTGTTGAATTGATATGATGAATAACATATTTTAATTTTTATTTTATTTTATTTGGTATATATTTTTATTTTTAGTAAATTTTTAGTATTATTATTATTATTATATTTAGTGAAGATTTTTATTATTTACTTTTTTATTTAGATGATTTTAAATTAGTTTTTATGTATTATTTTATTTCAAATATTGAATTTTTAATACTTTTTATTATAAATATAATCATTTTTGCAGAGTATTGATTTTTTAGAATTTATTTACTTAATCTTTAAGAGTTAGAATTCACTTTCTTAATCTTTAACTTTGACCATGTATATTTAAGATAATAATAATTATCTATGAAAAAATGAAATGATAAATGAAGACTGTGATGAGGTTTAATTTTTTAATAAATAAAAATAAACAAAACACTAATGTGTTATCATAAAATGATAGCTTATCTTACCTATAAATGAAGGTATGCATGCAGTGTTTGATCATTTTAAAATTTTATATAAACCTAACAAGTATAGTGTATACCCATAATTAAATTAAGATGTTGGAGAAAAAGTTTATTGCTTTTTTAATGCTTGCAATGGTTTTAGGCTTCCAAGTACCACCATTGGATGCACGCCAAATTGATGACGTCAATTGCCCCGAGGCTATTGTTTCCTTAGTGCCATGTGTACTTTTTTTTTGACAGGATTAGGTCTCCCAACACCATCTACTTTATGTTGTGCGGGAGCAAATAATGTGTTTCAAAAGGCAGACACTACTCAAGCTCGACGTGATTTATGTTAATGTCTCAAAGGTGCTTCATTAAAATTTGAAGTTAACTCTGACAAAGCAAAATAACTCCCACAACTTTGTAACATTAATCTTTCATTTCCAATTTATCTAAACATTGATTGCAACTCGTAAGTTTATCCTCCTCTATTCTTACTAAATCAGACGAAATGACATACTTTTTTTTAAAGACAAGTGTTTATTTTTAATAATTATTTTATTAAATGGATTGACTTGAACTCATACTTGACCCTCTTTATCACCTAATTACTCTATGTTTTATTATTATAAATATTTTGTTGTTTTTCTTCAGAATTCCATGATGCAATAATATGGGTCAAACAAATCATAAAGAAAGCTAGAAGAACAACAACCAAATCTTTATAACAATAAGTAATGTGAAAAATTGTACCAACTCTTAAACTTGGATAATTTATAGCAATATATTAATGAAAATTTAAATCAAATTTTTCTGTTATCTATTCTCTATTTCCAACTTTGATATGATTTTTTGGGAATTAAATTCTACAAAGAAATTACTAAATAAAATATAATTTTTATCGATGTAAAACTGAAAAACTTAACTCAACCAAACCAACAAACACATAAAACATGTTATATATATATATATATATATATATATATATATATATATATATATATATATATATATATATATATATATATAGATATATATATATATAAATAATTCATAAAAATACATAAATAAAAATTTTAAATTACATAGATTGACTAGAGTTGGCTGTAACATTTGGACAATGTTTTCGAGTATGGCTAGTTAACCGACATAGTCCACATTTTCTTAGTACTTTTTCTTTAACGTCCATTTCAGTTCTAATACGGGTACTATTTGGACGACCTTTTTTAATTCTCTGCATTTCAAGATTGTGATACAATGTTTCACCTTCATATGTGGGCCAATATCCTTCATTGGGTATAGGTGAAAATTCTTCTTTGTAGATGTTAAATACATTAACAACCTTGTACACGTTAGGTAGAAGCACTAAATAGTTTTGACGATCGTGAGAACATGCGGATATGACATGTGAACAAGGAACATGTATAGCCTGAAATTTTCCACAATCACACCATTTTCTTTGAAGGTTGACTTCAAAATGACCAATTGGTCGCACATCTCTTAAGTTTACTGTTTCATGCACCATGAAAGAATAACGATTTCTGTCGAATTGCATGACTTGGTGAGTATTAGATTTACCAACTTCATATTTAATCTTGTCCATGCAATCGTCTGTGTATACTCGACCAGAAGCTAATGATGTATGACGTTGTTGTCCCCTTTCTGCATATAAAACTCCCAATCTATAGTATGTTTGTTGTACCAAAGCTGTGATAGGGAGATTGCGTGTACCCTTGAGTACTACGTTGATTGACTCGAAAATGTTTGTTGTCATGTGTCCCCATCGTCGACCTTGAGAATAAGCCATAGTCCATTGTTCTGAGGGGATGTTATCGATCCATCTTAAAGCCTATGGATTTGCCATCCTGATTTCATTGCGGTAATATTTGAATGATGACTCATTTAATGCATATCCTGTTATCAATGATGTAAATATTATCAAATATGGTAAAGTGATAAGTGGAAAATATACTAATAAGAATTAGATCATTACCCATACAAACAAGTTTTCTTTGAAGTTCCTTGTCCTTAAACTCTCTCATGAAATTTTGTGCAATGTGTCGGATGCAGTACACATGTGTTGACGGAGGATCATGCCAACCATTATTTGGATTATTATAAGCACTTTTAATGGATTCGTGTCTATCTGAAATCAAACAAACGTCGACTTGAGGTGTTACATACCTTCTTAGATTTTTCAAAAAAAAAGCTCCAAGCACCCCCTATCTCACCTTCCACAAGTGCATAAGCAATGGGGATTGTATTTTTGTTTTCATCTTGTGCAATAGCAAGCAAAAGAGTCCCCTTGTACTTGTCGTACAACCAAGTTCCATCTACTAAGACAAATGGTTTACAAAATTTAAACCCAGATATGCACGGAGGAAAAGCCCAGAATAGTCGTTTGAAAATTTTTGACCCCTATAACAGAGTATTATCAGAATATGCAAGTGATACTTCCATTTCCACAATAGTTCCTGGAAGAAATTTTTGCATAGCCAACAACTACCTTGAAAGTCCATTGTAAGACTTTTCCCAGTTTCCATAAATCGTTTCGATAGCTTTGTTCTTTGCCATCCATGCCTTTCTATAGGTGATTGTGTAGTTGTATTGTTCCCGAATATGTGCAATGATCACTTTCACTTTAATTGATGGATCAGCTTTCAAAAGCGACTTTATGCTTTCGCATATGATGTTAGAGTCAAGCTTGATATGATCCTGTGACATAGAGGAATTTGCGCAATTGTGGGGTCCCTTCAAACGGCCAATCACCCACTGCTTACTTTTTTGGCTTAATGAAGCCCTACATTTGAACAAGCATTGTGGATTCACACATTTAATTACATACCTGTATTGATCAGATTGCACTACACGGTAATTGAGGGAATGTTTTATGTGATAATGCTTAATTGCAAGTTGACAATCTGATTTGCTATTAAACTTCATTCCAATCTCAAGATATGCATCTAATGGAGGTGGTTCATTAGATGGCATATCAAATTCGGAGGATTGGTAAGCATAATCCAAGTTTAGATTACGCATATGGAATGGTGGATCGTATGGCGTTGCAATTACATGAGGTTTTGGCTCTAGATCGTCGCCATTGTGTTTGTCGTCGTCCTCGTCCTCCTCCTCGTCAAAGTATGTTTCTTCTTCACACTCCTCACTTATTTCTTGTTGATCAAAATCTGCCACATCACCAAGTGGAATATATGGTTCAGGTTGAGATGGTTCAGGTTCAGATGTTTCGGCCTGGTCAAAGTATGGTTCGGGTTGGTTTGGTTCGGGTTGGTAAGATTCATAATTTTGAAAACAATAAGTGTTTTGTGTTTGAAAATGGTATTCAGGGTGAGGTGTGGTTGAGGATGATGGTTGACCAACATCGTATAATGGATTACCATCCTCAAACGTGACATATAACTCGATAGATCCAAGTTGCGGCCACTGTTTATGAACATCAAACATGAGTTAAACATCTTCATCGTCTTCAACATTTAACAATTCATAATGAACTAGGCCTTGTCCAAATAAGACAAGATGTCAAAAAATTATATTAGACACCTTCTTATTTTCTAACTTCAACTTTGCTTCAATTTTTTTCTTCAAGTAAGTAAGGTTGCATCCAAAATGAACTCGAATAGCTTTTTTTATTCGTCACTTTTGAAATATTAACCAATATCTTGTCTTTCACATATTTCACCATTGTAATAAATCAGAAAAATTATATTTTTTGGTGCCATTGATATGAAAATGAGATATTGAGATTGAGATGAAAGGCAATGAAAATAATATATCATACTTATACACAACCAATTGTGATACATGTATTCCTGCCAACTGTTTGATACACTGCCAATATACGGACCCTCATGCATGACATCCTTGCAAGTTGCCTTTCCCAAAGGCGACGTCGTGACACATCCTTTGGCAAGTTGTCATTCAAAAAGGCAACCTTGAGGCAACCTGCTACAAGTCGCCATTCCAAAAGGCGACCTTGAATGGTGCTTTGAGAAATCGCCTTTCTAAATGGTGATTTAGATGGGAATCATAATATATTCCCGCGTTGGGAAGTTGCAAAAATGTGATCTTTGTCCAGTCTAATCTCTCCATCATGTTCAGTCTCCTCCGTCCAGAATTTTACATTTTCAAAGTGCTTTCTTGTGTGAAGCCATGCATAGGATTATATTGGTCAAGTATACATATTTCTTCTTTATAAATAGGTCAAGTTTATGATCATATTTCTTCACTCTTCTTTATATTTTCACTCTTCTACTCTTTATATTTCTTCTTTGCTCTTAGTCACAATTTTATTGTCATTTAAATGGCATTGTTATGGAATGATGATAATCACAGATCAGCGCTATACCACAATAAAAAATTTGTAAGCAAGACAATACTTTATGTTATATTTTTAATCTTTTCTTATATATTTTATACTAAGTTTCATTCTAAAATATAGTTTTATTATAATTCTTGTAAATATAGAATTCATCTCATTCTAATATCTTCAAATATATTTTTAATCTTTGCTTATTACAGGATTCATCTCAAAATTTAAGATCACTTAGCCATAAACACATTGCACCAAATTCTTTAATAATTCAATTGTTGAATCAAGTCGGGTTTGGTAACGTATCACAAACAGAAAGTTATAAAATAGACAATTCACTTATTACTGCTTAAGTTGAAAGATGGAGACCTGAAACCCACACGTTTCATCTTCCAACGGGTGAATGTACCATAACATTAGAAGATGTTGCACTGCTACTTGGCTAATGTGTTGGGGGTAAAGCAATAACTGGATCAACTATGGTATCATGGACTAATGATTTTTTAGATTTGTTAGGAGTCATGCCACCTGAATCTCAAAGAAGAGGGAATTTTATAAAATTAAAATGGCTAAGAGAAACATTTTCAATGTTAACTCCAGAATCATCGAATGAAGAAATAATTATACATTGTAGAGCATACATTTTAGAATCGATTGGCGCCATATTAATGCCTGACAAATCCCACAACAGAGTACATATTATGTGGTTGCACTTGTTGAGAGATTTGCGAGAGACGGGAGAATACAGTTGGGGTTCAGCATGCTTGGCAACACTCTATAGAAAAGTGTGTCGTGTATTTGAACTCGGTGTTATGTCTATCGGTGGATGTTCACATCTACTTCAAACTTGGGCACGGTACCATATGCCATTTCTTGCACCAATATGTAATCTTGAGCCTCATTTTCCGTTCGCAAAAAGGTAAATATTATATTTATAAAAATATTAATTAATTCACTAACATTCAAATTTATTTTTGTAGATATAGTGGAAAGGGTATGAAATTTGGTGATACACCTCGTTTTCATACCGCTGGATATCGATCAAAAATTGATCACATGACCGTTAACGATGTAATATATTAAAACATTACTTTATTTCTATTATTTTATTTCTTCTTTTGCATATATTACTAACAAACTTGTTATATATCAGTTTCTCTAGATGCCCTACCTACGTCTAACATACGATAATCCATAAGACAATGGGCTATGGAATGCATCTACATATTTGATTTGTTTCTACATAATAGAAATGCATCGAACCGATAGAGTGAAACTACAATTTGGACTACCTCAAGAAATTCTACATCCCCCTAGGAACATGAAAAAGTATCATAAGGTAGATTTGCATAAACAAGTTGACTATAGTTGGGCATTGTTCTACAAAAATGAGAAAAAGAGTTGAATGAACGAGAGAATCATATTCTTCATGGTCAACCTCTAAATGTTGAATTTAAACCAAGTTATGAATACATGGTTTTGTTTTGCAAAAATTCTAAACGATTTATTTCTGTAGAAAACCAAGTGATTGATCCTCGTGTCAATCCACCCAAACCTCCACCACAATCTAGCCAACATTTTTTCAGGAATCAATGCCCAACACAACACAACAAAATCAATATTATATACCATCACCTCATGACACTCAACCGCCTCCTCAAACCTTTACCCACACACTACATCCTCATACTTTTACCCACACACCATATCAATCTTACGGATTCACGCAAGGGGAACAATTTAATTTTGATAGCCAACAACCACATCAAGAAGACAATCGTCGACTATCCTTTGCATCAAGCAAAGAGGAATTGTTGTATAACACGTTCAACACTCGTTATAATACACCTGAGTCCGCTACCCAGTTATTGAATAATATGTGTCAACAAAGCTTTCAAATTCCAAGCTTTGAGAATGCATATACTCTGTTGAATCAAATATCCAACTAGACTCCTCCTAGACATCCTCAACAACACTTCCTCCTAGACATCTTCTACAACACTTCCTCCTAGACATCCTCAACAACAAGAAGACGAAGATCAAGAAGAAGAAGAACAAACTCATGATGTATCAAGGCGTCGTCAAAATCCCGTACGTGTGAGAAAACCTTGACAATGTGGTACTAGAGGTCACCTTCGACATTAATTTTATCGTAATTTTTGTAAAATTTGTGATGTTTTTTATGAATTAATTATGTAATTTAAAATTTGTATTTATGTGCTTTTATGAATTATATATATATATACATATATATATATATATATATATATATATATATATATATATATATATATATAATTCATAAAAACACATAAATATAAATAGTACCTGTATTAGAACTGAAATGGACGTTGAAGAAAAAGTACTAGGAAAATGTGGACTATGTCGGTTAACTGGCCATACTCGAAAACATTGTCCAATGTTACAGCCAGCTCTAGTCAATCTATGTAATTTAAAATTTTTATTTATGTATTTTTATGAATTATATTAATTAATTATATATATATATATATATTATTTTTGTTATTAAATATAAAAATTCAAAAAAAAAAGTGATTTTTATTTTTAAATTCTTTGGGAAGTCGCCATTTGGAAAGTGGGATTCCTTAAGGTAGTCGCTATTCCAAATGGCGACTTGTAACATAGTAGAAAAAGGGGTAGTTTGGTATTCAAATTTGGAAAGGGAGTATTTGTGTAAAAAAAATTTTAAAAAAGGGTCGTTGAAAAAAAAAACCGCAATGGATAGGATACTATAGTATCCGTCCTCATATCCGCATTTTAAAAAAAATACTCATACCCGTGTTCGTATATTCATAGGTATCAACTTTAATACATGTATCCTTACTTTTTATGTACTTGAGTACCCGTATCCACACACATTATCCGCTCTTTAACTAAAATAGATCGATAAATAATAGCTATTGTTGTGATTAAATTTAAAATTTTTTCAAACTCAGAATATTTTATAACTCAGAATATTTTCAATTGTTTCCATTCCATTTATTCTTTTGTTAACCAACCACTATTCTTACAAACTAAGAAACTTATAAATATTGAAACTTTTTTCTAATCAAATTGATACATTTATACACCATAAATATCATCTTCAGACTTTTAAAAAATTTACATAAAAGAAAATTTTATAAATTACACTTACGCTATGCAATGCAGAGTTATATTCTATTATGATATTATAAGGGTAGAATTTAAACTCTTTTTTTACAAGGACTAATACCAGGGACGGCCCAACCCATTATGAGGCCTAAAGCGAAATTATCAGACAGGGCTTTTTCAAAGTTAATATATAAATTATTAATATTTTTATTTAAAATTGATCTTTCGTACTTTTTTTGATGCAAAATCATTTATCAAATTATTGTAATCGATTTCGTTTAACAATTCTTTTTCAGATGAAAAAGAAACGAATAAATTAAAAACATATACCTTAATATATTTTGGCCACTGACAAGAGCTACTCACACAATGAAAATTCAAAACGAAAAATAAAATCAAAGCAAGTAGGGTCAAGGGTGAAAAAAAATTTTGTTGTGTTGACAGGAAAGTTTCAGACGAAGGAATCTAAGACACATTTTTAGTAAAAAACAATGCATTTAATATAAGATGTCTTTTAGTGAAAAGGAATGCATTTAATGGCTTTTATTGAAAATGAAGGCATTTAATATTAAAAGATTCTTCCAACGATATAGTATCCTCATCCTCATAAATAATTGCATCGATTTTAATTGGGTAATTAAAAAAAAATTGGAGGCCTTTTTTGTTTGATTAAAGAGTTTTGATAATATATTATTGAGTCTCTATACCGTATAAAAATTAAACTAAAAAACTTATTTTTTGGCGAGACCTAAAGCAAGGGCTTTAGGCGCCTCCCCCTTTGGCCGGCCCTGACTAATACTCGACTCTACCTATATTATCGGGACCAAATTCATAATTACCCCTTGAGGATTGTACCGTGCACCACCCCTCCTGTACCTCCCACCCCCCCATTTCAAAGAAAAAGTCCAAAATGCCTCATGATATATGTATAAAACCTGCCAAAAAAATTACCTTCCCTTTTCTCACCCATTTAATTCAAAACATTGATTTCCCCGAATCGGGTTTTTGCAATCTTCGAACATTTTACTGGAAATTCAAAGTTCTGAAATACAAAATTAAGGCCAAAATCTAAACCCTTCGAAGATTTCATTGAAGCGCAAATTTTCGAAGCATTACTTTCGAACCTTTCCAGAAAGCCCAAACCTTCGAAATGTAACATCCGAAACTTTCATTCCATCTGAAAGTTTCGAAATAAGCAAATCTCTAAAACCCTAAATATGAAGTTTCGAAGGTTTCATATTGCTGGAAAGTTTCGAGGAGAAGGCTTCGAAAGTTTGGGTTGCATGGAAAGTTTGGGTTGCATGGAAAGTTTCGAAGCTCAACTTCGGATGTTTGTGTTTGCTTTAAAGTTTCGAAATGCACTTCGAAAGTTTGGGATTGCATGCAAAGTTTTGAAATTCAGCATCATTAAAAATGACATTAAATGAAAGTTTCGAAACATTCATGAAACTTTCGAAACAATGCATTTCGAATATTTGAGCCTCATCCAAACTTTCGAATGTTTTGAAGAAATCTGGGAAAATGCATTTCAAATGTTTTGAATTCATCAAAAGTTTCGAAATTTTGATTGATTTCTGGAAAACGTGTTTCGAAGGTTTCAAGTTAATCAAAAGTTTCGAAACACAACATTAATTCCTGAAATATTTCATTTTGATTTTTTCAGGTTGAACCAAAGTTTCAAAGATTCTATTTCGAAGGTGTTGTTTTATGTAAAGTTTCGAAAACATTAAAAAATCTTACTTTTTTATTTCGAATTTATTAAATATTCGAATATTTTAAAATATTTGATAATTTTCAAATAGGGGTGGGGAATAGTAAATATTTTTTGTTTGTTTTATACATAGTAAAAAAGGACATTTTAGACTTTTTCTTTGAAATGGAAGGTGGGAGGTACAGGAGGGGGTTGGGAGTTTATCCCTTATCTTGTATAAAGCTCTATCACACCCAAGCAAAACAAGAGTTTTTAGAACAACTTGGTTGCTTCCGTCAATGTGTGGACAAGATAATAAAAAAGAAAATTCCATGAAAGTTTGGGAACCAATTTACTTTTATTCATTCTTCTTTTAAAAGTTTTCTTCAGTGTATTTAAGGAAAGACATAATTATCCTATCGAGTTTAGAGTTATTGGTATTAATTTAGAACACTTATTTGAACCTTGTGCTTTAAGTCAAGTAATAATTGATTCCTCAAAGGCCTTTTGAGAAGACTAGAGTATAATTAACTTATAGTTGTATGGTATTGTGGTTTGCAAAGCAGTTGATTTGATGGAAAAATCATATGTGGTGAATAGGGACATAACCAAGAATGTATGAAATGAGGGATCGAAAAATATTATTAAAGAGAAGTTAAATTATAAAAATAAATAATTTAAATTATATACATTGTCGGTGTAAACTTTTTACCTAACTAACCAATTATAATCGTTAAATCCTTAAATTTTTTTTGCTTTAATCATGATTTGTTGAATCTGAGGTTATTTTTTTATTTATATTCGTTTTTTTTTTTTTTTAAATTGACCAATTTGCCACACGCTGAAAAATAAATATACAAGAATGTCTTACTTTTTTGTCCTTGTTGATCGCAATCTGAGAATGCGACGCATTGAAGAGTTTATCTTTTATTTTTTTTATTTCTAATAGAAGGTCGCATCCTGGAAATACGAACATGTGCTAATATGGATTTTTTTTATTCCATTTTAATTAGTGTGGTGTCAGTTCTTCCAACTTTTCTTTCAAGAATCTATCTGATTCAAATAGGTATTTCCAATTAATATTCAAGAAGGTGAAATGGTGGGATAATATATTGTAATAATTGTATATATAAATCAATCAAAATAAGTAACAAAATTATAATCCTAGAACATATCAAAATTTAATGTCGTTGTAATTTTTTTTTCAAATATGTTTATAATATTATAAAAATAATTTTTTTTATAATATTAAATATATTTAAAAATTTAAAAGTTAAAGGACAATTAAACATATTTAGAGTCAACAAAAATTAAAATTAAAACTACTTACATGATAATTTTATAGAAACTACAAAAAAGAATTTTACGTAAACAAAAAATCAAAAGAATGTAATATATTTTTACATAGACACATGGCAAATTACAAAACTCACCCCCTTTTGGGCTTTTGTATGTCATTTATGATACATTTACAAATG
>JBBPBP010009777.1:37167715-37190551 GCA_037974735.1 Cicer chorassanicum | reverse complement strand
CATAATCATCTTACTATAATTATTTCATTTATCATTTTTTTTGTCTCAAATTATTTGTTATTTTACAATATTAATAATTTTTTTTCTTCACTAATATATTCTTATTTATTGAATCACATTTCAGCATACATCTCAACAAACTGCAATTAATAAAAATATTTAACTAATTAATTAAATTCATTTTTCATTCAAATCAACACAACTAATTATTTTCATATGCACAATTCAAATGTAGTGAGATTGTATTATGGGTAAATAGAAATAATAGACAATACCTCTTTCTTTACATAGAATAACATACAATATACTAAGTGATAAAATACAAACATATATTTAAATATATGCAAAGCTTATAAAAATAAAGTATTATACCTAGGCAAAACATAACACTTAAAATTTCACCTTTTCTATTTTTCTCCTCTGTTTTCGTTTTGCTATTTTTTTTTTCTTTCTATGTTAATATGGGTTGAACTGGATTGGTAATAGAGAATGTCGTGTAAAAATGGTGCAATGGATAATTAATTGTGATTTATCGAAAGACATATTCAAGCACTTCTCCATTTTCTTGTCACATTTCCTCTCATTTTTTCTCCTCTTTGTATTTATTTTGAAATGAATAATTATGGAGAAGGAGAGTCAATAGTGATTTGCTAGAGAGCGGATTCAAGCACTTCTCCATTTTTTCTTTTCCACTTTTTTCTCCAATCCTCTCCCCCTTTTCCCTGAATACTTAACCTCTATTATAGTGTCTAATTAGATTAAATATTTTTAAAATATAATATCTCTACATTAATACTAATTAGGGTAAACAAAATATTTTTATTTTTATTTTGAAAACTAGCCTTAAACTACAAAAATTAGATTTGTCTACATAAAAAAAAGCAATCAATCAAAATCATTCATTTTTAATTTACCAAAGAAATCACATATTTATTAATTTAATTATTTATAATTTTCAAATTTTTAAATAAAAAATTAA
This sequence comes from Cicer chorassanicum, assembly GCA_037974735.1. Taxonomy (NCBI): domain Eukaryota; kingdom Viridiplantae; phylum Streptophyta; class Magnoliopsida; order Fabales; family Fabaceae; genus Cicer; species Cicer chorassanicum. The sequence continues at coordinate 37,189,572 of JBBPBP010009777.1, read as the reverse complement.
TTTTGTTTCTTATACCATTATAAAATGCTCCCCATTTCAAAATTTATATATTTTTATTTCAATATTTTATTTTTATTAATTTCATGAATATTTTTTAATTATCAGACAAAATTAGGTGTCCACATTTTGTTAACCTTAATTTTCTTAAACCTAAACTTTCCTTAAAAAAAGGTTAACCTAAACTTTCCTCCATGATACAAAATCAGTTAAATTTCTTCAACCATCCTAAGAATGCATCAACAAAAATTCATTCTAAAAATGCTACAACAGTAAATACAAACACAACTTCTAATGCATAAAAAATAGAGATTAACAAATGCATCAAGAACAGCAGGTTAAAAAAACTTCTAAATATGCATTAACAAAAAGAGATGATTTAAACCATATAAAACATTGAAATTATCAAAAAATGGTTTGGGTGTTGCAATTTATGAATTTGTTGATATTTTGGATTAAGAGTTTAAGGATTTATGAATTTGAGGAAGAAAATATATAGAAAAGTAGCACATATAACATTTTTACTGTGCATAATTATTATCAAAATGCCCTCTATGATGTGACATCAATGTTTATGTGTTAGTGTGTCACTTAACGTGACGTGACACATCAGCACCTCTAACGGAACTCATTAATGGAGGGAGCATTTTGTTAGACATCAAACAAAATGGAGGAGCATTTTTATGTAGTGTAAATTTGAGGGAGCATTTTGACTGGCTGTTAGGGTTTTGTACATGAAACCCTAAGGCTGATGCAAGCTAACATGGACGACAAATAGGGGTGTGCAAAAAATGTAGTTAATTGGAAAGTGTAACACCCCGGCCATTCCCGTTACCGGCGATGCTACCTCACGGTCTTCTCGTCCCCCCTAACCACCCAGTGGAAATAACGAGTTTTTGCCTTCTGTGGGATTCGAGCCCGGTACCTAGGGGATAAGTACCGCCTCCACACAGTCCCACTACCAATTGAGCCGCTACGAGAAGACCGTGAGGTAACATCGTCGGTAACGGTAATGGTCGGGGTGTTACAGATTGCATTCATAAATTGGATTGCACTGCACTAGAAAAGCTCAAACCAATTAAATGGTTTATGAACTGCACCAGAAATTTAAAAAGTCCAGTTAACTAAACTTTTTTAAAAAAATGTGTTTGAACCACTTTCAAACTTTTTTGTATTCAATATCATAAAATTATTTTTTTCAATAAACACATCAAAAAACTAATCCCTAGCCCCAAAATTCAAAATAGTTGAACCCTAGCCCCAAACAAATTTTTCCTCTGCTCTCCTCCTCCTACTCTTTCTGGTTGTGGGGCAACATATCTGTCGTCATCTTTGACATTGTAACCCTTTGCATTTCACCTCCAATGTAATCCTTCCCATCTTCGTCGCAACTTCACCATCGCATCTCAACTTCTCTACCATCGTAAGTGTCGCACGCCACTTATGTTTTACTCGTTATCGTTTCTCGTTTTTGTTCCATTTTTCATTTTTCGTGAATTGCATATTAAACAAAGTTTCATTTATTGCTCATTCTCCATTTTGGTGAGTTGGGGTTTTCATTTTCTTCTGATTTAGGGTTTTTCCTTCTAATTTAATTTTTTTTTGTTTAGTTTTTTGATCATTTTCAATTTACAAATGCTTTAGTTGCAGATCTTGTTTTTTCTAAGATTGGATTTGTTTCGCTGCTATTCAAATATTGAAGGTAAGAAAGTTGTTGTTTTACATGGATTAGTTTCACTCATCTTCAAATCATGTGAAGGTTGAATGAATCTAAGGAAAAATGGTGTTGATTTTTGAGGAAAAATGATTATGTTGAAAACCCATTTGTTGAATCAATTTGTCAAAATAAGAAACAAAATAGCAGTACTAGTCATATGTTATTCTAATAATAGTGTTGAACTTTGAGGTGATTGAAGTTTTGAAACTGAATTAGAACTAATAAGATTTGTAAATTTTGATTTAATGGTCTTGTGTAATTAAGGAAGGATATGTAAACTAATTAAACGAAGTGGTTAGGCCTTATGATTGACTTTTTTTGATTCCAAACCATTCCACTTCGGTCCGTTCAAGATGTTCAAACATAGCCTTATGATTGACTTGCTTTACGTCCTAGATCCTCAAGCACCTGTTAGTGAAAAACTCATTTTGACTACCTTGATTGAAAGTGTTAAAATTTAGTATATTGAAAGTTGTATTTTGAAAGGTTATGCACCTGTTGATTAAAGTGTATCCGTATTTGTAATCATACTTTCTAAACTTTTTTATTTTATATACATGGAAAGTTTAAAATTGTTTCTTCATATTTTTTTAGAGGGTTTTTTGATTTAAAAATGTTTAAAATTGGATAAATTTTCTTGACAAGCTATTTTTTCGAACGTTAAAACTAATGCTTTTTGGAAATTACTCTAAAAAAAAGTCTATACTTAAATGCAAATTTTCCAAACTTGAAACAATTGTAGTGTTATGGCTCTATTTAATGTTACATACCTATATTTATACGAACTTTATTATATAAACAGATATATTTGGTGAATCATTTCACATAAAATCTGAAGTTCAAAAAGAGGCTCTTGGAGCTTGTTTCCATGAAGGCCATTGAAATTTCTGGTGTCTCTATGCTGGTAGGTTTTCTTACCAATCTTCCATGTAGAGAAGTCTTTCTTCTTTTGGCTACTATCTTACACTTATGCATTGTTATTATTGGTGAAATAATATTGATATACACTAAAATTAACTTTACCCTTAAGTTGTCCATATTGATTGATATTAGGCTTGATAGTTGTGTTATTTCTTTTTCTATGTTTATGATTTTTTACATTGGAGTATTGATCACTACAATTTGAATGTTCTCAAGGGGACTTAACTCATGTCCTATTAAATCATTGCTCCCAATACAAAATTGTTTGGTTAGTTCTTTACTAGTGTCTTGAAGTAAATTTTGACATGCATCTCTTGTCAATTTTTTTAGTAGAATGTCAACATGGATTATCATGATAACATTGTAGACTCTGAGATGGAATGGAGTTATGATTCTATTATTCCTCCTTCAGTTTCAAACACCGCTATGCTACCGCCTAAGCGTTAAAGTAGGTCGGAAGCATGGAATCATTTTACCCCACAATAAGGCAAACACATATCAGCAAAATGCAATTATTGTGGTCGCACGATCCAATACAACAGTGGAACAAGCGCGATGCAAACCCATTTGACAAGATGTGAAGATTATCCATAAAATGTGGCGAATAAGGAGCATGAATTAGCTTCATGTTCATTGACAAATAGGGAAGTTGTTAGTTCATCCCCTTCTTTTCCCAAATATGACCAAGAAGTATGTCGAATTGACTTGATGAACATATTTGTAGCCATGAAAATCTCGTTTCAACAAGTGAAACATCCATATTTTCATAAGTTTGCTAATGTTTACAACCAAGGTTCAACTTTCCATCACACACTACACTAGCACGTGATATTTTAAAGCAATGGGACACACAAAAAACAAGGCTGAAGTATATTTTTTCACAACATTGTCATCGAGTATGTCTCGCCACCGACACTTCGACATCCACCCAAGACTTTAATTACAAATGTCTCACAATTCATTTCATTGATAACAATTTGAAGTTGCAGAAGAGGATTTTAAATGTTCTTCAAGTCACTAACTACACGGGAGAAATAATGGCCAAAACGGTTAAACAATGTTGGAATGGTTGAGAGTTAGGTTGTGTGCTTAGTGTGACAATGGATAACGCCTCCTCAAATGATGTTGGGATTCAACATTTCAAAAGATGGCTTCTATCGCGGAATATTCCAGTTTTGAACAGAGAGTACCTTCACACGCGATGTTGTGCACACGTATTAAATCTTATTGTGAAGGATGGAATGAGCTTAATAAATGCTTCTATTTTGAGAATTCGTGGAGCTGTGAAGTATGTTAGACGTTCTCCTTCGAGGTTTGATAGATTTAAGCAATGTATTAATCATAAGTTAAATTATAAAGGTTATGTTGGATTAGATTGTGAGACTCGGTGGAACTCAACATACACAATGTTGAATGCTGCTTTGAAACATGAAAAGACCTTTATGGAGTTTAAATTCAAATACCAGAAATATGTTAATGAAGTGAATAAGGAAAAAGGTGTGCCTACATCTAAAGATTGGGAGCATGTTGCCTTAATTCTTCCATTCCTAAAGTTATTTCATGAAGCTACACTACATGTTTCATGATCTTCTTATTTAACAAGCAACTTGTATATGTTTGAGGTTTTCGGTGTCGAGATGGAAATTGCTGAAATGTGTAATAATGAAGATGAAAAAGCCAAGTCAATGGCTAAAAAGATAAAGGAGAAAATACGAGAAATATTAGGGAGATCCTACTTGCCTGAATATGTTGTTGTTGATTGCTATGATTTTAGACCCTCGATTGAAAGTAAAGCTTAGGATATGGATGGCAAAAAAGATTTACACTAGTAATGACGCCACTTCATTCAAAGAAAAATTAGATTCATATTTGAAGTCTATCTATGAGGAGTATTCAAGTAGTGTGGTGCCTCATCTAGAAAATTCTTCTAATTTGTTAGGGGTTTTAAATGAAGTTGGTGATCCTTATGATTGTTCTAAATTCTACAAATTAGACGAGTGCAGTACACTATATTTGAATTAGAGAGTATTTGGATGAACGTTTAGAAAAACCTTGCCCATATTTTGATTTACTTAGATGGTGGAAGGTGAACACAAATTGATTTCCTATACTTGCAAGAGATGTGCTGGCTATACCTATATCCACTGTAGCCTCTGAATCTTCTTTTAGTACGGGAGGAAAAGTACCTGATCCTTACCGTATCTCTTCGACACCGACTACCGTGGAAGCCCTTATTTGTACCAAGATTGGCACAACAAAGCATCTTTATCATTTATTACTAGTGAGGATCTTGAAAATCTTGAGCAAATTGAGCAAGGTAAGATACATAAAGGTGTATTTAACAATGTGTTATTACTTATTATATTATTACCTAATACATAATGAAATGTCTTTTTTTTTTTTGCATAAATACTTTCTTCCCAAGATGCTGCTAGTTGTTCGGCCTTTGTTACATTCGTTAATAATTGATATTGTATCATGCATTGCAAAATTATTTCAATTCTTCAATTATTATTCGAATGATTGTTAAACTCCTAGATAATATATGTATATGTATAAGGTTTGATGTCAACTTCAATTTAGATTATTATAAGTACATAAATCTTGCCTTTGGTAGGTGGCCAAAACATTAGAATTTTAGTTTGCAATGAGAAGGATATTGTTGTAGTTTTTGAAATTTAATTGAATTGTTTATGTCGTAGTTTTTAAAATTTAGTTATTTAGTTTCAAATGTCGAATTTTATTCAAAGTTCTTATTAATCCCATATTTCAAGATTGGTTTAGCCTTTCTTTATGCTTTCTTAAGCTATTTGCATAAACGTCGGCTTTGAGTTTAATTGACTTTGCTTCAGCAAAATCACCACATCCCTTGCACTACAAGAAAAACAAGGATTTGTGGAGGTCAAATGCCCTCACAAAGGGAGAAAAGCAGCCACAACAAGCATATTTGTGGCTGCCTTTGGCAACCACAAATAAGCCCGTCACAAAGGTTTGTGGCGGTCAAAACAGCCACAAAATTGAGTTTTTTTTGTTACTATTTGTGACGGAAAAGTCCGCCACAAATTTATGAGGGCTTAGACCGTCACAAAAGACAAGGCTGTTTAAAAAGTAAGCGTTTGTAAAGACCAACGCGCCGCCACAAAAGTTGTCCTTTGTGAGGGCTTAGGCCGTCACAAAAGATGAAATGAAAAAAAAAAATAGTTTGTGAGGGCTTAGGCTACCACAAACTGTCCCATTTGTGGGGGCTTAAGCAGCCACAAATGTTAGACTTTATTAAAAAAAAATTATAAAATTCAAAATTAACTTTAAAAAATAATATTGTATATAAAAAATTAATATTAATATAATTTAAAAATTTAAATGTAAATTAAATTTAAAATAAATATTATATATTAAAATATTAATTGGTGTTGGAGACAACATGGTTTGAAATTGCAATTCATCTTCAAGTACACCATCACTAATCGACGGAACCATAGCTGGTTGAGGTTGATTTAAATCTAGTCTGATCAAGCCAACTGTTAGCATAGTTGGTCGGTATGGAGTTTGATATGCTTGAGGTTGAGGAAGCTGTTGTGAAAATGACAAAACATACTGATAATTATTAAAAAAAATTGCATCTTCGACAATTTTTTGCATTCTCGCAAAATTGAGAAACTCTTCAACCTTGTTAGAAAAACTTTGTTTAAGACCCTTCCTTCCAAAAAGATTTCTATCATACATCCAACTACGGTCTATATCCATATATGTGTGTGTGTGTGTGTATATATATATATATATATATATATATATATATATGTTTATTCTAAAAATTAAATAAAATTTACTCAATCATTAATAAGATCGATGTTTTATATATAAATTGCTTTATTTTTCAAAAGCATTATATATATTGTTATTAACATCTACAAATTACTAAATAATAAATTATGACATACTTTATATGTCAATTAAGTGAACATTTACAAACAATATAATAAATCAGTATAGAGACTATATATATATATAAATTAAAATACAATTTTAAATGATGTTTAATGAACTTTTTCATAAAATAAGTTCTTATAAACAAAAATAGATACCATAAAAGTATATAAATATTTTGTACGAACTCGACTACAACTCTTTGTAATGACTAACAACAAATATTAATATCATTAATTTTAGGCTAAATACCACTCGTGGTCCCTTAACTTAATTTCGGTTAACGATTTAGTCCTTTATCTTTTTTTTCTTCCCCCAATTTGGTCCTTTATGTTTTTAAATAATTTCAGCGTTACCCTTTAAGTGGGGTTCCGTTAAGAAAAAGTTAAAAAATCCCTATGTAAACAACATAATTTCTATTTTTTTTTGGACAAATCTACCAACATTTCGAATGATGAACTTTTTATGTATTTTAATAATAATATAAAAATATTTTATATTTATAATATTACATATTTTATGATTAGATCGTTATTAGAAATCTTGTTTTTCATAAGTATTATTTTGTTGCTAAAAAAATTACAATTTCTTAATAAAATTATATTTTACTAACATAATAAATCATAATACCAAAAATAACTATAATAAAAAAATAACACTTTATCAACAATTTAAAAAATAACTACATTTTAATTTGAGTATAAATTTTACAATTTAAATACTTTACTAGTACTTTTTTTAACAAATCTTACTAATATTAAAGTTTAAAATTTAATATATTAATCTACATTCTAAAATAAAATATTAAGTCTGAAAATATATTATAACCGCATAACAATAATAGTTATATAATTACTAATCTATTTTTAAAATGTATTACATACTTGATGTCGAGTAGTGTCTGTCAAAATAAAAATTAAATAATATTCATTAAATAAATAACTTCAAATCAAAAATAACATTAAAAAACAGAATATAAAATAAAAACTTATCAAAATTTAACAAAGAACGTAGAGAGAAAAGTTGGAGAAAAAATTTTTGTAGAGAGAAAGTGGAGAGAAAATTTAGAGAGAAGGTAGATAGAAAATTTAGAGACAAGGTAGAAATGAAAAATGAGAGAAAGAGTTATATTTATAGAAGAACAATGAGACTTTGTGGCGACCTTTGCAGTCAAAAACAAGTGACTTTGTGACGGCATTTGCAGTCACAAAAGAGTGACTTTGTGGTGGCTTTTGCCCTCATAAACGTGTGATTTTGTGGCGGCCTAAGGCCTCACAAAGGCCTAACGTAATTTTGTGAGGGCTTTTGCCTTCACAAAATCCTGTTGAAATTCAAATCCACTGAGGGCTTTTTCCGCCACAAATAACAACAAATTTGAATTTTAGTATTTGTGAGGGATTTTTCGGTCAGTAATTTGTAAGGGTTTTTTTCAACCACAAAATATTTTATAAATTGACCACAAAATGAGTATTTTCTTGTAGTGTTGGTGTTTCGTTGGCGATTTTAATGCAGTTCTTGGGGCATATGAGTACAGAGGCATAGTGGTAGTCCTTCTCGAATTACATTTGAAGATTTCAGCTCATGGACTTCCTGTAAAAGTCTATTTCACATTCCAACTTCAGGGCTTCATTACACTTGGAGTTGGAGCAATGGAAGAAAAGGTAATCATTTGAATGAGAAGAAGCTTGATCAAGCTATTTTCAACAATGCTTCTATAAACTTTTGGTCTACAATCTCTTGTTGCACCTTGATTAAAAGCAAATCGGATCACTACCTATTACTTCTCGAAATGCATCCGCAAGCTCGTAAGTATGCTACTTCATTTAAATTTCTTAAGATGTGGATTATCATCCCCAATAAGTTCAAATAGTTGAGGAATAAAGTCTCTTAAAACTAATCTTAAAGATAGTCTTGTGGAATAAAGATAGTCTTGGGGATGTCGCCCTTAGAGTTCAGAAAGCAATGCAAGATTTGAGTGGATTACAACTTACGATGGAAAATGTTGGTTATGATGAAAAGCTAATTACTAGAGATAACTTACCTCTAACTGAGTTGGAAGTTGCTTTGAAGTATCAAAAAGAGTTTTGGCAAGAAAAATCCAGGGTCAATTGGCATCTTCATAGAGATAGGAGCACTCAATTGTTTTTAAGAAAATGACGAGAATTAGAAACATTACAAAGCATATCACTTCGATCGCTTCCACATGGGGATTCTTTGCTACAAACTCCAAATGGTATTGAAAATCACGTTGTTGATTACTTTAATTGTCTTTTTTCTTCTGCCAATGAGTGCATTGAGAATGGCTTAATTAATGAAGTTTTTCCTTCCATTGTTTCTTATGGAGATAATGAGTTACTCACACATATTCCTTTTTTTGGAAAAAGTCAAACATGCAGTTTTAAGTTTGAAGGAAGACTCAGCCCATGGCATTGATGGTTTTGGCGTTTTTTTTTTTTTTTTATTTTTTTTTTTTATCATACTTTTTAGGCAATCATCGTAGAGGACTAGGTTTTTCCATATGAGTTAGTTACTTCCTAATTGGAATGCTAATCTCGTGGTCCTCATTCCTAAAACTTATTTGATCGTTTGGTAGTCAATGACTAGAGGCAAGTGCAATTGACTAGAGGCAACCATGAGAAGCAAGTTTGTTGGACTAGAGGTAAGTTTGTTGGACCAGAGGCAAGTTTACTGGACTAGAGACAAACACCAGAATCAAGTTTGCTGGACCAGACGCATGTTTGCTGGACCAAAGACAAATACCAGAATCAAGTTTGTTGGACCAGAGGCAAACACCAGAATCAAGTTTGCTAGACCAGAGGCAAACACTAAAATCAAGTTTGTTGGACCAGAGACAAGTTTACTAAACCAGAGGCAAACACCAAAATCAAGTTTGTTGGACCAGAGAAAAATTTACTCGACTAGAGGGAAACACCAGAATCAAGTTTGCTAGACTAGAGGCAAACACCAGAATCAAGTATGTTGAACCAAAGACAAGTTTATTAGATCAGAAGCAAACACCAGAATCAAGTTTGTTAGACCAGAGAAAAGTTTACTCGACTAGAGGCAAACACCAGAATCAAGTTTGTTGGACCAGAGGCAAACGCTAGAATTAAATTTGTTGGACCAAATACAAGTTTATTGTGAAGGTGCAAACACGAGAAGGGGGTTGAATTGTGTTTGCCAAAGTTGATAACTTTTTGCTAATTTGATGAAGGTTGTTTGGTTTTTATGAATTACGTAGATAAGAAGTAATTAGATTCAGAATCAGCAAATAATGAAAGCATAAATAATTTGACACATAGCTTTATTCGGGTTCACCATTAACTTGGCTACATCCAATCCCCTCATTCAGAAGACTTTAATCCACTAATTCAAATACCTTGAATTACAAAGCACCTGACCCTCCAAGTCAGTCTTCCCAAACAGCCTGACAACCCCAGACTTTTGAGGAACTAACCACCTTGACCCTACAAGCCAAGTAAGAAAAGAACACTCAGAAAATATTTCTCATTCGAACAAGTGTTTCTCTTTTTGAACTCAAAGATGAATTTGGAATCTTGAGCTTGAGTTCTTCTTCTCCTTTCTACTTTTTGATGTTTTTCTCTTTCAGCCTTGAGTATCTATTTATAGTGAAAATTTGGGCTTCAATTTAGTCCTTGTTTAATTCTGAATTGTATCTTGTTTAGATTGAGTTTGTAAATTCTTCACATTGATTTTGTTCCTATTTTGTGTAGATTGAGTTTGTAAATAATTTTGTTTGACTTTGTTCCTATTTTGTGTAGATTGAGTTTGTAAATTCTTCATATTGACTTTGTTCATATTTTATTGTAGATAAATTTTGATCAAATCTTCTTCAAATCTTCTTCAAATCTTGATCAAATCTTCTTCAAATCTTAATTAAATCTTCTTCAAATCTTGATCAAATCTCTTCAAATTTTGATCAAATCTTCTTCAATTCTACTTCAAATCTTAATTAAATCTTCTTCAAATGTTGATCAAATCTTCTTCAAATACTCTTCAAATCTTGACCATATCTTCTTTTCAACTTGGTCAAAGATTTTCTTCAATTATAAATATGAATCAAATCTTATTTTAGATTTTCATCAATTATGAATTTGAATCAAATCTTATTTTAGATTTTCTTCAATTATAAATTTGAATAAAATCTTATTTTAGATTTTCTTCAAAATCATGAATCTTCTTTCATACTCTTTGAAGTCAAATATATTGTTCTCATAAAATACTTTTGTTAACATCAAAACTCTAAATGTAAAACCAACATGGCTCCAACATATTGGATTAGAGGCAAACACCAAAATCAAGTTTGTCGAACCAAAGGCAAGTTTATTGGACCAGAGGCAAACACCATAATCAAAGGTAAATGACATGAGGCCGACTATCAAAGACACTAACCATGTTATAGTGTTGACTATTTACTAAAGAAATTGAATTTTTCCAATGTTGACTTTTTACATGATGAGTTGACTTTTTCCAATGTTGACTTTTTACATGATGCGTTGACTTTTTCCAAATATTGCTTTTTTGGGCGTTATTTTTTCCAACTGTTGACTTTTTATGGACCTTGAATTTTACCAAGACGTTGACTTTTATGGATTTTTACTTTTTGTCATGACTTTTTCTAGGCGTTGAATTTTGCAATACTATTGACTTTCACCAGAGGCAAATTATCAGAGGCAATTGATTAGAAGCATTTTGACAAGAAGCTTGATTGCTTCACTAGAGGCAGACTTTCCCAAAGTCTGTTTTGTTTCATTAGAGGCAGACTTTTCCAACGTCTGTTTTGCTTTATTAGAGGCAGACTTCACCATATGTACTGAGACTAGAATTAATTCAGAATCAGATGCAGTCTTGGCAAACCTTCTTGTACCATCAAAGGCAGAGGTAGAGGCATTTTAATGCTTTGTATCATCATAGCTAGTGTTTCAGATGCGCTTTTTCATCAGTTTTGAGTGTGGAATTTTCCATGTATTATAATATCCTATATATTAATTGTGGTCTTGGAAGTACACACTTAAATGAAACATTAGTGCCAAAAATTGTTCACACAAACTGATTTTGTTATCATCAAAACAAGTAGGATCTTTTGTACTTTAAGCAAATTTTGATCTCACAAACTAAACTCAAAATCATAATCTTTTAAGAATTCCACCCACCTACATTTTCTCATGTTAAGTTCTCTTTGGTCAAAGAGATACTTCAAACTCTTATGATTAATGAAGACATCAAAGTGTCACTACGCCAAAAATGACATTTTATAGCGCGTCTTTTACAACGCTTATTAAATACAAGCGATGTAATATAAATTTTTAAAAATAACGGAGGCTACAACATCGCTTTTTTTACAAGCGCTGTTGTAGGGTCATATAGGGTCAGAAAGCGCTATCACATAGCCTTTTACAGCGCTTCCTAGAAAGCGCTGTAAATCAAGCGCTATTGCATAGGCTTTTACAGCGCTTTCTGAGCGCTTTAAAATAAAGCGCTGTAAAATCCTTGCGCTTTGTGTCATTGGTTGACCTATTACAGCGCTTTTTAGACAAGCGCTGTAATAGTCTTGCCCATTAAATTTTTATAGGACCTATTACAGCGCTTTTTTAGAAAGCGCTGTAAAATCATTCATTTCAAATAAGAAGCGTTCACTTTAAGTAAATAAAATCAAATTTAAAACAAATTTAATACGTTGTCAAAACCCTACGAAATCTCATCTCCCCTCCCCTGCGAACCCCTCGTGTGCGCCCATCTACAAATTGATTTACTTCTTCCTCCTTTAAAACAAATTGATCATCAACGTTGTCTCAGGTAATTCAAATTTATTTTATTTATTTGTTGTTGTCACTAATTCAAACTGATAAATTGTTACATGATATAATTTGAAATTGTTACATTGTTACATGATATAATTTGTAAAAAAAGCGCTGTTGTACCACTAATTTATATATCAAAAACTTGAAATAATGTTTATTGTTACTGATATAATTTGTTACTGATAAATTTTATTTATAATATATCAGACTGATATAGGTCATAATATATTAGAATTGAAATCATGCTTACTGATATAAATTGTTACATGATATAATAGGGTTTCTGATAAATTTTATTTATATGTGTATTATCAATATATATATATATAGGTCATAATATATCAGACTTGAAATCATGCTTATTGTGTAACTGCATTTATATATATAGGTCATATAAATGGACCGGAAATGGATGTCTGCCAATCGATTGACAAAAGAGTATGAAAATGGAGTGAAGGAGTTTATTGAGTTTGCAGTGATGAATGCAAAAGATCCAAATAGAGTCGTTTGTCCTTGTTTAAAATGTTGTTTTGGAAAACGCATTAAAGCAGATGAATTGGAAGGACATTTAGTATGGTATGGAATTGATCAAAGCTATACATGTTGGATAAGACATGGTGAGAAAAAAAAAAGAAACATATGTTTCAACTGATTTCAATGATAATACTCGCACAGATACATATGTTTCAACTGATTTCGACACAGATACATATGAGCCAGACCGAGTTGAGGAGATTGCAAAAGCAGTTGAAGAAGATCTTCGTGATTGTCCTAAAATGTTTGAGAGCTTGTTGAGTGATGCAGAGAAACCATTATAAAATGGTTGTACTAAATTCACAAGACTTTCGGCGATACTAAAGTTGTACAACTTAAAAGTGAGTAATGGATGGTCTGATAAAAGCTTCACAGAATTACTAACCCTCTTAAAAGATATGTTGCCAGATGATAATGAACTTCCCAGTAGAACCTATGAAGCTAAACGAATTTTATGCTCTATTGGTATGAGTTATGAAAGGATTCACGCGTGTCCTAATGATTGCATTTTATTTCGAAATGAATATGAATTACTAAAGGCGTGTCCGAAATGCAATGTATCTCGATATAAGAAGAAAGAATCTACTCCAGCAAAAGTCGTGTGGTATTTTCCTATAATACCAAGATTTAGGCGCATGTATCGCAGTGAAGAAGATTCAAAACACTTGACATGGCATGCAGATGAAAGAATTAGAGATGGAAAGTTTCGACACCCTGCGGATTCTCCGCAATGGGCAAAAATTGATCACGAGTATCCTGAATTCGGGATAGAGTCGAGAAATCTACGCCTTGCACTTTCTACTGATGGAATGAATCCACATGGTCTTCAAAGCATCTCACACAGCACGTGGCCTGTGATTTTGTTGATTTATAATCTACCTCCATGGTTATGTATGAAGCGTAAGTTTATGATGTTGTATTTGTTAATTTCTGGACCCAAACAACCGGGGAATGATATCGACGTATACTTGGCTCCTTTAATTGAAGATTTAAAAATTATGTGGGAGACAGGTGTAGAAGTCTATGACGGGTATAAGAAAGAATGTTTCAATTTGAGGGCTATGTTGTTCGGCACAATTAATGATTTTCCAGCATATGGTAATTTATCAGGATATAGCATTAAAGGTCAGTGTGCGTGTCCTATATGTGAAGAGAGTACAAATTGGATGCGGTTGAAACATTGTAAGAAAAATGTATTTCTTGGACATCGTAGATTTTTACCTTATAGTCATCAGTATCGTGGGTGGAGAAATGCATTCAATGGAAAATCAGAGGAAGATAGAGCTCCTGTAGCATCGACCGGATATCAAATACTTGAGAAGGTACAAGGTTTGACCAATAAATTTGGCAAACCTTTTGCGGGAGAGCTGGTCAAAACTGGGTGGAAGAAAAAGTCAATTTTCTTTGAATTGCCATATTGGAAGTCATTGTATGTAAGACATTTTCTCGATGTGATGCATATTGAGAAAAATGTATTTGACAGTGTTATTGGTACGTTACTCAATGTACCAGGAAAGTCTAAGGATGGCATCAATGCAAGATTGGACTTGGTCGATATGGGAATAAGAAATGAATTGGGTCACGTAAAGAAAGGAAATCGCACATATCTACCTCCAGCCGCTCATACTCTATCTAGAAAGGAAAAAATTGTTTTGTGTTAAAGTTCCAGAAGGGAGCTAGACTACACAATGTTTCGTGTTCCCATATTTGGTTGCAAGTGGGTCGATAATAATAATGGCGTTCGGATTGATGAGTCAGGGTTCTTGTTTGTCGATTTTAATAGGGTGGGATACAAAGATGAGCCTTTTTTTTTAGCGTCGCAAGCTCAACAAGTGTTTTATGTCACTGATCATGCGGATGATAAATGGTCCGTTGTCCTATCGACCAATAAAATAAGTGATGATAACAATAATGATGTAGATGTTGGTAATGATCTTTTCTTTGCAACATCACAACCACATGAAATTGGTTCAACTGATGATGGTTTATATCTTAGAGATGATCATGATGAGGGAATTTGGATTAATCCATCGTTTCGTATCATTAATGGACAAACAAATGTGAATCCCACCAAGAAAAGAAGAAGGGCATCTTAATGTGTTTTGGTATTTATGTATTTTGGTATTTATGTATTGGACAAACAAATGTTTTGGCATCATTAATGGATCTACAAACATATTGAGCATTTTGGTATTTATGCTTATACTGTATGTAATTGTATACTCAACTTATACATGTAATTTAGCAAAAAAAATTTAAGTTCAAGTTATACACAATTTAGCTTGAACTTGAGTTTATCAGTTAAACACAATTTGGAAGAAAAAATAATTTAAATATTTTGGAAGAAAAAATAATTTAAATATTTTGGAAGAAATAAATTATTACAGGGCTTATGTAAAAATAATTTAACTAATTTGGAAGAAAATATATTATTATAGGGTTTAGGGTTTAGGGTTTATTGGATAGGGCTGTAAAAGGGCTCACGAATTAAGCGCTGTAAAACAAAGAGTCATTGGACATGATAAAACAAAGAATTATTTCATACATAGAACCCTATTAGAGCGCTTTTCTAAAAAAGCGCTGTAATATGGCTAAAAAATAAAATAGGAATGTCTTTTACAGCGCTTTCCACATAAGCGCTGTAAAAAACAGCCTTTGGACATGGTAAAACAAAGAGTCATTTAATATATAGAACCCTATTAGAGCGCTTTTCTAAAAAAACACTGTAATATGGCTAAAAAATAAAATAGGAATGTTTTTTACAGCGCTTTCCACATAAGCGCTGCAAAAAACAGCCTTTGGACATGGTAAAACAAAGAGTCATTTAATATATAGAACCTTATTATAGCGCTTTTCTAAACAAGCGCTGTAATTGGGTTAAAAAATAAAATAGGAAGGTCTTTTACAGCGCTTTCCACACAAGCGCTGTAAAAGGGTCTTTTAAAAAATAAAATAGGAAGGTCTTTTACAGCGCTTTCCACACAAGCGTTGTAAAAGGGTCTTTTTAAAAATAAAATAGGAAGGTCTTTTACAGCGCTTTCCACATAAGCGCTGTAAAAGGGTCTTTTAAAAAATAAAATAGGAAGCTCTATTACAGCGCTTTTTGACAAGCGCTCTAAAAGGCTTATGAAAAAGCGTTGTAATAGGCTTTTTAAAATAAAATGATGAGACCTATTACAGCGCTTGTTTAAAAAAGCGCTGTAATAGGGTCATATATATAATAGTAAACCTCTTCAGTTTCATGTTCATTAAGTATATTTTTCAGTTTCCTCTGCGCGTTCTCTTTCTCCTTGTGAACCCTACGAACCCTACGAGAGTTTCAGTTTTCCTTGTTTCTTCCTCATTACTTACTCTCATCCTAGACCTACGATCGTTACGTAAACATCATAATCCTCAAGTTACCCGTTTTCATCCTCGTTTTCGTCTGCGAACCCCGTAACCCTACCATCGTTCGTAACCGTCGTCCTCGTTTCATCGTCTTCTGCGCCGTTTGTCTGTGAACCCGTAACCCTAAGCATTTTACAAGGACTATTTCAGGTATTGTAGTTATTATTTTTTTGTTTCACGAAAATGCATGTTAACTTTTTGTTGCTACGTACTTAGACTGAACTGAACTGCATGTTGATGTGCTGAACTGAACTGTATATATGTTGATGTTGAACTGCATGTTATATATGTTGATGTTGAACTGCATGTTGTAGATAAATGGATACCAACAAGGGGTTAGATTGTCAAAATGAAGAAGTTGGAAACACTAAGACTTACGAAAATGAAGTCAAACGTGGTGCAACAATAATGCAAAATGTTTTAAAAGCAAGAAGTACTGGGCAAAAATTTGAGGTATATTTGTTGTTTTCTGTATCTGCTGTTTGCTGTTAATATATTATACCTTGTTTGTTGTTAATACATTGAGTTACTTACTATTTATTAGGTTGGATGGAATGAGAGTGGTCAACCAATTGACCCCAACAGTTCCATGTTTGTTAGCTATATTGGAGCTGTTGTTCGTCAAAATATACCAATCACAATAGATGATTGGAGAGATAAGGCATTGAAGGATGCCAAAGATGTGTTGTGGGCTGATATTCAGGTAATTTTTTTACTCCACCCTATTATTTATAAATTTTACAATATACTGCTTTGAAGTATTTTACTCAAACTACATATTTATTTGGTTTGCAGTCAGCTTTTGTTCTTGATGAGGTGAGAAAGAGCTATGTGCTCAGAGTTGCCGGGAAAATACATCGGGGCTTTAGATCTCACCTCTCAAATTGTTATTTAAAAGACCGTGAAGGAAATACGATTGCGGAAGCTCCAAAAATATATAAACATTATATATCAAATGAGGAATGGAGCGCATTCGTATCAAAACGTTCCGACCCCGCATTTGTTGTAAGTGATTAATTTATTAGCATTTGTTTTTTATTATTCATATTCATAGCGTATTTTAAATTTTTACTAGATTGTTATTTTTTTTATTTAGAATATTAGTAAGGCAAATCGCGAGAGGGCAAAAATTATTCTCCACCCATACAAGAAATCTCGTATGGGATATGCTCGTCTAGAGCAAAAACTTGTAAGTATACTATCTAACTAATGTGGTATATTTAATTAATGTGGTATATTATAATCTATACTATCTAACTAATATTTTGTTTATGATCTTAACGATAATAGCTACAAGACACCCAATCCGATCAACCGTTGGGTCGTCATATATTGTGGAAGGAAGCTCGTGTAAATAAAGATGGAGTGGTTGATAACGAAAATGTACAAAAAGTAATAGAACTTTGTGTATGTATATTTATCACTTTAATATTTTTTAATATTGTGTTTTAAAATGTTTTTGAACTTATCTTTTTAATCCTATGTGTATTTTAGGCGAATCTTGAATCGGAAAATCAAGAGGACAACAAGGGAAGTTGCAGGGACATATTGGGTAAAGTGTTTAATGTTCCTGAATATTCCGGCCGCGTGAGGGGGAAAGGATTTGGCGTAACTCCTAGAAGTTATTTTTCACAAGAGAAGTGCCAAAATCCATCTAACGAGGAAGTATTAGAGAAGATTAGAGTATTAACGGAGCAAGTGGCCCTCTTGGTGAAGACAAATAAAGACAAGCAACTTGCGGACCAGCCCCAACGTGAAATTCACATTGAGAGTGAAAACGCAAGTTGCAACGTTGGTCTCAACAGTATTCCTGAGGTAATTAAATTTGCGGACCAGCCCCAACGTGAAATTCATTAAATGTTCTTGTTTCACATATACTTATGTATTAATTAACCATTGATTTTAGGGGGTCACTCCATGCTTTCTATACTTATCCTCCGCTACTCATCGGAAGGTCGGAAAGGGAACATTGTGCAATGCTCCGGGCGAAGTATTGCACAACACACCAATTCCTGCGGGCCATGTCAAAGTATCGCTAGTCATTGCTTTGGAACCAAATGCACCGTTGCCTGTACCGGACAACGATGCAGATTTGAATTATTTGGGCGAAGCAATTGGCAGCTACATGACATGACCCAAACATCTTGTCTCCCTTGACAAGGTATGTTTAATTGCTGAATTTTATTTAATTGCTGATTATATTTAATTGCTGAATTTTTTACAATGTTAACTTTAATTTCACATTTATTTAGATTCAAACAAAGTCTAATAAAGGGAATGATAAGAAGATTCCCAGCAATGAAACAGTCACATCGCCCGAAAAGGTTTGTAACTTATTCTGTAAGGTTTGTCATTTTTTCTGATTCAATAAACTAACAATTTATTAACCTCATTTTTTTCAGATTGAAACTAATAAACCACCCGCACAGCAAGCCAGCAAGCCAGCTGCCGCACCACGACTGGATGTTCGTGGCAAAAATAAAGCCGGCAAACCTCACAAATTGGAGGGTAATAAAACTGGCAAACTACAAAAGCTGGAGGGTAATAAAGCGGCCAAAATTGTTGCTGCTAAAAAACTGGTTCGTGTAAAATCAGTTGCTGCTCCTGCTCCTAAAATAAGTCAGCCACGACTTGCTCCATATGGGTCGTCTCTTGACATACAGGCAAAAAAAAATTATGGGCAGCGACGATTCACGAATAATAAGCATGGATAAAGATCTATTCGGAGACGCGTATGAAGAATTTTTTGAAAAAGAGCACATATACGAAATTCTCGACCATAAGGAGCTGAGTGCTACTGTTATGAGCATTTACATGAGGTAAAAATTACTTTTCATCTCATTTATTTGTAATTAATTTAATTTATTGGTAATTAATCTAATTTGAAATTTTTATTGAAGGTTTTTGTATGAGAAGTTCGTGTGCGCGCGCAGATTGTCGAATAGATTTTCATTCTTGTCTCCGCATCAGATTTCGATGCTTAAAAACGATCCAGCGAATGTAAATAAATACGTTTTAGATATACTATTAGGAAATAAAGAGAAGGATAAGTTATTCCTCGCACCATATAATTCAGCGTACGTAATTATATATTCTATATTTATATCTTTTTTAATTTATCAGATCTTAATTTATTAGTTGTTAAACTAAATTTTTGTTGTTGTAGGGCACATTGGGTGCTAATTGCAATCAATGCGACCTCTGAAGTTATATACTACCTAGATCCCTTGCACGACTATTACAACAATCGCCCCGAGTTAAAGACTTTGTTCGACACGTAAGTAATATTCATTTATTTTTTGCATATATATACATATATATTAAGATCACATTGATTTATAATCACATTTATTTATTCGATAGTGCTTTACAAGTTTTTCGAGCTCAAAGAGGTGCGACATTGTCGAAGCTAAAGTCAAATGACATCACATGGATTCCAATAAAGGTTTGAAATATATGCTTTTAAATTTCACTTACAATCAATACACAATTAAATAATTATTGACTTATATGTTTTATTTTATAGTGCCCTCGTCAAACTAACAACATCGACTTTGGGTACTATGTATTACGATTCATGAAGGAGATTGTTGATAAGAATCAAATTTCAATCCCAGAAACGGTACGATGTTTTAATTATTTGATTTTCATATATAAATTATGTTTATATTTGATTCTAACTTATTTATGTTCAATTTTTATATCAGTACTTTGACAATTCCGGTCCATCGTATTCTGAAGAAGAACTAACAGAGATAAAGGAAGACTGGTGTCAGTATGTGCTTCAAATGAATATTATTTGATTTGCTGGGAAATGGCAAGCTGTAAGGGATATGGTAGTTATGTGCTGTTTGTGTATATATTAGGTTGTGAATATGAGTAGTTGTATGAAAATAGTGCTGTAATTATACTAGGTTGTGAATATGAGTAGTTGAATGAAAATATGTGTTGTTTGTGTATATACTAGGTTGTGAATATGGTAGTTATGTGTTGTAATTATGAACTGATTGTTGTGAATATTTGTGCATTTGAAAATATAGTGAATCTGTTGCTGTGTACTGATTCTTGTGTGTTTTAGTGCTGTTTTGTTGTTGTGTACTACTGATTCTGGATTGTGAAATGATTCTAGGTGAAAATGATTTTGGAATAAAATTTGTGAAGTGATTCTAGACTAAAAGACAGCGCTTTTAAAAAAAACGCTTTCTAAAAAAGCGCTTCTAAAATTTACAGCATATTATTTAATAAAACTAAAAAAAAAAAACACCGTTTACAGCGCTTTCTCATAAAAGCGCTGTAATAATTTGTGAAAAAGCGTTGTAATAGGTGCATAACAATGCATCTGGATGTGCACCTTTTACAGCGTTTTTTCAAAAAGCGCTGTAAAAGGCGTATAACAAGCGCGCAATATATCCACCTTTTTTACAGCGCTTTTTTTTAAAAAACAAGCGCTGTTATATCCTTTTACAGCGCTGGTAACTACAACGCTTTTTTTTTAACAAAAGCGCTGTAATAGGCTTAAAAAAAGCGCTGTAAAAAAGGTTTTTTCGCGTAGTGTGTGCTCCATATAGATAATGTCTCCAGATCTTAAGGCAAATATTATGGCAGCAAGTTCTAAATCATTGGTTGGGTAGTTTCCTTCATGTGGTTTCAATTGTCTGGAATATAAGCAACTTTTTGTCTGTTCTACATTAGTACACCATCTAAGCCTTTCAAGGATGCATCACAATAAACCTTAAATCATAAGGTTGGGACTGGAATGACTAGTACAAGAGTTGTGGTTTGTTTGGTCTTAAATGTTAGAAAACTTTTCTCACACTCATGGTCCCACACAAAATGTTGGTCCTTATGTATCAACCTTGTCAAAGGCAAGGCTATAGAATTTCTTGATAAATATATGGTAGTACCCTGCTAATCCTAAGAAAATTTTATCTTCAATCACATTCTTAGGTTGTTCCCATTCCCTCACTGCTTCTACCTTGGAAGGGTCCACGGCTACCCCTCCCTTGGAAATCACATGGCCTAAAAACTTAACCTCTGACATCCAAAACTTACATTTACAAGGTTTAGAAAATAATATTTTATCTCTCAATATTTGTAGTACAATCTTAAGGTGTTCTGTTGGAGTCTTGGAATAAATCAGAATGTCGTCAACAAATACTACGACAAACTTATCAAGATAGGGTTTGAATATCATATTCATGTAATCCATGAACAATGTTGGTGCATTTGTTACACCAAAAGGCATAACCAAAAACTCATAGTGTCCATCCCTAGTACTGAAGGTTGTTTTTGGTATTCTTCTTATTTAATCCTATTTTACTACAAAAAAAATTAATAATTATTTAATCTCCTTTTTAATATATTATAAATTAGAGTAATTAAAACAATTAATCTTTTAAAAAAAAATAACTGAGACTATCATATTCAAAATAATCACTATAATTATACTTATTTTTCAAAATACTCACATTAAAATACTACCATCATTAGAGAATAGTCGAAATTATAAAATAAATAAATATAGTGTCAACACTTTAAATTAATTATTAAATCAT
>JBBPBP010009777.1:37137371-37167245 GCA_037974735.1 Cicer chorassanicum | reverse complement strand
TATATATATATATCACCATACCATAATAAGTATATAAAAATAAAGGAAATCAAACATAATATTACTGCTATCTCATGATAATCATTTATAAAATAAATAACTAAATTAAGAATACTTAGAAATAATTAAAATATAAATATGTGCACACTTAACGTTGGTCAAATATACAATACAATATCACATTATATAATTACGAATGCCTATATACATCTAAAATCTTATTCTTTAAAATATGTACACTAAAATACTACTAATTTTAGAAAAATATAAAATAATAAAATATAATATTTGTTATTTATATCACTCATTTGATCAAATATGTACAAGATTAGCACATCATAGAAAGAACACATATAAAGAAAATTAATCATAAAATTAATCAACATATATTCTAAAATAGGTTTAACATCAAACTAATTATTTAAAATCATATTTCATTAAAAAAAATAGTTTATTATAAAATGTGGGGTATTATAAGAGGAACTTGAATCAGATGTAGCATGATTAGAGGCAGAATGATAAGAGGATACGTGGATTAGAGACAGAAGAAAAAAAAAAAGAATCAGAGGCAGAAATAGAAGAAGAAAACAATCAAGGCGAAAACTGATCAAAAGCAGAAAACGAATTAGAGACAAACACTGATCAAAAGTAGAAAATACACCAAAGAAGGTTTAAGGAAAACACATAAATTTAGAAATTCGACCATCACATTTAACCCTCATTTCTTAAATTTTAACACATCATAATCATCACACAACTATATGCAAAATCGATGATTTTGAAAGAGTGAAAATACAATTTTTTAACAATTCCTATATGCTAAACTTCACAGATTTCCTCACTCTCAAATTTTAAGGAACCCATTATTTTAAACCTAGAGAAATCATTTCAAATCAGCAAAATAAATTAAAATCAAACCCATAACCCACATTCAAAGTTTGAAATCAGATCTAGAAAAGAAATCATTGTCTTTCTAAGGATAATCCATTTCAACTTTGGTTAGGTGGTGGAAGATGCTTGTCTTGTCAGCGCTTCATTCCTTGTCTTTTATGCTTTGTTTCAGATTCAGTGATTTCTCAGTCTGCTCCTTATCTTCCTTCAATAATTTTTTGGTTGATTAAAGGGGCTTTGGATAGGAAGAAATGGACACGCAAAGGTTTATAAGGGAATGAGAGTACTTTAGAGGTTGTGGTCTTTAGAGAAATTTAGAACGGAAGGGAAAATGAGAGATGGAGAAGACAATGAACAGTAATTGATTCTTGGTGTGTTGAAATGCTTTTGAGAAATGGTAGTAGTTGGAAAACGAAGAAGAGGTGCTAGAAACAAAATCATTACTCATGAGTAAGAAAGAAGGAGAGAAGGAAAAGTGGCATGGTCTCTTTTTGACATTTGGACCTTATTAATACTACCACTTTCCTATTTCCACTTTAACTTAAGTTGGTTATTACTAAAATTACAATATTACAAATAAAATAATATTGCTGAAATTAATTTATTAATTTAAGTTTAGAAGTATTTTGTAAAATAGTAAGAGAGGGATGTTCCAATTAATTTCCTCAACAATGACATAATTTTATCGGTTGCTTGTTTGCATTACCCAATTATTGGCGTTTTGTCCTTTGGCCATCACTAGTGAACACGTTTGCCATCGTTAGATAGATTGAAACCAAGAAAAAAAGGTAGAAATAAATTTGAAGAAGATGAATTTCAATTTCTAGTGAAAAATGTAATATAGGTTTAGTTATTATTAGTGTGACATGGAATATAAAAAGATAAATATAATTTTTATTCTAGTCAACATGCCACATCATCAAATTTAAATGATCAAAGTTAAATGAATGTCCAAAAGTAGAGAATCTACTTTTACAAAAGTGAAATATAAACTTTTTTTACCTATATAAAGCTGTATCACAGTGAAGCAAAACAAGAGCTTTCATTACAACTTCCCTAAAACTCCGTGAAAGTTTAGGAACAAATTTAATGGCTTTTAATCATTCTTCTTTTGAAAGTTTTCTTCATAGTCGTTAAGCCAAAACATATTTATCCTTTCGTGTCTAGAGTTATTTGTATTGATTTAAAACACTTATTTGATCCTAGTATTTTAAGTCAAGTAGTAATTTTGAAAAGCTCAGAGTATAGTTAGCTTGATGTTTCCAAATCAAAATTGATTTGATGGAAAAAACCTTCAATGGTGAATAGGGACAGATCCAAAAAATATGTATCAAACGAGGGACCGAAAAATGTTATAATAGAATATTATTGAATAATTTTAAATTATAAAAGTAAAAAATTTAATTTATATAAGTACATTTTTTACCTAGCCATCCAATTATAACCATAATTAGTTTAATGTATTTTTACAACTGACAATACTTTAATATATATATATATATATATATATATATATACACCCATCGTGACCAATGATCTAGAGTTTATACAACGAAAAAGCAGGATTTGGGAATAAACCAATAATATTATTACTATATATCTAATTATGTCCTTAAACTATACAAATATAATAAGCTAGTAGTCTATAGACAATTATTAATCTATTAATTTAGTCCCTCAATAACTTTAAAAATATGAGAAAATGATAATTCATAGACGAACATAATGGATTTAAAATTATTTAAGGACTACTCCAGTATTTCTATAGTTCATAGATCAAATTAGAAGAGTATAGTTTATATATATATATATATACACTAACTATTCTTCATCTTATTTGATCATATTACTGCAATCAAGAACTATTGTACATGTTGGTCTCTAACACATAAACTACTAGTATAATATTATATATGGCATAAAAAATTATGAGCATAATGGTGAGGCCTCAGCCATGTGTTATTCCTGTGTACATCCGTCTTCGGTGGTGAAGGGGTGATTATAAGTTCGTATAAATATCTGTTTATAATTTTTTTTTTTCTATTTTTTTGTTCATATTGTTTTACTGAACCAAATGTTTTCAAAAAATGTTTTATAAATTATACTCTGATAAAATAGGTTTCTAAATATTTATTTATATAAATGATTTTTTCGAACACCATTCAATCTTCTTTTTTGTGTTTTCACTATGTTAAAGGTGGGGTAATGTTGGAAATAAAATAAGTTGTATGGATAGAATTTTAAAAATAATACGGTGTTGTTTATCCGACAATCTTTTTGAAAATTCATCTAATGCAAATAGATTTTACCAAGTCAAATTCGGTTTTATGACGTTTCGTCTTATTTAGTGGCAAAACCAATAAAATGAGTTGATAGAACCATTAATAGGTCTGATTTTTAGTGTAACTAATTGGATCGACAATCCTCACTAGAATCTCTTTTATTCAAATAGATTTTACAATTCTTATTTAGTTTTATAATGTCTCGTCTAGTTCACACTACGCTAAAATTTTATAGCGTGCTTTTTACCGCGCTTATTAAATACAAACGCTCTTGTATAATAATTTAAAAATAACGGAGGATACAACAGCGCTTTTTTGACAAGCACAGTGGCAAAAGCGCTGTTGTAGGATCATATAGGGTCACATAGCGCTTGCACATAATGTTTACAACGCTTTTACAACGCTTTTGAAAAAAGCGCTGTAAATTGAAGCGCCCTCACATAATGTTTACGGCGCTTTTGGAGCGCTTTAAACACAAGCGTTGTAAAATATAGCGCTCCCACCTAATGTTATATAGCTTTTAAAGCGCTTTTTGTACAAGCGCTGTAAATTGTATGCACTTTCATATAATTAAATGACCTATTATAGCGCTTTTTATACAAGCGCTGTAAAAGACTTGCGCTTTCACATAATTAAAGGACCTATTAGAGCGTTTTTTATACAAGCGCTATAAAATCAGCCACATTAAATAAAAATCATTCACTTTAAATAAATAAAAACAAATTTAATATGTTGTCCTAACCCTACGAACCCTCATCTCCTCTACTTTGTGAATCCTCCTCTCCTCTACTGACCGCCCATCTACTACTCCTCCTTTAAAACAAATTGGATACGTTGTCTCAGGTACTGTATTTATTAATTTGTTGTTGTCACTAAAACTGATAAATTGTTACATAATAAATGATATAAAATCTATTCTTTTTTGAAATTTGTTGATCTGTTCTGTTTTGAAATCAGACTTGGACCTTGGTATCTATTTTCCAATATTAGATATGTGTACTATAGATTGGTATAAAGTTATTAGTAGCTTGTTATTTGTGTAACTGCATTTATATAGATCATATAAAATGGACCGGAAATGGATGTCTGCCAATCGATTGTCAAAAGAGTATGAAAATGGAGTGAAGGAGTTTGTTGAGTTTGCAGTGAAGAATGCAAAAGATCCAAATAGAGTCATTTGTCCTTGTTTAAAATGTTGTTTTGGAAAACGCGTTAGAGCAGATGAATTGGAAGGACATTTAGTATGGCATGAAATTGATCAAAGCTATACATGTTGGATAAGACATGGTGAGGAAAAAAAAGGAAACATTAATTTTGATAATGGTTCGACATATGCTTCAACTGATTTTGACACAAATACATATGAGCCTGACCGAGTTGAGGAGATTGCAAAAGCAATTGAAGAAGATCTTCGGGATTGTCCTAAAATGTTTGAGAGTTTGTTGAGTGATGCAGAGAAACCATTATATAATGGTTGTACTAAATTCACAAGACTGTCGGCAATATTAAAGTTGTACAACTTAAAAGCGAGTAATGGATGGTCTGATAAAAGCTTCACAGAATTATTAACACTCTTAAAAGATATGTTGCCAGATGATAATGAACTTCCCAGTCGAACCTATGAGGCTAAACGAATTTTGTGCTCTATTGGCATGAGTTACGAAATG
The DNA here is from genome assembly GCA_037974735.1 of Cicer chorassanicum. Classification (NCBI taxonomy): domain Eukaryota; kingdom Viridiplantae; phylum Streptophyta; class Magnoliopsida; order Fabales; family Fabaceae; genus Cicer; species Cicer chorassanicum. The sequence continues at coordinate 37,162,405 of JBBPBP010009777.1, read as the reverse complement.
ATTCATGCGTGTCCTAACGATTGCATTTTATTTTGAAACGAATATGACTTACTAAAGGCGTGTCCCAAATGCAATGTCTCTCGATATAAGAAGAAAGAATCTACTCCAACAAAAGTCGTGTTGTATTTTCCTATAATACCAAGATTTAGGTGCATGTATCGCAGTGAAGAAGATTTAGAACACTTGACATGGCATGCGAATGAAAGAATTAGATATGGAAAGTTTCGACACCCTGCAGATTCTCCACAATGGGCAAAAATTGATCACGAGTATCCTGAATTCGAGATAGAGCCAAGAAATCTATGACTTGCACTTTCTATTGGTGGAATGAATCCACATGGTCTTCAAAGCATCTCACACAACACGTGGCCTGTGATTTTGTTGATTTATAACCTACCTCCATGGTTATGTATGAAGCGTAAGTTTATGATGTTGTATTTGTTAATTTCTGGACCCAAACAATCGGGGAATGATATCGACGTATACTTGACTCCTTTAATTGAAGATTTAAAAATTATGTAGGAGACAGGTGTGGAAGTTTATGATGGGTATAAGAAAGAATGTTTCAATTTGAGGGTTATGTTGTTCGGCATAATTAATGATTTTCCAGCATATGGTAATTTATCAGGATATAGCATTAAAGGTCAGTGTGCATGTCCTATATGTGAAAAGAGTACAAATTGGATGTGGTTGAAACATTGTATGAAGAATGTATTTCTTGGACATCGTAGATTTTTACCTTATAGTCATCAGTATCATGGGTGGAGAAATGTATTCAGTGGAAAATCAGAGGAAGATAAAGCTCCTTTAGCACTAATTGGATATCAAATACTTGAATGAGTACAAGGTTTGACCAATAAATTTGGAAAACCTTTTGCGGGAGAGCTGGTCAAAACTGGGTGGAAGAAAAAGTCAATTTTCTTTGAATTGCCATATTGAAAATTATTGTATATAAGACATTTCCTCGATGTGATGCATATTGAAAAAAAATTGTATTTGATAGTGTTATTAGTACGCTACTCAATGTTCCAAGAAAAGTCTAAGGATGACATCAATGCAAGATTGTGCTTGGTTGATATGGGAATAAGAAATGAATTGGGTCCCGTAAAAGAAAGGAAATCGCACATATCTGTAAAATACATGTTTTTGATGAAGACAAAGACGAAGAACTGTGATCAGTGCAACAAAGCTCAAAAAGAAGTCAAATGTCATAGTTCAACTTTAATCAAACATATTAGATGTTTAATAAATATAAAGGTAAATGATACAATCAAAACCTCAAGTACATGAGAACCATTCATCTTTACATATGCATAAAAATTATTTTCAAATGTCAAAATTACATTAACAAAGCTTTACAATTAATATTTTTGACAAAAAGCAAAGTTGTATTCGAATACAGCATAGTGTATACGAATACAGATGTTAAGTCAGTAGCAAAAGCTTGACATCTATATTCGACTACGAAGTGCTGTAATCGAATACAAGTGCTAAGTTAGTAGCTCAGACTACACATCTGTATTCGACTACAACCTGCTGTAGTCGAATACAAACAACAAGTCAATGGCAAAATTAACGAATTTGTATTCGACTACATGCCTTTGTATTCGGATATAAGGTGAAAATTTTGAATAAATTTGAACATTATAAGACGTGTATTCGAATACATACATACTGTATTCAAATACAACTGGAAACAATGCAATTTTTCTGATCTGAAATGGTTCTAGATCATTGCATTTGTTCATCAAACCTCTTGGAACAATGGCAACAAATCTGAAGTGATGTCTATGGAGTATAAATACACCATAACTTCAGATTAATCGACACAAAATCCTACTACCAAACCTTGAACAACTTTGAACAACTTTTCTTATTTTTTTCTCAAAGTAATTTCTCATAATACAAGTACTTGCATTTCATTTTCATATCCTTGACAAAGGTTCTCAAAGTACTTGAAGCAATATTGGATTGATATCATTATACCTCTCTTATATCCTTATTCCAAATCAAATTACATTGTTTGTAAAAGAAAGTAGTACTTTCTTAAAGTAGTCTTATCTAAGATAGTGGTGTGCTATCTTAGAAGTTTTTGTTAGAAGTTTGTAGCAGAGATTCTAGGGTGGAATTTGTACATTTTCTGACAATAGTGGAGAAATCTCTTGTAGTGTGCAAGAGGACTGAATGTACCCTTTGTCATTAGGGGAACCAGGATAATATTGCTTGTGTTCATTTAAATTGTTGCCATTTATTTATTGTTCTAAAGCAGAAAAATCAATCACCAAATCAGTGAAAACAAGAAAATTTCCTATATACCTAATCACCAATTGGTATCAGAGCAGGTTCAGGTAACTTACTCCTCGATCATTACTCATGGCATCCGCACAACATGTTTTCAGATATGGTGAGAGTAGTAACAAACCACCATGCTTCGTTGGAGAGCACTATGACTTTTGGAAGATACGTATGCAAGCGTATCTTGAAGCACAAGGAGACGACATATGGGATGTAGTAGAAAATGGTCCTTACATTCCAAAAACGGCCATCAACAACAAAGAAGAAACAAAGATAAAAACTTCATGGACTGACGATGATAAAAGAAAAGTGTTTTCGATAAGAAGGCTAAAAATATGCTACAATTAGCACTAGGAATGGATGAATTCTTTCGCGTATCTCACTATAAACCAGCCAAAGAAATATGGGATACGCTGGAAGTAACTGATGAAGGGACCATTGAGGTTAAAAGATATAAACTCAATACACTATCTCAACAATACGAATTGTTTCGAATGCAACCCGGAGAGTCTATCTTAGACTTACAGAAAAGGTTCTCCACTTATTCAACCACTTGTCGGCTCTCGGGAAAATCTTCACCAATGATGAACTAAATCTAAAAGTATTAAGATCATTAACGAGGGCCTGGAAACCAAAAGTGACAGCAATCTCCGAAAAGAAAAGTCTATCCAAAATGTCTCTTCCTGCATTGTTTGGAAAACATCAGGAACACGAAATCGAACTTGGAAGGTTAGAACAAAATGAAAGTCAAGAAAAAAAGACCAAGAACATTGCTTTAAAGACCGAATCAAAAGAACAAATCAAAGATGAAAATTCAGATGAAGACGAAAACATCACTTTCCTCGTTAAGAAATTTGGTAAGTTTCTTAAAAATGATAGAACTTTCAAAAAGAAAAGTTTCAGAAAGAAGTATAGCTCTACTTCAAGACAAAACTTCACTTGCTTTGAATGCGGGAAGCAAGGACACATCAAGGCAGATTTTCCGAACATTATCAAGAAAAATGCCATCAAAAAGAAAGATTTTAAAAAGGCATACATAGCTTGGGAAGACAACGAAGTGAGTTCATCTTTGGAAACAGAACGTGAAGAATGCGCTAATGTTGCATTGATGGCATCGCATCAATCAGATGACGAAGAAAAGGTTAGTAACATAGACTCCCCTCATCATAATAAAACTAATAGTGAATTAATTATCGAATATAATGATGCTCAAAACGCCATTAAGGAACTACTTATCGAATGCAAAAATCTGTTCAAATTAGTGTCAACCCAAAAGAGACGAATCTCAACTCTTCAAGAAAAAGTTGACATTATGGAGAAGGATTCTGAAAAACTAAAACAGAGTTTTACATGCAATAAGTGTGATTCCCTCTCTTTCAAGATTGTTCAATTAAATAGAGTAATTGAACGATACGAAAAGGGACAAATGGGATTGGAAAATATTTTGAATATGCAAAAATACTCAAATGACAAAAGTGGTCTTGGATACTCAATATTTGATAAACCAAACTTGAATAAGACCATTTTAGTTAAAGCGAGTAATCAATCCAATCAAGAAAAGGTTATAATTATGCAAAAAGATCATAATTATAAAGAGAAAATTATTCAAAATAAACCTCACTTACATACTATTAAAAATAGATTTACTCCTACGTGTTCTTATTGTGGTCTTAATGGTCACACACCTAATGTCTGTCACGTTAGAAACGTTAGTGTTCCAAAAGGGCATTATGTGTGGGTAAAGAAAGGTACTAACCATCAAGGACCGAAAGCACATTGGGTACCTAATAAAACTTGATTTTAATTTTGTAGGTATGCATGCAAAGTACCTCAAATATGTGGTACTTGGATAGTGGATGCTCTAAACATATGACGTGTGATATAACAAAATTTTCAGCTTTAACTCGTGAATCAAAGGGATATGTGGTCTATGGAGACAACAACAAAGGAAAAATTTTAGGCATTGGAAAAGTTGGTACAGCCCCATCCCCCTCGATTGAAGATGTTTTATATGTTGAAGGTCTAAAACACAATCTCATAAGCATTAGCCAGCTATGCGACAAAGGATACAAGATAGCCTTCAACAAAGATGAATGCATCATCCAAAATGAAGCTACAAATGAAATTCAGTTTGTCGGTAAGCGTTTCAAAAACATCTTTGTACTTAATCTCGACGATTTATCCTTAAAAATGAAATGTCTTTTGGTGAGTGACAACAATGATGCATGGCTATGACATTAAAGAATTGCACATATCCACATGGATCATTTAAACAAATTGGTCAAGCATGATCTTGCTGTAGGCTTACCAAAAATGAAATTTATAAAGGATAAATTGTGTTATGCTTGTCAAAAAGGTAAGCAAACAAAGATTTCTTTCAAACCTAAAAATGTGATATCAACTTCAAGACCACTTCAATTAATACATATAGACTGGACTTGTTTGGTCCATCAAGAACCAAAAGTCTTGGTGGAAATTTATATGGACTAGTAATTGTTGATGATTACTCAAGGTTCACTTGGACCTTATTTTTGGCAAGTAAAAATGAAGCTTTTAAAGCATTTAAAAACTATGCCAAGCTAGTCCAAAATGAACAATTAGCCAAAATTGTATCAATTAGAAGTGATCATGGAGGAGAATTTCAAAATACTTCTTTTGAAGAATTTAGTGAAGAAAATGGAATTTTCCACAACTTTTCTGCACCTAGAACACCACAACAAAATGGGGTTGTTGAGAGAAAGAACAGATCTTTGGTAGAACTTGCAAGGACCATGCTAAGCGACTCAAGTCTACCAAAATATTTTTGGGCAGATGCCGTAAACACAGCATGCTATGTATCCAACCGGGTAATCATTCGGCTAATTCTTAAGAAAACACCATATGAACTCTACAAAGGAAGAAAGCCCAATATCTCTCACTTCCACATTTTTGGATGTAAGTGTTTCGTGCTAAACAATGGTAAAGACAACCTTGGAAAATTCAATTAGAAAGCCGATGAAGGTATCTTTATTGGTTACTCATTATCTAGTAAAACATTTAAAATTTTCAATAAAAGAACCTTATTAGTCGAAGAATCAATGCATGTATCTTTTGATGAAACTAACCCCTTGAAAGAGGACAAAAATATTTCGTATGATGATGATTTTGAAAGTAATGATACAAGCAAAGAACATCAAATTGATCAACCAAGTCAAGAAAGTGAAGTCAACATTGAAAAGCAAGATGATAATCTTCCTAAGGAATGGAGAACCCATAGAGATCACCCAATTGATAACATTATAGGTGATATCAACAAAGGAGTTACAACAAGACTAAAACTACACGATGCTTGCTTGAACATGGCATTTGTTTCTCAAATCGAACCCTCATGATTGGTGAAGCACTTAAAGATGATCAATGGATACTTGACATGCAAGAAGAACTAAACCAATTTGAAAGAAGCAAAGTATGGGAACTTGTTCCTAATCCTGGAAATAAACACATCATTGGTACAAAATGGGTGTTTAAAAGTAAACTTGATGAAAACGGTATAGTTGTTCGCAACAAGGCAAGATTGGTCGCTCAAGGATACAATCAAGAAGAAGGGATTGACTTTGATGAAACATTTGCACCAGTAGCAAGGTTAGAAGCAATTCGATTACTACTTGTTTATGCTTGTTCTATGAACTTTGAACTGTTTCAGATGGATGTCAAGAGTGCTTTTCTCAATGGATAGATTAATGAAGAAGTATATGTCAAACAACCACCTAACTTTGAAGACTTCAAGAATCCTTCACATGTTTTCAAATTAAAAAAGGCTCTCTATGGTCTAAAACAAGCTCCAAGAGCTTGGTATGATAGGTTAAGTACCTTCCTATGTGAACGAGGATTTGAAAAAGGAAAAGTCGATAAGACATTATTTATTAAAAGAAATAATGGTTACACTTTATTGGTTCAAATCTATGTTGATGATATCATATTCTGATCAACAAACAATGACATATGTGAAGAATTCTATTTAATGATGCAAGGAGAGTTTGAAATATCCATGATGGGAAAGTTAAACTATTTTCTTGGCCTTCACATCAAGCAACTCAAGGATGGCATCTTCATAAATCAAACAAAGTATTGCAAAGAATTACTAAAAAGATTTGAAATGGAAAACTGCAAAGAAAATGTGACTCCTATGGGCTCCGGAACCTATGTTGATAAAGATGAATCTGGTATTTCAATAGACATATCAAAGTAATGAGGTATGATTGGATCTCTATTATATCTAACGGCCAGCCGGCCATATATTATGTTTAGCCTCTGTTTATGTGCAAGATTTCAAGCGGATCCTAAAGAATCGCATCTTGTAGCAGTAAAAAGAATTATGAAATATTTGAAAGGAACAACTAATGTAGGCCTATGGTATCCAAAGGGTAGCATATGTAGTCTCATTGATTATTCTGATTCAGATTATGCAGGATGCAAAACAGATCATAAAAGCACAAACGACACTTGCCATATCTTAGGAAATGCATTAGTATCATGGTCTTGTAAAAAGCAAGCGTGTGTTTCCCTTAGCACTGCTGAAGCTGAATACATAGCAGCAGGAAGTTGTTGTGCACAGATTCTCTGGCTCAAACAACAGTTATATGACTATGGACTTGACCTCGAATGCATTCCACTGAAATGTGACAACACCAATGCAATAAATATCTCAAAAAATCCAATCATGCACTCTCGGACTAAACACAATGACATACACCATTATTTTCTGCGAGATCATGTGCTCAAAGGAAATGTTGAAGTGACTTTTGTGGATACTAATAATCAATTAGCGGACATCTTCACAAAGCCTCTTCCTAAAGACTCATTTTACAAGATCCGAATGGAATTTGGCGTTTTAAGTGAAAACGATCTTTAAATACAAGGTACTTTGTCATCACTCTTCAAGATCTCACATTTCCTCTTGATAAGTTGCTAGAATTGGTTCCTTGATATATATCTTTTGTTTATATATGATTATGTGCTTTACATGTTGTATTTTATGTGAAAATATTTGTTTTTAAGCAAAAATTAAAAAATGTAGCTGAATACAAAGTAACTGTATTTGAATACACGTTTCAAGAAATCAGTATTCGAATAAAAACCCCTGTGTAATTGAATTCACATTCCCAGAACCATCTGTATTCGAATACAACAAGAATGTAGTCGAATACAGATTCGCGTTTTCACTCATATATAAAGCTTTTTCAGTTTTAGGTCATGTTTTACATTTTGGTATTCGAATAGAGCTAGTTATTTCCTTCATCCCTTCCAAAATTCTCAACTCTTCTCACTTGCAACTAGTTACCCAATTATCATTCCAATCAAACTAGATCAATCCTTACTCATACCTTTCATTCATGATCCCTCAAAACCCCTCAATCACCATGGATGCTCACAAGATAGGACTAAGAACCAAGCATGCATCTGTGGGACCCTCAAAGAAAAGAACAAAGAATGAAAATATAACGGATTTGTCTTGTCTACTTCACACACCGGAAGAAATCAACCGGTTTCGCACCATATACTCTGACAAAAGAATTATAATTCCAAAATTTGGTACTCTAGATTCCTTTTCTGCATGTAAATTTCCTGATTTACTCAAAGCCCAGCATGTCGAAGAATTTATCAGTTATAAAGGTCCTGTCTATCCTGATTTAGTTAGGGTCTTTTACTGCAATCTCTCCAAAGATGGCAATATGCTAATTCCTCGAGTAAAGGGCAAAACCATTAAGATAGACACTCCAACCATTGATGAAATTCTGCAAATGCCCTATGAAGGTCAAAAACTTAGGCCCGACAACTTGTGTGAATGGGCAGATATCACTAAATATGATGCGTATGTTGCCTTATGTCGCTTTGACAAACATATCATGGAACAAAAGAGGACTCAAGCTGGTTCTGAATATGCTCGACAATGGTATGGAGTTGGCAATCTCACTGTTGACTACCGACTTCTACATTACTTTCTGAGTTACATCTTGGTTCCTAAGGCTGGGAATTACTCTCAGATTTCAGAATTTGAATTACAGATCATGTACTTCATGTCTAAGGGATGTCCACTAAATTGGGCATACTTTGTTAAATCTGTGATGTTTGCTTCAAAGGAGGCTATTGGGTTACCGTACACCAAAGAAGTCACTCGGATTCTGGAACATTTTGGGGTGGACTTCTTTGAAGAAGTGATGTATACACCCAAGAAAGACAACTTGTTGGATTTGAGTGTCCTTCCTAGCATGAAAATAGTATGGAATGAGCAGCTTCACTCGTATGTGCATAAAAGTGCTCTTGGTCAATCATCTGCTGCCGCTCAAGAGGAAACAGCTGCCCCCACAACTGATTCTGCTCAAGCGGACGACGATGGCGAGGAAACTGCATCCGATGATGACCACGTGACGAATCGTATGGTGATGGCCAAACTTGACTCCTTATAGACCTTCCTCACCTCCTTCGACACTCGATTTCATACTATCGAAACCACTATTGCAACCAATCATGAAACCATGCTACAGGAACTTAGTGCTTTATCTGACAAAATTGACCATCTTCACCTACCCCCTGGCCGTTAATCTGTAATTAGAATACTAGGAATAGCTTTTAATATAGCTCGGTTAACTTTGACATTTCATATGATGTTTTTGTTGTATTTCCTTTCAAACATATTTTCTTTCTACTATTTGACATTAATTCTGGGGTCGTATGCAAATTGCTCTTTTTACCATTACCTTGTGTGATGCTTTTCCTTATATATATATTTACTTGCTTGGATTATATTATCTATGTTGTCTATATTTTTCCTTCTTTTTGATCATGTCAAAAGGGGGAGAAAATTTGGTATATTGTTGTTCTTAAAACCATTTGTAGGTCTTTAATAATTTTTCCAACTGATCACAAACATTCAAGTTCAACGGGGGAGTACGCATGAATTACAGGGGAGTAAGTTTAAAATAAGGCAACTCTCCAAACAACAAAGTTTTGTCATAATCAAAAAGGGGGAGAATGTAAAATACATGTTTTTGATGAAGACAAAGACGAAGAAATGTGATCAATGAAACAAAGCTCAAAAAGAAGTCAAATGTAATAGTTCAACTTTAATCAAACATATTAGATGTTTAATAAATGTAAAGGTTAATGATACAATCAAAAACTCAAGTACATGATAACCATTCATCTTTACATATGCATAAAAATTATTTTCAAATGTCAAAATTACATTAACAAAGTTTTACAATTAATATTTTTGACAAAAAGCAAAGTTGTATTCGAATACAACATAGTGTATTCGAATACAGATGCTAAGTCAGTAGCAAAAGCTTGACACATTTGTATTCGACTACAACCTACTGTAGTCGAATACAAACAACAAATCAGTGGCAAAATTAACGAATTTGTATTCGACTGTATGCCTTTGTATTCGAATACAAGGTAAAAATTTTGAATAAATTTGAACGTTATAAGAGGTGTATTTGAATACATACATACTGTATTCGAATACAACTGGAAACAATGGAATTTTTCAGATTTGAAATGGTTCTAGATCATGGTCTTTGTTCATCAAACCTCTTGGAACAATGGCCACGAATCTGAAGTGATGTCTATGGAGTATAAATACACCATAACTTCAAATTAATCGACACACAATCCTACTACCAAACCATGAACAACTTTGAACAACTTTTCTGATTTTTTTTCTCAAAGTAATTTCTCATAATTCAAGTACTTGCATTTCATTTTCATATCCTAGACAAAGGTTCTCAAAGTACTTGAAGCAATATTGGATGGATATCATTATACCTCTCTTATATCCTTATTCCAAATCAAATTACATTGTTTGTAAAAGAAAGTAGTACTTTCTTAAAGTAGTCTTTATCTAAGATAGAGGTGTGCTATCATATAAGTTTTTGTTAGAAGTTTGTAGTAGAGATCCTAGGGTGGGATTTTTACATTTTCTGACAATAGTGGAGAAATCTCTTGTAGTGTGCAAGAGGACTAGATGTGCCCTTGGTTATAAGGGGAACCAGGATAATATTGTTTGTGTTCATTTAAATTGCTGCCATTTATTTATTGTCCTAAAGCAGAAAAATCAATCACCAAATCACTGAAAACAAGAAAATTTCATATACACCTAATTCACCCCCCCCCCCTCTCTTAGGTGAACATCTATACTTACAATATCTACCTCCAGCCGCTCATACTCTATCTAGAAAGGAAAAAATTGTGTTATGTAAATTTCTGCACGAAGTTAAAGTTCTAGAAGGATACTCTTCAAACATTAAAAATTTAGTTTGTATGAAAGACCTCAAGTTAAAAGGTTTGAAGACCCATGATTGTAATATTCTAATGGAGCATTTGCTACCAATAGGTATACGTTCCATTTTACCTGAAAAAGTTCGACGAGCCATAACTAAATTATGTTTCTTTTTCAGGGAAATTTGTAGTAAAGTGATCGATCCTCAGAAATTACTTACATTGCAGATGGAAATTGTTGTTACTTTGTGTAAGCTTGAAATGTATTTCCCACCCTCGCTTTTGATATAATGATTCACCTTACTGTTCATCTTGTTAAGGAGACACAACTTTGTGGGCCAGCTTATATGAGATGGATGTATCCGATAGAACGATATATGAAAATATTAAAAGGGTACGTAAACAGTAGATGTCGACCAGAAGATTGTATTGCTGAGCGGTACATTGTCGAAGAAGCTGCTGAATTTTGTACTGAATATCTGTCCAATGTTGAATCCATAGGGCTTCCCATGTCTCGTCATTCGAAAAGAATATCAGGAGAAGGGATAATTGGAAAGAGACTAATGACTATATCAAGGACAGAATGGGAGCAGACACAATTGTATGTTCTGCACAATGATGATGAGGTTCAACTGTATGTTACAATACACATGGATCAGTCATCTAGTTTGAACATGAATAGGAATCAAAAATGGATAATTCGAGAGCACAAACGAAGTTTTATAACATGGTTAAAAAATCACATAAAGTCAAAGTTTGATATAGACCCCAGATCAATTTCACAGAGATTGAGGTGGCTAGCAAATGGTCTGAGTTTACTTGTCTTTTCTTACACCGGTTATGTGATTAACGGCTACACATTTTATTCCAAAGAACAAGATGATCAAACCATTATGCAAAATAGCAGTCACTCTCGTAGCTGAAGCGATGCATATCTCAAGTGCAAAAGACAAAAACCCAATATATGCAAATCTATCATATTTTGGGGTTATCGAGCGCATATGGGAGTTAGACTACACAATGTTTTGAGTTCCCATATTTGGTTGCAAGTGGGTCGATAATAATAATGGCGTTTGGCGTTCGGATTGATCTTTTCTTTGCAACATCACAACCACATGAAATTGATTCAACTGATGATGGTTAATATCTTAGAGATGATCATGATGAGGGAATTTGGATTAATCCATCATTTCGTATCGTTAATGGACAAACAAATGTGAATCCCACCCGGAAAAGAAGAAGGGCATTTTAATGTGTTTAATTGTTTTATATAAGCATGTAATTTGAACTGAGTTCATGTAATTTAATTGTTTGATCTGCCAGAATTGAGCATTTTAGTATTTAGTTTGAACTGTATTTGATTTTCTTCTTATACTTATTTTTTGCTTATATTTAGCTTGATCTTAGTGTTTTATACTAAGTTCATGTAATTTAAGTGTTTGACCTGCCAGAACTGATTTTCTCCTTATATTGAACTTGAAAAAGCTTTGTTTGAGTACAAAGAATTTTTCTTGAACTTGAACTGATCATCCCAATATGAGCTGATCATGTAATTTAGCATTGATAAATATATATATATATAGGTATTTAACTAATTATTTGGAAGAAAAAAAGTCCAAATATAGGTATTTTACTAATTATTTTGCATTTTACAAAACTGAACTTATATTGTAATTTGACAAATTTAACTTGAACTGAACTGAACTGAACATAAACTTGTAATTTTATAGCGCTTTTGTAAATAAGCGCTATAAAAAGCCTTTAAAAAAATAAGGAGGTCACAGAGCGCTTGCACATAATAAAACAAAGAAGTCTTTTAAAGCGTTTGTTGAAAAAAGCGTTGTAAAAGTTTTTTAATAAAAAAAAATAAGGAGGTCTTTTAAAGCGTTTGTTCTATAAACGCTGTAAAATGGTCACATAGCGCTTGCACATAATAAAACAAATAGGTCTTTTAAAGCGCTTTTTGAAAAAGTGTTGTAAAAGGCTTTTAAAAATACAAAATAAGGAGGTCGTTTACAGCGCTTGTTACATAAGCACTGTAAAAGGGTCACATAGCGCTTGTTACATAATAAAACAAAGAGGTCTTTTAAAGCGCTTGTTGGAAAAGCGCTATAAAAGGCTTTTAAAAAAATAAAATAAGAATATCTTTTACAGCGCTTTTTCAAAAAAGCGCTGTAATAGAGTTTTATATATAACAGTAAACCGCTTCAGTTTCCTCTTCATTACGTAAACTTCACTACGCTTTAGTTTCCTCATCCTCTTCACTGTCTTTCTCATTGCGAACCCTACTGTCCCTACGAACCATATTGCCAACCATCTCCATTGTGAACCATCTTTATCTTTGTTACTATCCCTACAAACATTATTACGTAATAATGAGAATAATACGTTTGTATTTCTGCGAACCCTACTTTGTCCTACGAACCGTTCGTATTTCTGCGCATTCTCGCTGTTCCTTCTTAAACGAAGTCGTAACCCTACGAATCCTACGTATTTCTTCGCACTCTTCAGGTATTGTATTTGTTAATTTTTTGCTGTCACTAAAATGCATGTTGAACTTATACTCCTACATACTTAGACTACTGCATGTTGAACTTGTTGAAGTTATATTGAACTGCATGTTGAACTTGTTGTAGATAAATGGATTCCAACAAGGATTTAGATCATCAATTTGAGGAAGTTCTCAACACTAAGATTTATGAAAATGAAGTTAAACATTGTGCAACCATTATGAAAAATGTCATAAAAGCAAGAAGTAATGGCATAAAATTTGAGATATACTATACTTTGTTTGCTGTTTATTTTTTATCTTTTTTGAAAGCATGTACTTACTATATGAGTTTGTTAGGTGGGATGGAATGAAAGTGGCCAGCCAATTGAGCCCAACAGTTCCATGTTGGTAAGTTATATTGGTGTTGTTGTTCGTCAGAATATCCCAATTACAATTGACGATTAGAGAGATAAGTCTTTCAAGGATGCAAAAGATATACTGTGGAATGACATACAACTAGATTTTTTACTCCATTTTTTTGTTTTGTTACTTATAATTTTTTCCATTGAAATACTTTACTAAAACTATATCTTTATTTGATTTGCAGTCTGCTTTTGATGTTGATGAGGTGAGTTACGTACTTAGAGTTGCTAGAAAAATACACCGGGGATTTAGATCTCATCTGTCAAACTGCTATCTAAGAGATCGTGATGGAAATATGAATGTTGAAGCTCCAAAAATATATAAACACTATATATCAAATGACGAATGGAGCGCATTTGTAGCTAAACACGCAGACCCCGCGTTTGTGGTAAGTGATTAATTTATTAGCATTTGTGTTTTATTATTCATATTCATAGAGTATTTTAAATTTTTACACGATTGTTATTTTTTTTATATAGAGTATAAGTACGGCAAATCGCAAGAGGGCCAAAAATCCAACGCATCCATACAAAAAATCTCGTATGGGATATGCACGTTTAGAGCAAAAAATTGTAAGTAAACATCACTTTTATATAATGTGGTACATTATAAACTATAGTTTCTAACTAATAATTTGTTTATGATCTTAACGAATAGTTTTTGTTTATGTCTTAATGAATAGCTACAAGAGACCCAATCCGATCAACCATTGGGTCTTCATATTTTGTGGAAGGAGGCTTGTGTAAATAAAGATGGAGTTGTTGGTAATGAAAATGTTCAAAAAGACAACTTTGTGTAAGTATATTATCACTTTAATATTTTTTAATATTGTATTTTTAAAATGATATTGAACTTATCTTTTTAATCCTACGTGTATTTTAGGAGAATCTAGAACAAAGTTCGAAAAATCAAGAGAACAACAAACAAGTTAGTTGTAGGGACATACTTGGTAAAGTTTTTAATATTTCTGAATATTCCGGCCGCTTGAGGGGGAAAGGATTTGGCGTAACTCCAAAAAGCTATTTTTCACAAGAGAAGCGCCCAAATCCATCTAATGAGGAAGTATTAGAGAAGCTCAAAGTCCTAACAGAGCAAGTGACACTCTTGGTGAAGACGAATAAAGAAAAGCAACTTCTAGATCAGCTCCAACGTGAAATACAAATGGAGAGTGAAAACACTAGTTGCAACATTGGTCTTAAAAGTCTTCCCGAGGTAATTAATTAATAAAATAAGAAAGTCATTCAACCTAACTGTTTCACATACTTATGTATTAACCATTGATTTATGGTGTCTCTACTTGCGTGCTGTATAATAATCACATTTATTTGGCAGTGCGTTACAAGTTTTCCGAGCTCAAATGGGTGCTACAGTGTCGAAGCAAAAGTCAAATAACATCACATGGATTCCAATAAAGGTTTGAAATATATGCCTTTAAAATTTCATTTACAATCAATGCATAAATATTTATTGACTTATATATTTTATTTATAGTGCCCTCGTCAAACCAACAACATAGACTGCGGGTACTATATATTGCGATTCATGAAGGAGATTGTTGATATATATGAATCAAACTATAATCCCAGAAACGGTACGGTATTTTCATTATACTTTAATTTTCATATATAAACTATGTATATATTTGATTCTAACTTATTTATGTTCAAATTTTATATCGCACAGTACTTTGACAATTCCAGTCCAACATACTCTAAAAGAGATCTAACTGAAATAAAGGAAGGCTGGTGTTGGTATGTGATTGAAATGAAAATTATTTGATTTGCTGGAAAATTGGCATGCTGCAAGGTTGTGAAATTGTAAAAAATATGTAATTGTTGTGAAATTGTAAAGTTATAGAGTTCTGTGTTGTTGTGAATATGTAAATGTAAAAAATATGTAATTGTGTCAATATAGTTCTGTTGTTGTTAACTGATTGTGTCAATATAGTTCTATATGTAATTGTGAATGTAGTTATGTTGTTGTGAAATTGTAAAGTTTTATAGTTCTGTTGTTGTGAACTGATTGTGTTAAAATATGTAAAGTTACAAGTTTGTTGCTGTTGCTGTTTAAATGAAAAATATAATAATTGTGTCAATATCATGTGCTGGATCAAAATGATTTTGGAAAAAAAATTAAAAGACAGCGCTTTCTTAAAAAAATGCCATAAAAAACCTGTTTATACAAACAAGCGTTATTTTAAAAATTTCATTTACAACATTTTTTTAATAAAACTAGAATAAGAATACACCTATTACAGCGTTTTTTTGAAAAAGCGCTGTAAAACGTGCATAAGAATGCACCTATTACAGCACTTTTTTGAAAAAGCGTTGTAAAACGTACATAAGAATGCACCTATTACAACAGTTTTTTTTTTGAAAAAACGCTATAAAACGTGCATAAGAATGCATCTATTACAGTGCTTTTTTTGAAAAAACGCTGTAAAACGTGCATAAGAATGCACCTATTACAACGCTTTTTTGAAAAAGCGCTATAAAACTAGTAAAACAAGCAGCGTGTTTTTAGAAGGGATTTATAGTGATTTTCAAAAAAGCGTTGTAAAACGAGTATAACAAGCAGCGTGTTTTTAGAAGGGATTTACAACGCTTTTCAAAAAAGCGCTGTAAAACGAGAATAACAAGCGCACAATATATCCACCTATTTTACAGCGTTTTTTTATTTTAAAGAAAGTTGTTGTATCTTTTTACAGCGCTAGATACTACAGTGCTTATTTTTTTAAAAAACCGTTGTAAATGACTTAAGAAAAAACGTTGTAAAATGTATTTTTTCGCATAGTGTCAGTAGCATAAAGAATAAGATGAGTTAACCGAACTAGTAATAGGTTTTGTTTTCTAATCTAACTCGTTGGAGTAATCATTTCGATATGGTTTTAATAACGCTAGGATTCAGTGAAGGGATTGACTAATCATATCCTTCTAATATATTAAACAATAAATTAAGAAGAAAAAAAGATAGCTCATCTCGTGTTATCTTTTTATCTTGATCATTAAACTTGTATAATACTCGGAAAATGAAGATGAAAAAGATTACCCACTAATAATAATAATAATAATAATAATAATAATAATAATAAAATAATAATAATAATAACAATAATAATAATAATAATAATAATAATAATAATAATAATAATAATAATAATAATAATAATAATAATAATAATAATAATAATAATGTATTTCCTAAGTCTGTTAAAGGAACACACCAAAACTAATATAATGTAAAGTTAATCATAACAGCCAATGAATCCAAAGCGAGGTTAACATTTTAATCCACTAATTTAACATTTAACTCAGGTAATCATGCATCACAGCTCCTTAAACTCTACTAGAATCTAATTGGGATCTTCTTAGATATTTGAGAGTTTATTTATGAGAGAGAAAAAGATAAATAACTAAACAATTAAAATATTAAATGCACATTTTTGCATATTAAACTCTATTAAAATCAAATTTTGATCTCTTCAAATACTTATCTATTTATGAGAGAAAATCGTAAATTATTTTCTCTTTCACTTAGTTAAATGAACTCTGAAGAGTGAATTCATTAGATAATAGGTTTAATTGCATTTTTGGTCCTCATATTTTAGCTGAATTACGAAAATAGTCCCCCCATTTTATTTGTCCCCAGTTTTGGTTCCCAAATAGAATATTGGTCCAAAACTTGATAAAATGTCATTTTTTTTAATAATGTGTTAAAAAAAGATGATGTGGAAGATTCCATGTGGATTAATTACATTTTATTATTATTCCAAATCTGTAAAACACATTTTTTATTTTTAAAAACACATTTTCTATTTTATTACATCATTTAATTACAAAAACATAAATAAATAAAAAATACACATTCATATTCTAATCCCTAATTCCTTGAGAGCTTAAGAACACAAATTCATCAAAAAAGTACATTAGCTTGAGAAGTCAAATGTGAGTCCAACCATAATCTTATTATGTCCTTATCTTCTTCGCTTCACGATTCATGTTGTTTCTTCACCTCTTCTTTCAATTTCTTATTAATCGTTTTTTTGTAGATCGTGTCTCTGACGACGATGATTGAGAAGATGAAGAAGAAGAACATGATGAAATGGAATGGAATGGAATTAGGGATTAGGGATTAGAATGGGAATGTGTCTTTTTTTTTTTATGTTTTTGTAATTAAATAATGTAATAAAATAGAAAATGTGTTTTACAAATTTGGATTAATAATAAAATGTAATTAATCCACATGGAATCTTCCACATCATCTTTTTTTGACACATCATTAAAAAAAAAATTCATCAAGTTTTGGATCAAGATTTTGTTTGAAAACCAAAATTAGAGACAAATAAAATAAAAGAACTATTTTCGTGATTCAGCTAAAATAAGTGAACCAAAATTACAATTAAACCTAGATAATATTTTAGCCTATTTTATATAGTTTTGGTAACACCTAATCGATTAACTAATGAGCCTAATTGATTATCATAATTAAATTCATGTAAAAATCATCCCTAAAGCTATTCTATGCTTATTATTCATCATTTATTTAATTAACCTATCAACCCCTTCGATTAAGCCTGCCAGTCTAATAGATTTACTAGTTAACTATTCGATTAACATATCTTATTTTATTAATTAACAACTCACGCTATTAGAAACAAATTTCATTGACCTCATAGAACTTAACTTAAATAGAAAATGTCGAGAGAATATGATGTTAAATTTCATTTCTCGAATTCGAATCTATAACCTAATAATTTTGTGCAAATTTCTTTATTGTTTTCTTTAAATTCTCGAATTCAAAATCTATAATGACAACAAAAATTCACCATCAAGATTCAATATCAATAATAGACATTTTAACTATTAGCATAGTCAAACATCAATTATATCCTTAAGTACCTCTTAACGCGGCTCAGAGTATAGACTATAGAGTAAACAAGGAGACTTTGATTCTCCAGCTAAAGGTTCCGTTTTAATTCTCCGATTGAACAAAATTTATATACTTTTTGTTTATATTACATGGAATTTTTTTTTTTAATTTTTTTTTGGATAATGAATTGTATAGGGAATTTAAACAAAAATAATTATTGAAACCTTTTCATGTTTTTTACAAACTAAAACCTATTCATTTAGACTTTTCTAAAGTAGATTTTTAATTTTAATAACTTCAATTTTGAATTTTAAATATAGAAAAAGAATGTAATTAATTTTGTAAAGTTTTTTTTTTCTTCCCCATTTAGGTATTTTGGATATGACATTTTTGTTCTATTGAAGATAAAATTCAAATTTTGAATGATTTATTGGGAAAATTAAAGCTACTTAATGTAGTGTAGATTTTTGACCCGAGACCTCACATTAACTTAATTATATGGTAGAATTTATTATTTTTTCTAAAATAAAACAGAAAATATATTTTAATATTAATTTATATTTTATTTAGTATAGATTTTTATTTTTGGTAAATTTTCTTTTAGAATTATAACTATTATTATATTTACTGCAGATCTATTATTATTTACTTGCTTGTTTAGATAATTTTTAATTAGCACTTTTTTATTATGTTATTTAATGTAATGAATTTTTAATACTCTTTATCATTACAATAATCATTCTTGTAGAATATTTTATTCTTAAAATTTGTTGCCTTAGTATTAAGAGTAAGAATTCATTGTTTTAATCAATTATTTTGACCATGCATATTTATGGTAATAACTATCCCACTATGAAAAAAGGAAATGAAAAATCATGACTGTGTTTTTTAATAAGTAAAAATAAACAAAACACTGATGTGTTGTCATAAAATTAATGGTAACCGATCTTGCCTATAAATAAGGCATTCCTGTAGTGGTTAACCATTATAAAATTTTATAGAAACCTAAAGTGTATAGGTTATACACATAATTTAAGATGTTGGGGAAGAAATATATTTCTTTTTTAATACTTGCTGTGCTCTTAGGCTTGCAAGGGACAAATTTATATGCAAACCAAATTTGCTCGGAGGCTATTGTGTACTTGGTGCCATGTTTACCTTTTTTGCAAGGATATGGTCTAGAATCACTATCTCAGTACTGTTGTGGTGAAGTAAATCATTTATTTAAAAAGGCAAACACTACTGGGATTCGACGTGATATTTGTCAATGTCTCAAAAGTGCTTCAAAAAAATTTCAACTTAACTCTGATAAAGTAAAACAACTCCCGCAACTTTGTAACATTTATCTTTCCTTTTCAATTGATCTTAACATTGATTGCAACACGTAAGTTTGTCTTTCTCTTTCTAAAGTAACTCACACAAAAATACATAATTTTTTTTAAAGACAAATGTCAAACTTTAATAATTATTTTTATAAATGAGATGACTTGAAATCACGCCATTCTTAACATCCAACCCTATATCCGTCCCTCCAAACGATCTTCTTCTTATTATTATTAATATTATTATTATTATTCTAAATATTTTGTTATTCTGAATAATTTATTATTTCTATTCAGGATTCCATGATGCTACAAATAGGGCATATAGACTTTGAAGAAAGCTGGAAGAGCCACAATGCAAAATTGATAGCAATAATCAATATGAAAAAATTCTAATAACTCTTGAAAGTTGGGTAGTTTTCGGTAATATATTACTGAAAATTTGAATCATATTTATTTATTATCCATTCTTTGTTTTAAATCTGAAACGTAACGTGATTTTTTAAGAATTAAATTATACAAAAAAAAATTCTAAATATAGGTTTAATTATAGTTTTAGACCTTATATTTTTATCAATTCATGAATTCGATCACTCTATTTTAAAATTTGACTGTTTTGTCTCTCATTTTGATTTTTAACTAAAAAATTACGATTTTATATATTTTAAATAACATAATATATGATACGATTATATTGAATAATTAATGCTCATTAAATTACAATAAAACTATCTATAAATTTAACTTTCAATTTTTTCATTTTTGTAATTTATTTAAAGACATATCAATAATTAATGCATCTAAATCGTTTTATATCATGAAATTATATGCCACATCATTTAAAATTAATATGTCAAATCGTCATTGATTAGTTCAAAAATTTGAGGGATGGACCAAAAATTCGTGAATTGGTTAAAATAGAGGGGCCAAAACTGCAATTAAGCCAATAAAATATGATTTCATTCTATGTAAAATTGAAAAAAATTAGGTTTAAATATGTTTTTGGTCCTTGCAAATATACTTCGTTTTGATTTTAGTATCTGTAATTTTTTTTGTTTGATTTATATCCTTATTCTAACAAGTTTTAAAAAAGTCCTTTATGAATAATTTTTAGTAAAAAAGTATCTAATTTTGGATAAAGTGGCACATGGTGACTATGTAATTGTTGTTGACTAGACAATATTTAATATTTAAAATTAATATTTATGTTATGAACTCGTTTAATTAAAAACTTAAAAGTAATTAATTAATTAATAAATCAATTAAATAATAAAAATTCAATAATCTTCATCTTTAAACCCAATTTTTTTTAATAAAAACTCAACAATATATCTCCATCTTCAACCTCAATTTCTTCATCTTCAAATCACAAATTCTCATATCTGGATCCAAACCTTAAAATTTCTAATCTCTTATTTTTCTCGCACCACACCCATAATTGAAATACATGGACTTACCATTTTTAATTTTAATGACGTTGAATTTGTGTTATTTTCGATTTATTTGACTAAATGAATATCATTTTTAAGCCTTGTTTTACTAATTGTGTGTATTTGAGAGTGATGGCTTTGTCAATTTTGCCAAACAAATTATCTTCGGTGAAATCGATAAAGAAGCGTTGTCCAGAAGGAAGAAGAAAGTGTTTGGGTTTTACTCTAGTGGTGGAATTAGGTTTAGTCATAGGACAATAAATAAAGTTTGGAAGAGTAACAAATTGCAAAACTATCCAATAGAATTATTAGGGGTGCGAGAAAAATGAGTGATTAAAATTTTTAGGGTTTGGATCTAGATTTGAGAATTTACTATTTGAAGATGAAAAAATTGGGGTTGAAGATGAAGATTGTTGAGTTTTTATTAAAAAATTTGGGGTTGAAGATGAAGATTATTGAGTTTTTATTATTTAATTGGTTTATTAATTAATTAATTAGTTTTAAGTTTTTAATTAAATGAGTTAATAAAATAAATGTTAATTTTAAATATTAAATATTGCCTAGTCAACAACAATTACACCGTCACGATGTGTCAGTTCATGCAAAATTATTCATGTCACCATTTTTTTATACTAAAAAAGATTAATAAATGATTTTTTTAAAACTTGTTAGAATTTGCAAGAGAATAAATCAAACAAAAAAATTTACAGAGACTAAATGAAACATATTTACAAGGATCAAATACATATTTAAACCAAAAATTTAACTGAACCAAACAAACAAACACATAAACATGTTTTCAATATGAACATGATTATCTATTACCAAACAATGATACTCTTGCCATTTAATCATATCACATTGTATCACATACACAAACTTTTATGTCATTCTAGCTTTTACTATATTTAATAAGAATATCAATTTTAAATTCTAATTCCCTTTTAATATATCCAAGATATAATACATTGAATACATTCAATATATATATTAGTACAAGCTAACCAAAACATGTTCATAAAAATTTCTCATAATCAAATATCATAAGTTAGGTCCAAACATGTAAGTTATCTATTTCTTAACAAATACATTTCAGTTCTATTAAAGACTCAATTTCTTCTTAGTTATTTTATAACTAACACATGGATCATCAATTCTATTTATTAAATTCAAGTTTCATATATATTCAAATTTCCTATGGTAAATCCAAATAAGTATCACCATAGAAAATAAACAATAAATCAAAATCATTAATATTTTCTATAATTCCATAGACATTTATCAACTTACAATAATTTAAAGTACATCCAAATCACTTTTAATATAAAGATAAGCAAAAAATAATTAATTTCATACTATCATACACATAAATATAAGATTTTCAATTGTACATCTTCTTTTATATATATATATATATATGACGCAACAACTTTAATTTAAGCATGAACTTCGTACTTATAACAATTCATATACACACTAGTTTTAAAATAAAAGAACATGCACTACATTAACATTTATAATTGGCATTCTTAAATTTTAAAGGTTAACCCAAATGCAATATTGTTGTTGTCGTATAAGCCGCTTTGCTTCCGCATACCTATTGTTTAGGCTCAAATTTTAAACAAGCATTTCAAATTTTTAGTGTACACCTAAAATCCTTGCAGTTAAATACCACTCGAAGGCAACTTACCAATAAACCAACATGATTACTTGCTTTTAAATTGTGACATTTCAAAACAGTAATGATAGGGATTTTGCTAACCAATTAAAAGAAAAAACTAATAACAACAACCGAACACATAAAAATAACATATATTTATTTACTCCAAGTAACCAATTTAATTGGAAGCAAATCCAACACCATATGAAAATCAATATACATATAGAAAATAAAAAGCCATATTTTACAAGCCTGCATCTTGAACAAAAGATATTCATATTTATCAAAATTCTTATATTTGTGTAGTCTCTAAATAATGCATGTAGTAATCTAATACCATGTGTTAAATTTAACATAAACAAAAACTACAAGTATCCATTATTAATTAAAATTTTCACTCTAAAATTTTCATCTTAACTACCATACAATATATGCATTACACATTCTAATTATTAAAAGTATTAATAATTACTTTTGAATTCTAACCTATAAAAATAGTCATGTGATTGGATGACCATCTATTTCTAAATCTTATTAGAGTGCATTAGGTTCGACTACTGCACATACAAATTCATGTTCGTTGTAATTTCTATTTGGAACAACATTATTTTGTAAAATGAATGAATTAAACTCATACAACTATTGAATGGTGACAATTTTAGAAATGAATTTACCAATATGTAAAATTCAAGAATTAATTTGACTGAGGCTTACAATTTGAAGGACCAATTTGTCTATTAACTATCTTTTTAACGGCAAATCTAAACACGACACATGAGACCGAAAAAATTGTTTAAGAAGTAACAAAATAACAATATAAATTGAATAATAAAAATTGGATTTTTTAAATTTTAATACCAATTTATATTTCTTTCCAAGACTTTTTTTAACATATTGTATACTTCTAACAAATAAGTGCATTGATTTATTTATTTGACTCTAATAATTGTCATGGTTAGGAAAGTTATGAAATTGAAATATATAATTATGATTAATATTTATATATATATTTTTTATCGTGTTGTTAGCATTCATTTTTTTTAAAAGGAAGATAATGATGTTCTTGTAGAAAACATGTTTTATGTGTTTGTTGTTTTGGTTGAGTTAAAATTTTCAATTTTACATAGATTAAAATTAAATTTTATTCAGCAATTTCTTTGTATAATATAATTTCCAAAAGATCATATTACACTTCAAAAATTAAGAAACAGAGAATGTATAACAAATAAATATGATTCAAATTTTCATAAATATACTGCTAAAAACTATCCAACTTTAAAAAGTTGGTACAATTTTTCACTTTGCTTATTGCTATAAAGTTTTTGTTGTTGTTTTTCTAGCTTACTTCAAGATCTGCTGGACCCATATTGTAGCATTATGGAATCCTGTGGATAAATAAAAACAATAATAAGATCATTAGGTGATAAAAGGTCATGATTTTAAGTCTTTTTATATAAAAAAAAAATAATTATTAAAAATTAATAGTTGCCTTTCAAAAAAATGTATACGATTTTGTGTGATTTAGCAAGAAAAGAGAAAGACAAACTTACGTGTTGCAGTCAATGCTAGGATCAAACGAAAAGGAAAGACCAATGTTACAAAGTTGTGGAAGTTGTTTTGTTTTGTCAGAGTTAACCCCAAATTTTATTGAAGCTCCTTTGAGACATTGACACACATCACGTCGAATCTGAGTGGTGTCCGCCTTTTGATATAAATTTTGTGCTCCTTCACAACAGGAAGTAGATGGTGTTGGTTGGCCTAATCCTGTCAAAAAGGGTACACATGGCACTAAGGAAACAATAGCCTCAGAGCAACTGATGTCATCAATTTGGTGTGCATCCAATGTTGTCACTTGCAAGCCTAAAACCACTACAAGCATTAAAAAAGCAATAATCTTCTTCCCCATCATCTTAATTTAATTATGTGTATACTATACCCGTACGTTAGGTTTTTATGAAGTTTTAGAATGATCAACCACCCCAAGCATCCCTTAATTTATAGGTAAGATAGGTTACTATTTTATGGTAACACATAAGTGTCTATTTTATTTTTATTTATTAAAAAATTAAATCTCATTACAGTCTTCATTTTTCATTTTCTTTTGAAGATTAATTATTATCTTAAATATACATGGTCAAAGTTAAAGATTAAGACAACAAATTCTAACTCTTAATGATCAAGGCAATAAATTCTAAGAATCAATACTCTGCAAGAATGATTATTTTTATGATCAAAGTTATCAAAAATGAAATATTTACCTTAAATGAAATAATACTTATAAGAAT
>JBBPBP010009777.1:37122476-37137051 GCA_037974735.1 Cicer chorassanicum | reverse complement strand
CCAAATAAATCAAACAATTAAATTATGTTATTGAACCTATCAGTTTAACACTTCATCAAATTTCATTAATTTTCTTAGACAATCGATCAAAAGATTTGACTATTATCTTAAATAGAACAAAAATGCTTCATCCAATCCAAATACCTAAATGAGAACAAAATAATTAAAAAAAGTTTACCGAGGTAATTACATTCTTTTTCTAGATTTAAAATTCAAAATTTAAATTTAGAAATTTAGAAACCTACTTTACAAAAGTCTAAATAAATCAATGATTACATAATTAATGTGCTAACTGACAACAGAATAGGTTTCAATAATTATATTTTTAAATATAATTATTATAAGATACATCAATCGAATAGCTAAGCAGAGAATCGAATAACTTTTATATATATATATATATATATATATATATATATATATATATATATATATATAAAAGTGTTTTATTTATAAATTAATAGTAATAGTAGCTAGGATAAGTTAGGAAGAGAATTGTTACTAAACGGGTACACTAGACAATTTACTACTAAATCAACATGATATCCCAAACCTACGATCAGAAGGTTAGAGGTGTAGGGATTTTAAAAGAATCAAGCCTCGAAGAACTACACCATCTTCGGTCTCCTTTCTACATATAGAAAATAAACAAAGAGTGAGTTCCCTCGCACCTTTTATTGCATGTTAGGATAATTATTAGTTTAGTAACATCAACATGTATTTAGAATACGGTAATAAATTTATATACTTTAATATTTCAGAAGCAATCATATAAAATATCACGAGTACAACTTAATACATCATTATAACTATATATGTAATTCATAATAATCAAGCATTCTCTGATGTATACAATAAAAATCAAATTACAAATTTAAACAATATCACTGCAAATATATATCCTCTGCTGCCTGAACTACCCGCCTCAATCCATCTCATCTTCTATAATACATAAAATAGGGGATAAGATAATAATCTCAGTGAGTTCCATAAAAGATAAGGGACAATTAGAAATGACTTTCCTTTAATGTAATGAAAACATGACATGAATATGCAATGTATTTATTTTTTTTAAAAAATCTTTAAGCTTTTCTTTAAAGTATGAAAAATAACATATTTCTCTTTTTGCTTTAAGTATGGAAAATTACATAATCCTCATCTTCCTTAAAGTATGAAAAATATGCATATCCTCTTGGTAATGTTGGTCTGGTCACGACCCCAAACCAACGTCCAAATTCATTATTCCTTTACCCATTGTTTCATGCCAAAAACAATCCTTAAATGTCCCACTGTGTACTTGGACCATGTGTGCTATGACTTAATGTATGCAATGCATATGTAATATCATGCATGCAATGCATATTTCATCAACACATCTAATGTAGCCACTCAATCAAACTCAATATGTTAATATATAACTAGAAGATAAATTAACTTCAATCATTCATCGAAGAAAGTCTTAATTGAGGACTTGTTTAATTGGAAGCAATCACTTAGTTACGCTGTCTGATTAGGGAATTTGGATTCGAGGAAACATGACCAGAAACAGACTCAGGTCAAAGGCAGCATGATCCGAGGAATTTGGATTAGAGTTAGAATGACTAGAGGCAGACACGAGTTAGAGGCAACTTCAGAGGAAGCATGATAAGAGGCAAAGTTTGAGGAAGCATGATCAGAGACAAAGTTAGAGGAAACATGATCAGAGGCTGAGTCAAAGGCAGTATGATCAGAGGCATAGGAAGCGTAATCAGAGAAAGAGTCAAAGGAAGCATGATCAGAAGCTTACTAGAATCAAAGGCAGCATGATCAGAGGCATCATAATAAGATTCATACTTGGATTACAAACTACATGATCAGAGGCACATTCTAATCAGAGACAGCATCATCAAAGTCATACTTGGATCAAAGGTAGTGATGACTCTTCATCATATGCATAGTTTTCATTGTTTTTAGTCTTATTTATCTTTTATTCATTAGTTAATTTAAGGAGTTATTTGATATATTTTGTTGATTTTACTTCTTTGATTTAATGAAATATTTATGTTCTTATTTACTTGATTAAGTAGATGTTTTTCGTAGTTTTGGGTTGTTTCTTTGTTTTAGTGCAGTGCTGAATTATGGTGAGAAATCAACATGATCTATGTGGAGTATTTCAGACATATATGGAGTTTTAGATGTCCAATTGGAGTCCAACAAAGTGCAAATGAAAGCAAAGATCCATATTTACAACTTTCATGAAGACACCAAAACCCAATTCAGACTCAAAGAAGGAGAAAAATGCACTAAATGCTAGACAAAAGATGTTGTGCGCTTGGAGCGCGCCCGAGGCGCATTTCCACAATTAGGCGATAAAGCTTCTGCCGTTCCGCGCCTGAAGCGCGCCCAACGCGCATTTCCACAATATTTTCTCATCTGGATTCGGTCCAGGTGCGCCTGGAGCGCGCGACACACATCATAACTTATTAAAACGCGTTTTTATCACTTTTTAGGTATCTTTTTTACTATTGGGAAGTTGGGAGACTTATTGCCTGGCAGAGAAACTCAGAGACAGCTGTTCTTAACACCATTGGAGGAGTTTTATCAAGAATCATTCATGAATCCTTCTTTAATCTCTATCTTTTATACCTCTGTCTTGAGTAACTAAACCCTATTTGTTAGGGATGAGTGTAATAAGATGAAACCCTTATTTTTATGATTTGATTTCTAGTTATATGAATGAGTTTATTGAATTATTTTTCTCATCTCTATGCTTAATGCTTTTTATTGCTTGATCAACATTAAAATGTTCTACGATTCGTATTTTGAAACAGAAGTGGACTTTACGAATGTTTGAAATGAGAAATTCATGAATTTGTAGTCTAGGGATAGATGTAGGTCATGAAACCAATTAAATTAGTTGCAAAGGCAATAGTTTAACAAGAGAATTCCTGTACGGTAAGGCTTAATTCTAATCTTAAGTCCACTAAGGAATTAGGGGTTACTTTGGAATTAAAGCTTCTATCACTAAGACATTAGGGCAAGAATAATAAAGAGAATTCGATAATAATTCAATAAAGGAATTCAGTAATTAGGATCAAATTAGACACCAAGGTAGGATTCGAAGTGAAACTCATCCATAACATTTTTCTTATTATAAAGGATCAAATTTATTACTGTTGTTAATTTTAAATATTATTTCAATTAATTTGGGAACATTTTGTTCAACTTTAGTAATTAAATATAATTCAATAGTAAAACGCAATCCTTGAGTTCGACACTCGGTACTACCGTTTTATTATTACTTGCAATGATTCAGTACACTTGCTAAAACGCTATCAAGTTTTTGGCGCCGCTGCCGGGGATCAGAGGCATCATAATAAGAGTCATACTTGGATCAAAGACTACATGATCAGAGGCTCATTCTAATCAGAGACAACATGATCAAAGTTATACTTGGATCAAAGGTAGCATGAAAAGAGGAATATAAAAGGCAAAAGAGAAGAAAACCATAGATAAGATAGAAGAAGGAAATCATAGAAAACAGAGAAGAAAATTAGAGGCAAGATAAAATATTTAAAATCAAAGACAAAACAAAATAAAATTAAAGGCAAAATAATTAAAAGAATTAGAGGCAGAACGACATGTGTTGGAATTTTGGCAGAACGACATGTGTTGGAATTTTGGGAACACATTCATTTTGTATTCCACCCATCACAATTTTCTATTTCATGGGATTCCTTACAAATCAAATTCATTACACCACAAATGCATAATGCATGATTTAAAGAGCAGTGAAATGTAGATTTCAAAAATATTTCATGGATGCTAAATTTATAACTTTTCTCTCACTCTCACATTTTAGTGAACCCAAAATCAACCCGAAGATCACTTCCACAATAACAAAAACTGAATTGAATCCAAAAAAACCCGCATGCAAAAGTAAAATTTATTCTAAAATAACTCATAGTTTTCTATTAATAATCCTCTTCAATTCGAGCTGGGTTGTCTTTTATGCTCTTATTAAGATTCGAAGAATTCCCAATCTGCTTCTTATCTTCCTTCAGTATTGTTTTGGTTGATTAATGGATTATGGAGAGGAAGAAAGGGACGTGCAATGGGTTAGATTGAAGGTAAAAGACATTATATGGTGTTTGTCTTTGAATAAGTTTGGGAAGAAGATGAATAGTAACCAGGTGTTGGTGTTTTTAGAATGTTTTTGATAGTGTATAACTGGAAGTGAAAGAAAATGAAGGTGGAAGATGAGTCAGTACCCGTGAGTGAAGGAGAAAGAGAAAAATAAAGGTGGCATGTTCTTTCTTTGCCACTTGGACTTGTTGGTGATACTACTTTCCTATTCTACCCTTGATTCTAATATAATAGGCTTAATTACAGTTTTAGTCCCCCTATTTATACTCATTCACGAAATTGGTCCCCCTATTTTAAAAGTCGACAGTTTTGGTCCCTCCCTTTGATTTTTTAGCTAAAAAATGATGACGTGAGATGTTTTGAATAACATGACATATGATACGATGATGTTGAGTGATTAACACCCATGAAATTGGAATAACACGTCGTAAAAACTTAACTTTCAACTTCAATTTTTTTCCGTATTTTTAATTTAATTAATGACATGTGAATAATTAATGGATCTAAATGGTTTTACATCATATAATTGTATGTCACGTCATTTAAAATATATCAAATCGTCATTTTTTAGCTAAAAAATCAGAGGGAGGGACCAAAACTGTTGACTTTTAAAATAGGGGGACCAATTTCGTGAATCACTATAAATATGGGGACTAAAACTGCAATTAAGCCAAATATAATATTACTAAAAATACAACACTAACAATTACCAATATGGATTAATCATTTGAAGAGTACATTGTTGGATTCATCAAGGTTGTTGAAGTTGTGGGATTTTGGAGAAAAGGAGGAGAGAAAATAATAAGGGTTTGAGTATTATTGATATTAGCTTAATGTTGACTTGATTACAAAAGACTCAATATTAATCTTTATTTATAGAGAAACATAGACTCAATCCTAAATTAGAAATAAATCATAATAATAATGAGAGATATTCTAAGATATCTCTATGATTATAAATTGATCCTAGGAAATAACTCAAGATACTCTAATATAATATAAAAGATATTATAAGATATTTTCTAATATTCTAACACTCCCCCTCAAGCTAAAGCTTACTAAGCTTTAGCTTGCTACATGAAAACAATGTTTTGCTCCACAAAATAATAAAAAAAAAAGATGGAAAGGCAACTCAGGGATGCATGCGAAGTTGGAGAGAATTGCTATAAATATAGGCTAGCCATATAGTCTGATTGATCATCAGCCTGAGAGAAATTCATGGCAGGCAATTGAACAAAGCAAGCTCCGTTCTTATAAAAAAAACTGCATTTGGAAGCTTCAAACCAATAATACTGGAGACTCAAAATATTTAAACTTGAATCTGCTTCAAGGAGAGAGAGGCGTGCTTTAAGGAGAGAAAGGCAAGGTCAGTGCATCTGGGACAAATTGCCAAGATAAATTAAGTCATGAAAATAAAAGACACTGTCAAAATAACCATCAACGGAAGAAGAAGACGTCACTAATATGATTCGTATGTGGGATAAGGGACACCACCAGAATGATCGTCGGTGGGAATAGAGACCACTGTTATAATCTATTAGTAAAAACTAAATTGCATGACAAACACCGAAGAAGAAGCAGCGCGACTCTAACGAAACGAAGCCATGATCGATCAACAGAGTGAGAAAATGCGTCCAAAACAGGAGAGATAACGGCTGTTTGAACAAGGAGAGATAACGGCTGTTTGAACAGGAGAGTAGTGTCGTAAACGGTTGTCGGACCAGATACCTTTGACCTCCTCTACAAGTGGACTTATCAGTTGCATTACCAATATAGCCTTCAGGTACGGTATGACAACATCATAGTATTTCTTAAAGTGTTCCTGAGATGAATCAGCAAGTGATGCCAAAGCAGTTAAAGCTCCCTCTTGCACCATTTGTTTACCATTCTGAAGAAGTACAAGTAGTTTGCTAACTATTCCATCCAAGTATGGCGTTAAAATATCAGGTGTGCAATTCTCACTGAAGTTGAGCACAGCTGAAGCAGCATGAGCCTGTACACGAAGATTCTGAAAATCATCCATCACAGCAGCTAGGGCTGGCAACACCCCCTGATGATATTGAACTTGCAAATCTGGACCCAAATCAGTATACAATTGCCCTATTGCATTAATAGCTGCCCACCTTACACGAGGATGTTGATCAGGAAATGAATTCAGTACCATAGCGGAAGCGACGGGACCAACACTTATAGTAGCCCCAGTTTCATTCTGAAGAGCTTTTACAATACTGCCACCTTTCCCGATTACAGCACCAACCCTATCACCGGAACAAAGAATTCTAAAGGTAACTTCCTGCTGAAGTGCTTCGGATCCAGGGCTGAGACTCTGTTAACTTCAGCTGAAAATGGATGAACTTTAGAGGGGATTGCCATCAGACCCAATGGATCAAATAGGTAATGCAGAGCTCCTCTGCAGACGGTAATCCATATTCAGATCAGTTAAACCCTCGTGTGGAACAGCATAAGTTTCATGCTGAAATACTTCATAAGGTCTGGTTCGCATCATGTTTGTTCTGTCAGGCGGAGGACAGTCTTGAAGCCGACTAGCAACAGCAACGAGAGCCTTCTTTACAGATGATGCATTGCCTTGTATCTCAGTGATTTCATCAGAGGGCTTAGAGAACATAGGCAACTTATCATTCAAAACCCTAATTCTACATCCGGTGTCAATCCTGATCTTCTCCAAAACCTTTCCTCCTTTTCCGATGACGGAACCAGCCTGACCGCCGTTAGCAAGCAGTCTGCATGAAACCACCCTATCTCCAACGTCAGTTCCTTCAGTCTCAGTGGCAGCAACATCAAGAACTCTTTCGAACACCTTGAGCAGAGCCTCCGGTGGCTTGGAGACATCTGCTA
The DNA here is from genome assembly GCA_037974735.1 of Cicer chorassanicum. NCBI lineage: Eukaryota > Viridiplantae > Streptophyta > Magnoliopsida > Fabales > Fabaceae > Cicer > Cicer chorassanicum. The sequence goes on along the minus strand of JBBPBP010009777.1, from coordinate 37,130,070 downwards.
CACCTTTGTCGCCGAGCTTGACGATGACGACAATGACACGCTTTGGAGAGTCAGGCGGTGCGCCGTCGATTCTGATTTTGGCGCCGGTGAGTTGCTGTAGTGACTAGATGACGGAGCCAGATTTTCCGATGATAGCACCGATGCGGGAGGCATGGCAGAGAAGACGGAAAACGACGTGGCTGTAAGTGCGCTTGAAGGATGGATTAGGGTCTTCAGTGTTGCTTCCCACAATCCACTTCTTCTCTACCTCAGTCTATGATGAAAAAATAATAATAGTAATAAATAAATATTATATAGCACCTCTTTATTTTAATAAATAAGCTATATAGTTTTGGTTGAGTCTTGTTTCCTGTGCTCCAACACCAACAGCAGTTGCAGAAAGGGAGAAATGGAGAGTGTGCGGTGTGTGTTTCTGAGGGGAAAAATTTGACAGATCGAAAATTAGGGTTTCGATGCGAGAAAAAATAGGGTTTTAGGGTTTCGGCTAGAGAGCTTATGTGTTTAAATAGACTAAGGATAAACCTGCCGGTGATCGGAACAGATAAGGGATACGGCGGAGAAACTTAAACTTTTTTTTTCTCTTTTTTGAGGGCAGAGGATTGTTTGCCGGAAACAGTGGCGGTGACGGCGGCAGTAGTGGACTGGACGGAAAACGAGTGAAACGTGTCGGAATGTTGGAAAAGAGAAACTATGATTATATTCCTAAACTGTTGGGAACTCGGCAACGGAATAGAGGCGGGATCGTTCAAGGAGCATGGAAATAGGCTCTAGATACCATGTTGAAGTTGTGGGATTTTGGAGAAAAGGAGAAGAGAAAATAATAAGGGTTTGAGTATTATTGATATTAGCTTAATGTTGACTTGATTACCAAAGACTCAATATTAATCTCTATTTATAGAGAAACATAGACTCAATCCTAAATTAGAAATAAATCATAATAATAATGAGAGATATTCTAAGATATCTCTATGATTATAAATTGATCCTAGGAAATAACTCAAGATACTCTAATATAATATAAAAGATATTATAAGATATTTTCTAATATTCTAACAAAGGTCATTACCAATATGGAAAACATTGATGTGAGTATTGAAGATGAACACCAAGCTTTACTTCTAATAATTTCCTTGCAAATTCATATGAGCACATACATTGGAAGGAGCTGAAAGAAACTAGAAGGAAGAGATGAAGAAAACAATGAAGTTTGTTGGAAAGATTAAATACAAGAAGAAAAGATCCAAATACAATTTAAAATTGATAAGGGCACTAATAAAACAAACAAAAGATGTTTTCAGTGTGACTAGAAGGGCATTGATAAGAAAGATTTTTCTGATAGGAAATTCAAGAAAAGAATGATGGTGGGGAGGAGGCTAGAAAAGTGTCAATTGCTATAGTAGGGTACTTAAATGCAGATGTGACAATGGTAACTACAAGACATTCCGATGATGAGTGGATCTTTGACTCAAGATGCTACTTCCACCTGGGCCAAGGGAGATTGGATTCTTGGATTTAAGAAATTGATAGAGGGAGGTCATCATAGGGAATAATTCAGAATGCAAGGTTGTAGGCATTGATTGAGTAAATTTGGGGTTTTAAGATGGTACCGGGAGAGTACCAATAGGAATGGGATATGTCCTTCAACTAAAGAGAAACTTAATATTCCTTATGAATACTATAGTAGTGTGATTGTTCGCACCAAGTTGAACATGGTACAATGAAGGTAATGAATGGTGCCATATTGGCGAGTAAAGAATACATGAAAAATGACACTTATGTCCTAGATCAAAGTATCATAATTTGAAATGTAGTCCAATCAAAATATACAAGTCTATGGCATCAAAGGTTGGGAGACATGAATCTGAAGGAGTTGTAGTTTTTGAGAAAACAGTAAGAGACAATGTGGAAATTTTGCCATTTTTTGAACATTGTGTATATGGCATAACGCATAGGGCTAAATTCACAAATGGTCAACACTGCACTAGAGGAATTATATATTATGTCCATATTGATTTATGGGGACCAGCCAAGATAATCTTCATGGAGGTATAAGTCAAACCCATTGTGAGAGTATAAGTCGTTACAAATTCAAATAAATATTACCTACACCATATTTGTAACCATTTTTTGCCGCCACAAAAGAAAAAAAAATTAGCCACAAATATTGTATTCGATTTGTGAGGGTTGTTTTAACCACTAATAACAGTCCATTTGAATTTTAGTATTTGAGAGAGCTTTTTTAGCCAGAAATATGCGAGGATTTTTTTCACCCACAATTTTTTTTTATGTTGGCCCTAGATAGATATTTTTCTTGTAGTGGAAGAAACAACTATGAGAGATAAATTAAAGAATACATATACAATCATCATACAAAGAATGTGATGTTGAAAACTCTAAAATTGAAGAAAAACCATGATGGTCGTCTAATAACATCTGAAAATTTTTACAACACAGATTTTTCTCTTACATTTCTATTAGACAATACAACCACAATCTTCAAATAGAACACTTGAACTAAATTTCACAACATTATAAGACAAAAAAGTATAAGATAATAGTAAAAAATCAAATATAAAATTTAAAGTATTTATGATTAATGCATCTTCCAACTTCTAACATACGTATAATTTCAACCAACATCAACATAATGGAATAACTATTCATATTGTTTGAACCAAGTTGGTTTTCCTCTTGTGATTTTGATGTTAACAAATGTATTTTATGAGAAAAATTTGTCTTGACTAATAGCTTCATTAAGTGTGCAGTAATTAGAACAAGAAAATTAGAGGAATGTAATAGATGAAGGTACTAGAGGAAGTGAAAAGTGGAAGTCACAAAAGGAAGTGACCAGAGGATGAGATTATAGGAACACAAAAGCATATGTGCCTTCCTTTGAACATATGCCTCCAAAAGCAACGTGCTTCTGAAGGTTATGAAGACTGCCTCTGATGCTTGGCTCTGAAGTTTGGGTCTAAAGATTGGTTCTAAAACTGGGTTTGAAGACTGCCTCTGAAGACTTAATTTGAAGAATGCCTCTAAAGCCCTTGCATGCATCTAATGTGCACAAACTCAGTATGCCTATGAAGAGTTTATATCAAGCTATCATTAACTTTGAAGAGATTGTTCAAGCCATGCATTCAAAGCTCATATTCCTCTAATCAAAAGTTACAACACACTCAAAATGTTGTCTTTGATATACAGCCTCTAATGTTGCACTGATTCTGATGATTCGACAATGTGATTTGCACAAAGCCACTAATTCTAACTTACACAATTATGCCTCTAACTTTTATCATCCAAGAAAATCAGCATCTCACTCCAACAAGAAACTCAATGGCTCTAGTGGAAAGTCAACGGCTCTGATTGAAAGAATTCATTCTGAAGAAAAAACTTAGTCGAATCAAAATTTCTAAATATTCAAGAACAAGCCCGAATCCATTCCCGCTCCAATCAATCAAGAGTATGAAAGAAGATTCGTGTTGATAAGTTTTTGAACACACTTTAACAATTATCAACATAGTCTTCGGGGTTAAGATTCTTACGGCCAAAGGCAACAACTGCATGCCTACAAGGGATACCTACTAACCCCCAAAAATTACAACTACAAGTTTTTTTTTTCTCAATATCCACAATAAAACTGTATGGTAGTTGCAAATGATCAACCTGAGACTCTGAATTTCCTGCCCATGTTGGGACCCAATTGCCACTACACTGCACTTCTTGATCTAACCTCCTCCTAGGTTCAGGCATGATTCTATGCTGCCACCTATAAAACTTATATCTTAGGTTTGCGATCTTATTCATCAAATAATTTCTAATCCATTCATACATTGTTAAAATAGGCTTATCTCTAGCAACTAAAATAGTGCTATTAAACGCTCCAGACAAGTTATTCATTAAAACATCACACTTTGGATAAATTGTAAATGCATGCTTACACCACAATTTGGTAGGTACTGCAGTAAACCACTCCCAAGCCTTCACATTTACACCATTTAATTCTTTCATTTTCTCCTCCCATGCTTGAAAGTATGTTGCCTTGGCAGCTCCCATCATTAAATCTCTTATTAAAGTTCCATCACCAAATTTCTTCTCGAAGTTGGCATATAAATGCCTCAAGCATAACCTATGCTCAATTCATTCAAACATTTCTTCAAACACTGGGATCAAGCCCTACAAAACCAGATTAATAATGAAAATATTGTAGTATTCAATCAAACATTAAAATAGAAAAAAATTAACTATGACACTACGCCAGTTACGACATTAACTATGACACTGCGCCGGTTACATTGTATAGTCCCAAAGCCTAATCCCGAAAATTTGAGTTTCAATGCCTTTGTACATTTTAAGGAATCTGCATTTGATGCATAAATTTTTATTGCTATTTTTGCAGCAGGGTTCCTCCATTTCTGCATTATGTTAGGCAAACTATGTTATATGGTTATCTCAGTGTTTTCTTTTAATTGAAAATTTCCCTATCATCAAGTCTACCCTGAGTTTTCTTCCCAAATTAATCGAATTGTTATGATACACACTTTGCCATATTTGTTATACATTTCATTTTTTCTTTTGTTGCAGCAACAACAACAACAAAAGTCTATTCTATTATGTATGATTACCTAGATAGATAAACAACAACATTCTTTTGATAAACTCAAGATTAAGGTTAACTTTTAGTGTTTTCTTTGTGATTTTTTTATCCCTGGGATGGTATACTTTCTCCATATAATCCTCATATATGAATATATTTACATAACCATTTCTTTTAATATTCAATCAAGCATTAAAATAGAACAAATTAACTAATACTGTAAAAATATAAATAAGTACCTTTTGTTGGTCAAAGATGAACACCCATTTCTTCTCTTGACCAATGTCCTCTAGTAATAAAGTGAGAAACCATTTCCAGGGAAAATATTCATCGATCGGGTCCCTACCAATAGCAATTAGAAATGTTCCTCCATACTTTGTCTTTAGATGACATCCATCCACCCCAATAAAAGGCCTACAGCCTCTCAAAAACCTTTTTTTACAGCCATCAAAGCAAAAATAAAAACTACTAAATCGTGGTTGAAGTGTTGGACATGGATGTAAACCATCCTAGGGATAAAAAAACTCCTTTTTACAATAATCCAAGCCAAGTGCTCTCTCATCCTTACTATCATCAAACTTAACACCATCAACTTCATCTTCACTGTTGTGATTGTCACTAACACTTCCATCATCATCAACATCAATTTCTTCAGCACCATTTAACACCCCAGAAGACTGCCCCAACTCTATTCCTAGTTCTAATCCAAAAAACCCTTTTACAGAGTGCTCAACATATATTTGAGCTTGTCAATTCATTTTCAGAGCATGTTCACCAACCTCAGCTGCATCTCTATCATCCACTATTCTTTTAAAGTTATCATCTTCATCATTTTTCCACCATAACCTATACTTGGAGTTATCATAACCTAAGTCCTTCAAAATTCCAACAGCTTCAAAATAACTTCATTTGTCGACATCAATCCCATGTACCACATGCTCACTACCCCCTATATAATACAAAACCAAATCCCTCACAAACTTACCGCCATAGTGAAAACTAACAGAAAAGTTGATCATGTAGAGTAAAAAACAATACACATGTCAAAAAGACAAACATTTCATCTTATTAAACAATAATAACATTAGAATAATCGAAAACAAAGTAAATGCACGTTTTGGTCCCACAAACAGAAAAATCGAAAATCATAGTAGATTAAAAAAAACGGTAAAGTTACATGTTGGTCCCCAAAAAGAAGAAATCAAAGATGAGTGATCAAATAAAATTACCTTTAACACGCACGCACGAGTTGCTCCAACACCAGTCGGTTATCTCTTTCGAAAAAGAAGATCACAGAGACAAACCACGGTAACAAACTAAGTCCAAGCTATATTCACGAGTTCGTGACCGCCACCATTCACCGCCGATGAGAAACAACGAAGAACTGCTTATGAGAAACAACGAAGAACAATCGTTGTTGATATAGGTTTATTTTTTAAAGATTAGAGGTTTATGGTTCAAGTTAAAAAAATGTTATTTTAAATTTAAAAAAAAATTAATTTTATTTAGGTTAATATATTTTAATAAGTGTAATTATTTAGTTGTATTTAACGGAGTTTGTCAGCGGCTAGTTTTTGTAATAGAATCTACGACTCAAGGACTATTTTAAAATAAAATTGTATTTGTTGGGGATGTAAACTAAACAAAAAAAAAATTATTAGGGCCAAAATCAAAAAAAGTTATAATTTCAAAGATCAAAGACATATTTAAATCAATAATAAATTTGGATTAGTTTAATTTTTTTTTTTTTTTTTATCTTTTAGAGGTGTAGAAATTATCAATACGAATGTGATTGTACTCTTAAACTCGAGACAACATGATTAAGATGTGGGTATAAAGGAATAATTATCCTCATCAATGAGTTTTTGTCAAACTAAATTTTAGTGCAATATCGTCAGACAATTTTTTAAGTGTTTGTACAATTTTCATTAGTTTTTTGGATATTCTCATGAGGAATAGTATCTTTTTAGTGAAAATATTATTAGTAAGGAGAAAAGTGTTTCCATACCAAGAAAGTTTTACAAATTGATATTCTATCTCAATTTTTTTGGTCTGAGGTATACCACTTCTCGAATCTTTTATCATGTGAAATAAACATAATTGGATGAGTTCCCTAGCAATGTGTCATTTACAAAATATTATTATATTGAATTATTTGTTGTGAAAGCTAAACTTATGTTGGTCATTTTCAAGGTTTAATAGGCCAATGTCATTGATTGGCTACAAAGACTCATATAGCTTATCCACTTTTTAAATTCATGTATAGAAATTAGTAACATTTTTTCATGTTACAAAAACTATAAAATAGTAGAATTTATTTAATTACCGTTAATAATGATAAACTCAAGTGTTATCAAAAGTATAAATCAGTAACATTTATCAAATGTTACTAATAATACTCTAAAGTGTTACTAAAGTAATTTAGTAACATATATAATATTAATTATAAATAGTAATACTTTTTGTGATGTAGTATTTTTTTTTTTCAATGTTACTTAACCACAACTATGATGTAGTGTTCCAACAAGTACAGTTTAAATAAATAATTTTGTAACAATTAAACACTACTAGTTAGTAAAAAACTTATGTTGGTTGGTCTGAAATATAAGTTTTGTTTGTCTAAAATCTACATCTACATCTACACTATAAACAAATGTCATGCATCAACCGATATAGTACACATGACATCATTATAGGTTATGGATCATTAATTGTGTTTTAATTATTTGAAAATATTTTGAATTATTATTTAATACATCTTAATTAGCATATCATTGAAAATCAAAAAGCTTGTTAAATGTAATATTATTTTCTGAAGAAAAGAAGAAAATACATTAATACATAAGAAAAGCTTTTAAAATTCTTGTCTTAATAAGAAAGCGCTTTTAAAAGCCTTTACAAAAAAAATTAATATGAATTCTGCTCAATTATTTTCTGATTGTTGTTATTTGTATTTATATATTGTACTCAAAATCATTTCCACAAATTTCATATATATTA
>JBBPBP010009777.1:37074298-37119389 GCA_037974735.1 Cicer chorassanicum | reverse complement strand
TATATATATATATTTAAAAATATATATTTAATTAAATATGTAAATTTTAGTCCCAAATAATATAAAAGTTATATATAAGATGATTTATGATTTATTGATATTTTAAAAAATATTTACACTCATATTGTTAAAATTATTATATTTATCAAGAAACTAAAAAAGAAATGGAATCTTTAGGTCAAGTATTTTTTTCTTGAATATTATATGTTATTTACTTCTATGCAAACTAAGTAGGGTTGCTACTCCATTTCATCTCTAACTCTCTCTTCTCTACTTGTCTTGAGCCAATCACACCCTTCATAAATTTACGAAAACTTAATTTTTTTTTCATTGAAGATTGTTCTTTGTTTTGACAAAGTTGTAATATATTTGTAGAATATGTTATCTAAATTTAAATTAAAATCTTACTATTACTAGCATATTTATAGAATTTATATTTTCTAAATTTGAAATAGAATCTACAAATTATTATAAAAACATTAGATCTAACAATAAAGACAATTTTTTTCTTGTCAAGATTTAGTCTCTACAAAAGATAACGTCCATAAATATCTTCAACAAAATACTCTTTTTATTCTTTATTATTTTTCTTCTTTAGATTACAATTTGTTTACTCATTTTTATATAGTATTGATTGTAATTCATTTCCTTGGTAGAGATATATAATGAACGTAAAAAAAAAATGGTAGAAATAATGCAAACAAAAATATTTTGAAAACGACCGTAAGCCCTAGCTCGGCAAATGTCGATATTGTTAAGTTGGACGTCTTGTCCTAGATTCGAATTCAGAATCTCACAGTTGTATGAGTTAATTACAATAAAATTTACCATATATTTTAAGAAAAATAAATTGAAAACATCAATCGGCTAAAACATGTAGAAGATATAGATAATTTGTAAGACACATAGTGGAGGAAATTTTTTTAATAAATAAGTCACATTTTTATTTGACAAAAAAAATAAGTCTCATATTTTTTTTAAAAGAAGAATAATTATAAAAAAAATTTACACTGTATGATAACACTTAACAACAATTTAAAATAAACAAAACAAATGAAACTTCTAAGAAAAACCAGCTTCATCGCTGCATTACATGTGCCTTTGCAAACGCCATTTTAAGTTTAAGTCATCGAACTTGTACATGGTTACTAACTATAGAGACAAAAACAACACCACACATTATTTAAAAAATAAATCCACTCTTAATAGTAATATAACACATTAGTAAAAAATAGTCTTTAAAACGTTAGGAATATCGAAATAGAAGAACATATTTTTCTGATTTCTGTACCCATCCTTGAATGAAAAATCATGTATATGAAAAAGATAAATGAGCAAACAAAAAACACTGTGAATTAAAAAAAGAATGAGAATTTTGAGAAAACAATGTCTTAGAAATGGTGTACATGTGATCCTCTTTCAAATCTTTTTCAAATCTTTTTTAAATTTATTTATGTAAATATGCTCCCACAACTTTGTAACATTAGTCTTTCATTTCCAATTGATCATAATATTGATTGCAACAAGTAAGCTTGTCTTCCTCTTTTCTTGCTAAATCAAACGAAATCACATACATTTTTTTAAAGAGATTTTGTGTACCTTTATGACCTAGAGAATCCAGTTATATATAGAGATCTCTATTCGAACCAATATGGTTTTGGAGAACAATTCCTTTCTAGGTTTGTTGATAACAAAATGAAGTTTGTGAGAACAATTTAATGTACTAATATTCTAAATTAAGTGTGCAAAAAAATAGGACAAGTAGGTACATTCCAGACCTATGAACAAATTAGAGGAAACAAGTAAAATCAGAGGAAGCTGAAAAATTCAAAGGAAACAAGTAAAATATGATGAAAGGAGTAAAATCAGAGGAAGCTAATAAAATCATAGAAAATAGGTAAAATCAGAGGAAACCAATAGAATCAGAGGAAACAAATAGAATCGAAGGATACAATAGAATAAGAGGATACAACAAAATTAGAGGATACAATAGAATCAGAGGATACAACATAATCAGAGGATACAACATAATCAAAGGAAACACACTGATCAGAGGAAACAACAATAATCAAAGGAAACGCACAAAGCAGAATAATAAGAGGAAACAGATAAAACACGAAAGTTGGAGGAAACGAAACAAGTCTCTGAAACACACGTGCTCTGAATGCGCATCCTCCGCTTGCAATAAAGCGCTCACACTAAAGGCAACATGTTTCTCTCTGAAATGGTTATTCATGCTGACTCTGATGACTGTCTCTGCTTTTGAAAACTATTTCAACACAAAAGGATTATTGACTCTGCCTCTGATATTCAGACATTAACATCTTACTTTGCTTTTGATATTGACACACACCAATCTGACTTTGATACGTATGGCTTTGCTTCTGGTACTTACACACTGACTCTGACTCTGACTTTGAAAGTCAATGTTGCATACAAAAGTCAACGCACTTACAAAAAGTCAATGCATCGAAAAAAGTCAATGTCTTTGATGAAGGTCAACGATTCGGGAAGTTGTGTATGTTCTAAAGATGTAACTCTCATGGAACCTGGAGGATTCCAGATCATACTCTGATACAGGAAAATGTTGCCTCTAATCTTGATACTGGAAAATACTAGACAAAATTCTCAGTCAGTTACCTACTAACTACACTGAATGGAAATAATTGGCTAAGTATTTTTTTGGCAGAAAAAGTTTGCAAAAAGACTTCACCACAGACAACGGTAATAATTTTTGAATATGCAAAAATGATAAGATTTGAAACACCGATTCATGGGACTACTTCACAAGCAACGATCCACAACCAAAACAATACACCGATTCAAAACTGAATGTTGAAAATGAAACAAAAATTATTTGAATGAATATGGTTGGAACAATGCATTCAATTGAAGAATGTTTGGAATAATATAATGATTCAAAACTCAAACAAGGCAACAGTTCAATTAAAGAACAAATAGTTTCGAATTTGCAGCTATAAAAGGAACTTTTCACATAGAAAAACATATACCAAGTAGACTGGATCAAAAAGACAAACAAGACCAGAATTGCATACATAACTCACACATAATTGAACAAATCTGGATGCAGAACTTACATCAAACTTGATTTGGAAAAGAACCATTAAACAAATCCTTCACACGGTGAAGTTTGATCAAGAACATATTGATACAACAATTCTTGATTTAAAACAAAACATACAACAAGCTTTGATCAATATCAAATTGAATAACAATAATTGATCAACAACCATGAAGGAATCTTGAACAACAAAGTTTGGACATAATTGACAAAAACTCCAAATACTTTGAAGAAATTATGGACTTGGAACTTTGAATCAAATTGAAGAACTTTGACTCAAACAATAAGGTTGATCCAAATATTGAACATCAAAATAGATTGATCAACATCAAATACTTAGAACAAACTCAAACATAATTATTGTTGAATATTGAGCACTTGTAGATACAAATATTTATCTAAGTGCTGGATAGTGTTAGACTTATATATGTCCTCCCATTGAGAGTCAAACACAGACCAAACAAACCCTTGTAAATTGGCCCACTAATGGTTGTTGTTTTTGCCTCAACATGTTGCAGGTGCTAATAGAAGGTTGAGTAGACTTAATAGGGTGAGGTTAAGTGGTTTTAGTAATTTAGGTTGAATTACTGGAAGAAATCCTTCAAGTGAAGCTATTAGACGCAGCCAACCAAATTCTTCTTCTTCTTCTTCTTCTAAATTTGTGGGTACTAAAACGGAGTCTTCGGTTCTTGCTGATATAAAGAAATTCTTAGAAGAAAAGATAGTTCATTTGGAGAGGAGTGCCGAGGAGACCGACTCCAAATTGTTAGAGTTGTTTGGTTAAATTAAAACCTTAGAGCGAGAGAAGAGGGACCTGAAAGACAAAAAGGTTGCTTTGATTAACAATCTATACGTTGTGAGTAAGGATTCATTTGAAAACGCCATTGCTCACATCAAACTATTGAATCTTGGAGTGGTTTTCAGGGTGGGTTGGATTACACCAAGGTGCTTAGAGGTGGCGAGATCGTCGAGATATTGGGTGATGAAGATAATGTTGATGGAGGGCCGGTTAATGATGTCAAACAATAGGATTTTTCTTTTTATTTTAATTGTTGAATTTTGGTGTTTATAATCTACTCCTTGTTGAATTCAATTTTATATTGGTTTTATCGGTTGTAATGCCAAATTATTGGTGTTGAACTTGTCTTTTCCTCGAATATTTGATGATTCCATTTTTATTTTATTGTGTGTTATATCGTGATTCAACATTCTTCTCATGTTTATCTGGACAATTGTTTGCATTTGGTAGTTCTTTCTGGTTTTATTTTATGCTCTTTTGTATAATATGTTCTTTTGGTTTGCTTGAGGAAGGCTTCCTCGACCAAGGGGTGTTTCTTCTCGTCCATCTATCTGAAAATTTGATTGTCAAATAGAGGTGGACCTTTATTTGTTGGATCCCTTTCTCATTATAGTGGCTACCAAAAAGAAGGGTATTTCGACCATTTTGAAAAGATTTGGTATGGCCCACCCAGTTCTTCAGACCGACATCCGCTCTCTAAAGTACTAAATCTCCTACTTTGAGTCTATGAGGCTTCACTTTTTGTTCTATTTGATTGCCATCATTTCTTTGATGGCACCTCCTTGAATGTTGTAGTGCTACTGTCTTTGTCTAACATATCGAGTTCTTCTCTTAGTATTTCTTCGTTTTCGATCCTGTTTAAATGATGGGAGGTTTTCTAATTGTGTTCTCCAACTTCAAGAGGGAGCACAACTTTGGACTCGTAAGTAAGGCAAAAATGGGTTTCACCAGTGGTGGAGTGTGGCGTAGTTTGGTAAGCCCAAAGAACTTGTGGTATTTCTTCGGCATAATTTCCTTGGGTCTCATCTAACCTTCTTCCCAAACCTCGTAATAACACCATGTTAGTTGCTTCGGCTTGTTTGATGGTTTGTGGATGCTCCACATAAGTTAAATGTTGAGTAATTTTGAGATCGGTCATTAGAGCTTGGAAAGATTTTTCTGTGAAGTTTGTTCCATTGTCGGTGACGAAGTATGTTACAACGGTGATCTTAGCCGAAGGTTCGACTTCTATTCACTTTGTAAAGTAGTCGGCCGCCACAACCAAGTACTTTAACTGCCCAGGTGCTAATGGGAACAGTCTAAGGATGTCTGTTCCCCATTGAGCTAACAGCTAGTGTGCGCTCACTGTGTGGAGTTCTATTGGAGGAGTCAAATGGACGTCGACATATTTCTGTGCCTTTCATATTTTTGTACAAATTCATGTGCGCCCTTCTTCATCGTCGACTACAAGTATCTGGCTCTTAGAACTTTCTTTGCCAAAAATTTTCCTCCAATATGTTGGCCACATATTCCTTCATGGACCTCTCTTAGTACGTAAGTTGCTTCTTCATTGTCTCTGCTTATATAGTGCCCTTCTATTATGGTGAACATGGATGCCCTTTGCGGATTTCAGAGCTTAATTAATGTTCACTCAGGAGGATCCCACTAAAAATGTACTTTGTTATCGACGCCATGCAATTGGTGGTATATGCTTGGATTGCAAGTATGGGGGTGATGGCTTCGATACTTGGCGAGTTTAAAGTCCCTTTCTAATTTAGATACGACATCGACACTCGTATTTTTTTTCCCTTGGAATGTACTCTATCTTTATTTTGTCAAACATATTCATTTTAGATTTGACTAAAGCCAACTACTTCTGTAGCGTTTGGTGGTTGACTTGGTAGTCCCCTTTTATTTGGGATGCTACTAACTGGGAGTCTATTTTTACATTGATGTGTCGATCCCCATCTCTTCGGCTAGACTGGGTCCTATTAGGAAGGCTTCATATTCCGCTTGATTGTTGGATGTGGGGAACAAGAATTTTAGAGACATCCTTCCACAATTCCAGCTTTATTTTCCAAAATAACCTTGCTTTGCTTCCCATCATATTTTAAAATCCACAAATGAACATCGTCTTTTCTTCAATTTTTCCCTCGTCTGGTACTATCATTTTTCTATGAATTCGACTAACGTTTAGGCTTTGAGTGCCTTTCTTGATTCAAAGGTGATATCAAATACGAACAGTTCTATTGACCATTTGGTCATTCTTCTGGCTAGGTCAAACCAGAACTAGATCTGCTTAATGGGTATATTCTTTTGCGTCGTAATCGAATGGGCGAGGAAATATTGTCTTAGCCTCCAGGTTGGGCGTCGTAATCGTTTCAATAGCTTTTAAAAAGGTAATATGTGTTGGGCGGATCTTGCAATGAAGTAGGACCACATTGCCAACATACCATTAAGCTTTTGTATATCTTTCTTTGATATCGGACTTGTCATTTTAGTTATTTCTTGACATTTTTTGGGGTTATCTTTGACCCCTCTTTCTGTGAAGTAGAAACCTAAGAACCTCCCTACTTTGACACCGAAGATACATTGTTTACGATTTAGTCTCATCTTATACTTTCTGACTTCGACAAAGACTTCTCTCAAATGGGTTACGTGGTCGCACTCTTTCTTGGATTTGATGATCATGTCGTCTATATATATTTCCAACATTTTTTCGATTGGGTTGTGAAAAAATTTATTCATCATTCTTTGATAAATTGCTCTCTCGTTTTTAAGTCTGAATGGCATCACGTTGTAGAAATAGCTATTGAAGTTTCTCACGAATACTACTTTTTCTCTATCTGGTGGATACATGGGAATTTGACTATTTTCCGAATATGTCCATGAACATTAAAAGTTTGAACCTAGACCAACTATCTACTAACTTGTCTATATTTGGGAGGGGTAAGCATCCTTAGGGTCTCCTTTGTTGAGATCGATATAATCAATGCATAGACACCACTTATTATTGCTCTTTTTGATAAGTGCAAGATTGGAGAGCCAAGTTGTATACTTGGTCTCAGTTACAAATTAGCATTTATTAAGTCATCTACTGTTATTTTTGTGGCTTCGACTTTCTCTGATGACTGTTTGCTTTGGTGTTTCGCAACCCATCGACACTTAAAATCAATGGAAAGGTTGTAGTAACCATTCTCGAGATCTATTTTCGGTATCTCATCAAAGATCCATTCAAATAAATATGCATTGTCATTAAAATAGTTGACGATGCCCTGTTTCAAGTATGGTGCAAGATCGGTGCCTATTTTCACAACTCTTCTTGGGTCGCCTATGATCTCTATCTCTTCAAAGGATTTTCCTATCTTTTGTCGCATTTGTCCCTTTTTGGTGGAATTAGCTCCTTCATATATCGTCTCATCATCCATTCGGGCATCAATGTCCGCCATCAGTATATCGACGACCAACACACTTTTTTCTAGTATCACAATCTTGGACTTTAGCTTAGCGTCAATTTGCATTCTTCATCGAAGCTTGAAAGCATTGTTTAGATGCTTTGAGATCGGCTTCTATGGTTCCCACTTCATCATCTGTGACGTGATATCTTAGTTTCAAGTGGACGGTGGATGAAACTTCCCTCAATGCGGCTAGAGTGGGTCTTCCCAAAATTTTACTATAGATGGATTGTTAGTTTACGACTAAAATTGGGTTTTTATGGTTTTTACAGCTCTACCGTTTTCAAAGGTGACCATCAGATCCATGGATCCCAAAGGATAGGTGGTAGATATGTTGAACCATTGCAAATCCAATCCAGAGTAGGGGAGCATAGACCTTGTGTACGCCGTTATTCACTATTAGAACTCATATAAGGAGAGGAATCTAATAGTTCGCGACCCCATGAAATAGGTACTCGTCATAAATGATATCAGCGAGCATCTCTTTTTCTTAGGTTCAACGGGTTTTTTTCAATGGGAAGATGAAATCAACTCATTGAACTTTCTTTTGACGAAATTACAACTACCATGCTCGACATTAGGGATCCCCAAAATTTTATGTTTATGCTAGTTAATAGTACCACTATCTATGCAATTTTTCTTTCATCCGGCTATGACTGAGATTTCTTCCCAAATGGAATATATTTTTCCGCTAATAGCCACGACTTTAGCTAGGTTTTCCCATTGGCTATAAGTGTAATCCGTGATGGCCATCGTAGCGGGTGGTTCCTTGTCTTTCTCATCCTCGGCAATGACTTTACCCTTTCCCTTTTCATTCAGAGCTACATTGGGTTTGTTAGATGATCTTGGTGATCTCATACCCTAACATACCCCTTGCTTTCATTTGTATATTTCGTTAATTTCCCTTTTTGTATCAAGCTTTCGATAACATCTATGAGTTGGACGCATTCTTCGGTTGTGTGTTCGTGCCCTTTCTGAAATCTACAATATTTTCTCTTGTTTGCCCAAGGCCTCTCCCTAATTGGCAATGGGAATTCAATGTTTCCATAATTGAATTCAACGTTGAAACACTCTTTCAAGATGTGCTCCCTCATGATGGTAATCAAGGTGTAACTCTTGTATCGAGGAACGGGACCCCTCTTTTCATTCTGGTTTGTTTTCGTGTTCATCAGAATCAAATATGTCTTTTTTGGCTTTGAAATGTTTTTATATTATATGCCATCATTTGCTTTCTCCAACAGGTTGTTAAAACATCGGGGTACCTTAAGCGCGATGCTCTCTACGAAGTCACTCACTCGACTCAGTCCTTATCTTAGGAGGTAAGTATTGACTCGGTCATTCGCATCTTTAACGTGGATAACTTCCTTCGTGAACCATCCGATGTAGACTCGTAAAGGTTCCTCTTTCTTTTGTCGGATAACTCCCAAAGTTTCGGCCGACTTCAATATTTTTAGGGATGCGGCCAAGTGACTCGTAAACTTCATGCATAACTTTTCCCATGAGTGTATAGATCTTGGTTTCAGGCTCTTTAACCAATCCATTACTTACTTTTCGAGAGTGACGACAAATAGCTTATATTTCATTGGCTCCTTGGTGTTGTGGAATTTGAGGAGGCTGTCAATCCTTTGGCTGTGGTCGTCTAAGTCCCCTGTCTCGTCGTAGTTTTCCATAGGTGGTGGCTTCTTTAATGATTAGGAATTTGACAGTCTTTGATCTTATTTGTGAAGGCGCTTTGGTGATGCCTTTCATCGTCAAAGTTGGATACATTTGAGGAACTCTCCTAGTAGCTACGCCAACGGTGAAAGGAGAGACTTCGGTGCGGTGAACGACTTCTTGTCTTTCTTCATGGTGGTTGCCCTTTTAGCTCTTACTGCAACTTCGGGTCAAAGATCCTTCTTCTGGTGGTCCTTTGCTGCATATTATCACCGACGGAGAGCAACGAGACGGCGGTATCGTGTGGTTGACGCTGCATTTTTGTGAGGTGTTTTTCCTTCAGAGGCTTTTGGAACGGAGATCGAGGTTTCCTAGACCATTGGACCTCCGCCTGGAACTAGATTATGGTTGTGTTCCACCTTGCTAACCGTTCATTCTGCATGTGTTAAAGTGGGATTGTCTCCGAACGGTAACGACAAAGGTACGGAGGAGCTCTGTAGCCTTTCGTTCTACATCAAGTTGTGGTTAATCTGGAACTTCGAGCATTATTGCTGGGTCAATAGAAAGAATGGTTGTCCGACCATCCAATTGGGTGGTATGTGGTGGAGCTTCAATCGTCACGTTCGTCGTTTGGTGATGGTCTTCTTGGGGGGCCATGGGTTAAACATAAGAGTTTTGAATGGTGATGGTGAGATGTGGATATAGGATTCCCTCAGACGGCGCCACTATTCAGTACCAGAGTCACTGAATATCGAAGCTTGACTTGGATAACTTGTATTTTGGAGAGGTGATAAAGTAGGATTCCTTCGTCAACTTCTCGTGTAAGAATTGGTGCACTTGCACATAGCTCGACGATCAAGTAAGATTTTGCTAGAGTACGAGTGAAATTTATGTTAGAATTTGTGTGTACCTCTATGACCTAAGGAATCTGGTTTATATAGAAATATCTTCTAAGGTTTTCAGAATCTTCCTATGATAATCATTAGGGGCCAGTAGATGACTATTGGAGCTTCCCTCATGGTGTTGGACAAGTTTCCTTTTGCTATGTGATAGGTGGCTGCCATCTAGTGGCTACGATTGTGGTAGGGTTTTCGTCCAATGGTAGTGGTTGGAAGTTCAGGTGACCTAAGGTAGACCATCCCATTGGATTCCATTTGATTGAGCGTTTTGCCCTAAATTTGAGAAGGTTTTATTGTGTAGCGTATTGAGTTCGGGTCGACCCGATATTGAGCTTGGCCTAAGTGGACGTGAGTCCGACCCAATACATATTTTATTTTGTTTTGTTACTTCTTAAACAAAATTTTAGATTGTCTGTGAAAAAAGAATTGCCACCTATTTTATTTAAGGAAAAATCAGATAACATATAAATATATTGATCTTGAACCAAATATTCAGATTCAAGAGTCAATTGTGAGGAGAAAAAGAATCATCACCCTATGTCGTCTGTTAAAAAAATTATCCTATATATCATCCGTTAAAAAAGGTACCCTATAATTAATTTTATACAAACTGTTATTTACTTAAAAAAAAATAAAAAACAAAGATAAATTATTTACATTAATCATAGGACAAAAATATTTTTTTAATAATTTTGTTTGACAAGGAAATTGCTTTGATCTTATGTATTGCTTTGTGCAATAGAGAAATCAAAACACAAACAATTTTTAGTATAAAATATTTGACAAGTTGGTTTCATTTTATTATTCAACTTTAACTATCTATTTACTTTATTCTAAACAAAGAGTTAAGGATTAAAAAGGAACTTCATTGAAAATAAAACACAAATAAATAATCCTAATATTTCTTCCTTTGTTTTTCATTGGCTGAAATCATTTTTATAGACTATCAAAATTGTTTTTCTATTGGTTTAAATATGGGTTAAAATGGATTTGAATACTCCAATGATTTAGCTGGTTTCTTTATTTTTATTTTATTCATGTCATTCGAATATGGTTCAGATGGGGTAAACCCATTTCCCAACGTAAAATAGATCCGAGAGAGGCTTCGTAAAATAGATCGGGGTGATACACGGAGGGTTGAAATTTTGCTTTATTCAGTGATTATATTCTTTGATAGTGTTGGATATTTTTCATGGATTTAATTCATATAAACTGTCCGTGTATAGAATATTAACTCAATCAATTCTCAGTCAACCGTTAATCATCAAAGATATTTGATTTTTACTATAAATATTTACAAAATAATCTCCATGATTTTTACTATAAATACCTCTAAATTAATATTTCATCTACAAGAAAACTTTTCATTTGTTTGATTTCATTTTTCTGATTAAGATGAGTTAACTAAAAATATGAACTTTACGGTGTACTATAGGTGCAAAAAAAAAGGAGGAACGTTACAAAATACTTCATCCGCGCGTAAACACATTAATTATTTCATTTATTTCTATCTCACATTATTTGTCATTTTACAGTACCAATACAACATTAATTATTTTTTCTACTAACATATATATTTTTTATTGTATCACAACTTATCAAAGATCTCTACTAAATACAATTAATAATGATATTTACGTAATTAATAAATTCATTTTATCATTGAAATCAACACAATTAATCATTTTTATAAGAATTGTGCATAATTCAAATGAAATATTTAAAATGATACGAAATAAGTAATATGTAAATATTAATAGCATACATTACCTCAGTTTTTTACGCAGAGTAACAGACAATAGTATATAAAAAAAAGCACCAAGTGATAAAATACTTATACAAACATATATTTACATATATGCAAATCTAACAAAAAATAAAGTAGTATACCTCAACAAAACATAACACGTAAATAAGAAAATTTAATGTAAAAGTACGTACCACTAGTACCAATTTCGTCTTTTCGATTTTTCTTCCGTGGATTGGTAATAGAGAAAATCATGTAAGAGTGGCGCCATGAAAAATCAACTGTAATTTGCGAAATGACATATTCAAACACTTCTCCATTTTCTCCCCTCTTTTTTTATCCAATCATCTCTCCCTTTTTCTTAAACACTTAACCTCTATCTATGTGTCTAATTAGATAAAAAATCTGATATTTTCTTAAACCATAATAAAATGGCCCTCATTTCTAGTTTATATATTTTTATTTGGTTATTTTATTTTTATTAGTTTTATGAATATATTTTTAATAATCGAACATAATTTTGGGTCCACATCATGTTAACCTTAATTTTCTTAAACCTAAACTTTCCTTATAAAATGCTTAACTTAAACCTTCCTCCATAATGCAAAATCAGTCTAATTTCTTCAACCATTCTAAGAATTCATCAACAAAAATTCATCCTAAGAATGCTACAATGAAAAATACAAACACAAAACTTCTAATGCATAAACAGTAGAGGTTTAAAAATGCATCAACAACAAACACATAGGTTAATAAACTTCTAAAACTGCATTAACAAAAATGGTTTGGGTTTTGTAATTTCTAGATTTGTTGATTTTTCTAGATTGAGAATTTAAGGATTTATGAATTTGGGGAAGAAAATAAATAAAAAAGAAGAAGTAGCAGATGACCTTTTTATTGTGCCTATTTACTATCAAAATGCTCTATATGATGTGACATCCACGTTTATGTGCCACTGGGTCACTTAACGTGACACTTCCGCACCTCTAACAAGGCTCATTGACTAAGGGAGAATTTTGATTGACATCAGAGAAAATGGAGGAGCTTTCTGATGTAGCGTAAATTTGAGGTAGCATGTTGACAGGCTATTAAGGTTTTGTACGTGAAATCCTAAGGCCGCTACAAGCTAACATGGACGACAAGTTCATCTTATAGTGGCCTATGTTTTCCTCACTAGTGTTGCCATGCACCTTCGTCTAACAATGAATCAATTTCTCCAAAGATAGTGCAAAACTTTGCTTAGGTTGTTCAAAATTGCAATTGTGATATCTCTATGCATCAACTACCTCTACCTTGTATCAAGGGTGAAGTATCTATTCAAGTCTCTGAAGAAGAATACTAGGCCAGTCTGGAGTCTTTTAGAAATCATCTCCATGGTAGGATTGTACTGGCTAAAGAAGACAAAGCCCTAAAGATTGGAAACATGGGATGCAAGTTATCCACCCTATGGGAGTTAATTGGTCGTTGGGGTTTGATCTCCTTGGGTCATGGATACTACGAGCTTTCGCTTACAACTACAAATGGCATGAGAGAGGTTATATCCTCTCCTTCTCGGAGCCTTAAGCTTGGCATTTTGAGAGTGTAAAATAGGATTTTTAGTTAAACAAATTGCTGAAGTGTTATCGCAAAAAATTGGAATTTTACTCTTATAAAGTTTGTAATCCTCTAGCGGATGCCTTATCTCTTTTGAAATGTATTCTGCTTCTGCAGTGAACATAATAATCTTGCCTTATCTCTTGCTTAACTAGGAGATCATATTTTTACCAAGAAATGTGCAGTTTCCACTAGTGCTTTTTCTTTCAAGCTTATCTCCTACATAATCAACATTGCATAATCCGTCTAACCCATACTTAGAGGATTTCTTATAAAACATGACAAGGTTAGTAGTGCCTTTCAGATAACTATAGATCCTTTTTACAGCTGTTAAGTGAGATTCTTTTGGATCAGACTCAAACCTGGTACACACACACTAAATAAAATTTCAGGTCTGGAAGTAGTTAAGAGAGCAAGTTGGATGCATTGGGGGTACTCATGGGCTTGCATTCATCTATCTTGAACTTCTTGAGAAGTTAGTTAGTCTACTTGATATGATGAATCAACACACCATTTTGATTTTGTTGGATCTGAATTGCTAAGAAAAACTTCAGTTCTCCCATCATACTCATTTGGAATTCATGTTGCATCAACTTAGAAAAATATTGACAAAGCTTGTTGTTACTTGAACCAAAGATAGTATCATCTACATAAATTTGAACTTTGAGATGGTCATTTTTAGAGATTATCTAAATAGGGTAGTGTCAACTTGTCCTTTCAAAATCATTTTCAAGTAAAAAATTGTTTAGTCTATCGTACCAAGCTCTTGGTGCTTGTTTCAGACCATACAATGATGTTTTATGTTTAAAACATGGTCTAGAAACTCAGAATTTTCAAAACTTAGAGGTTGTTTAACATACACTTCCACATTTATATAACCATTTAAAAATGCACTTTTCACATCCATTTGATATAAGATGATACAATTATATACAACAAAAGATAATAAAATGCGAATTGCTTCTAACCTTGTAATCTAAACCTTCCTATTGTAACCTTGAGCTAGCAATCGAGATTTGTTCCTTATAAATTCTCCTTTCTCATTCAACTTACTCCTCAATACCCACTTGGTTAAAATAGGCTTCTTTTCCTCTGGTCTGGGTACAAGATCCAAAACGTCATTCCTATTGAATTCATTGAGCTCTTCTTGAATTGCTAGAATCCATCCATTATATGATATGACTTCATCTATAAAGGTTGGTTAGATTTGAGAAACAAACCAAATAAAGATTTATCTTTTAGAGCATATATGATCTATAGAGGATCACTTGTGTTCCCTATAATAAGAGAGTCTGGATGAGATGATTTATACTTCTATCCAGTTCTAAATTCTAGAGGGTCTTGACTTGTTATGACATTATGTAATATCCTATGTTGTTTTGTTTGTATCCTCTGAAGTGTTTAGTTCCTATGATTTTCCTATATCTTCTAGTTTTGTTGGCTCCTCTAGTTTGCTTGTTTCCTTTGGGTTTTGATGTTCTACAAATCATCATCTAGCTCTGACTTTTTATTGTCAAGCCGATTGTCATCAAACTTAACATGAATTGATTCCTCAACAATCAGTATTTCATTGTTGTATACTCTATAGGTTTTAGACCTTTTAGAGTATCCCAAGAAGATGCACTTTTGAGATCGTGAGTCTAACTTGCCAAGTTATTCTTTGGTGTTCAGAATATAGAATGTACACCTAAACTGATGAAAATAAGATATTCTAGGTTTTATTCCTTTCCATAGTTCATAAGGAGTCTTATTTAGAATAGATCTGATAAAGACTCTATTCTGAATATAACATGTGGTATTCAATGCTTCTGCGCATAAGTGCTTTACAATATTCATCTCGTTGATCATAGTGCATGCCATTTCTTGAAGAGAATGACTTTTTCTTTCTAGAACACCATTTTGCTAAGGTGTTCTATGAGAGGAAAAGTTGTGTAAAATTTCGTTTTCTTCACATAAGTTTTCAAAAAGATTATTTTCAAATTCACCACCCTAATCACTATGAATTTTTTTTGATTGAAAGACATTTTTAACTATGCACATGTTTAAAGAAGGTAGTGAACACCTTATCTGCCTCATCCTTGTGTCTAAGGAATTTAACCCATGTCTATTTGGTATAATCTTCAATAATTACAAGTCCATACTTTTTACTACTAATATAGGAGGTTTTTACTAGATCAAAAAGATCTATGCATAAAAGCTCAAGAGGTTTGGTTGTGGAAATAATGTTTTTAGAAGAAAAAGGGTTTTTAGTTTGTTCCCCTTTTTGGAAAGCCTCACAAAGAACCTCTGGTTTGTATTTGAGATTGGGCAAGCATCTAACAAGTTGGAGTTAGTTTAATATTGAGATTTATCTCAAATTTGCATGGTCTAATCTCTTGTGCCATATCAAATGTTCCTAGTTTACAGATACAAGTCATTTAACCTCTTGTTTTTCTAAATTAAAAAGATTTATTTTGTAAAGATTGTTTTCCTTGTGACTAATAGAAAGAATAGGCCCATCAATTTGACTAATTGCCTTACATGATTTTTCATTAAAGATAATATCATAACCATTGTCCTTAAACAAACAAAACATTTTTAATAAAAGAAAAAGAAACCTTTACCAACTATACCATGACCAATTATTCTTCCTTTTCGGTATCCTCTAAATCCAACTGTTTCTCCAACCTTTAGGGTTAGGTATTTGAATATAGACATTTCTCATATCATGTGTTGTGAACTGCCACTTGTATTTCTATGTTTTTAGCATAGGACAAGATGCTTTGTTATGTCATTTCTTAGAACGTACAACACAAACAACCTTAGGAAAAATAATATTTGTTGTTGGTTCTTAAAATCTTATTCCTCTTTTTTCATTTATGCTAACACCATAGATCATTGAAACGTGCTTACTTCTATCTATGTCGTTAGGAAGAAACTTTTGAAAAGCTAATTCGTATCTGACTGAGTTACAGATCTTATCACTTTCTCTCTCTTAAGTTTTTCAAAATCTTTTTCAAGAAAGTTATATTTTTCAATCAAATTGTAAGACCCATTATCATTTGTCTAGAATATGATAATTAGACTCATACACCTCAATAAAACATAGGTAACTAATAATGAATAATAAATTAGAATCACCATCATAACTGAAAACTACATTCATAAATATAGTTTACAACTTGTTTAGCAGATTCATAAACTATTACATCTTGAAAACAAACTACGATTGACTGATTATATTATAAGGCAAAATATCAAATTCTAATTCCACGAGTTTGAAACTGATCTTCTTATGCTAAATTCATGTCTCATGTTCCTCCAGCTGCTAAATAAAGAAATAAATGGGGTGAGATAAAATATCTCAGTGAGTTCTGAAAAATAAATGGGAAAACAGTCTCAAAGAGTTTCTTTCATAAAAGTGTATAAAACATGAAAACAATTTTACATCTCAAGTTAAAACTCTCAATTTAATTTTTATAAAATTTTTACTTATAAAAATATTATTATTATTATTATTATTATTATTATTATTATATTATTATTATTATTATTATTATTATTATTATACACATTTTTTTCTTCTGAAAAACATATGCATGACCTCAAATCTTTTCCTTTGAAATAAGGAACAGTTGCAGAATGATGTGGGTCACCAAGATAATTGACTCCTGATTGGTAAAGGTGGTTTGGCCCAACCCCAATCACCGTTTTGATTGTTCTCCTTTACCTGTTATTCCATGTCTGAAATAACCTGAATGTCCCACCGTGAATAAGGCGATGCATGATATTGTACTAAACTTAAGATGTTTTGTATGAAATGTCTTTATTATGTCATATATGAAATGCATCCTTCATCCACAACAATTATAAATAAATTATCGATATACTAAACCCATAATAATTTAATTGTAAGTCCTTAATTCAAAATAGAAATCATAGGCAGAAAAAGAGTCATGAAAATAGTAACAACATCAAAGTCATGACAATTATAACAATAACAAAGTCATGAACATAATAACAACATAAGAGTCATGAAAAATCATTTGGATGCCTTTTTAAAACACCTATATGCGAAAATTCCATTTTCTCACACTCTAATTCTCCTAATCTGTAATAACCCAAAATAGTTTATTTAAAAAAATTCAGTGCCTAAAACCATCATACTAAAAGAAATTAATGTAACAAAACTAACAATTTCACATACACATCAGAGGCAACAGCAGTAACGACCAGAAATCGTGCTCGACAAGCATACTCAGCCTTAAATATAGTTATGAGCATCTAATTAAATTTTTGTAACATATAATTTGCAAGACCCTTAATTTTAAACTCTAATTTATGCAATTTTAGTATATTTGGTGTTGAATTGCTGAGGCATTTAGCCCAATTTTAATTCATTTTGCCAATTAAATATCAAAAGCATATTTTATTAGAGTTTATTTTATGTTCTTTATATTTATATTTTTATATATTTAGATCCGTTTAAAGCTATTCGTCGAAGAATAATTTATTTATGTTGCGAAGAATTTAAAACTAGACAGTTTTGTTAATAATATCTCTTTTGAGCTGCAACGGGGGTAGATATTTTAATCAAAATAGTTGAGATGTGTGTGAGAGTTATAGATATTTTTTGGTTGGGTTTAAATATATATATGTTAAGTGATGGTAGAAAATTAGAATCACGAAGCAACACTTTCCTCCTTGCCTCGCAACTTCTTTCTTCTTTTCTTTCTCTGCTTCGCGAAAATGTGTTGGTGGGTTTCAAAACCGCCAAACACAAAACCTCACTTCTCACCTAGATTTAAGCTTCCTCCCGCAAAGTGACATAAGGGAAAGTTCCACGCTACGGTGCTAGTGAGCCAACTTTTGAAGCGTCGTGCGAAGAGAAGTTTTACCGGAATTTAATCACAGTGTCGTAATCAGCCGTTAAAGCTACAACGAAGGTAAGGGATCCTTCTAATCTTTTAGTGTGCATTTAGGGCTTTCTATGTGAATTTGTGAGGTGTGAATTTGGTGTGTTTGATGTGTGGATTTGAAGAAAATGAATTTAAGGTGTTTTATGTGGAGTTGAGGAAATTGAATACGCATTGCATTAGGGTGCTTGGCACGCGAGTCATTTTTGATATATTGTGATGGTTGTATATGTGTACTTGATTGTAGTGTGTAAATTGTGTCGTATTTGGTGTTTGTGATTGATTGAATTGGAGTTGAAAGTGTTTGAATGACATTGGTGCGTTTTCAAAATTGAAAATCTGGTATTTTTCCAACTGTATTCGAATACAACAAGGTTTTAGTCGAATACAGATATCAAGTTTTTGCCAATGACTTCGCAGTTGTATTCGAATACAAGGTGGTTGTATTCGAATACAAGAAGTGCATGATTTTTCACTGTTTCCGCAGCTGTATTCGACTACAAAGAGGCTATATTCGAATACAATAGTGCTGTTTGTGCTGTTTTTCTACTATTTTCGCACCTATTTTCGAATACGACAGTGCATTTTTGTCCAAAACTTCATTTTTCAACCTTGTTTATGCTTGTTTAGCATATGCAAACCCTTTCTAGATGTATGTCAAGTTGAAAGGTGGTTTTGTGCATTTAAAATTTAAATGCTATGTGGTATTTGTTAATTTCGGTTGGTGATCCTTTACAATTTTGTGGAAATTTGGGCTTTGCCCTCAGATGAGAACCAGTGTCGTTCTAGGGCGTGGCGTAGCGATGGGTTGGTTTGTGATCGAAAGCAGTGGGGCTTGATGCCGCTCATGGATTCTCAGTACCCAATCACCCTCAATTAGATTAATGATCAGCTTAGGGTTCTATTTAAGAATTTTATTTATTTCCCTTTCTTATTTCAAGGTTGTGGTTGTAAAAAGGGAAGTTATGTATTTGAAACAGATTATTTTAATCGATGTATTTTATATTTGGATACCTTGGATTTTCATTCCAAAAACTATTTCCGTTGTTTGTAGTTAAGTATGATTTTGTCGTCGTGTTACGATTCAAATATTTTATCCAAAAGTATTTTCTTCATTTATGGATTTAACTTGGTATTTTTATCAATTTATTTTGAAAAAATATACACTAGCGCTATTAAAAATTGGGGTGTTACATTGTGGTATCAGAGCTTTGTTTTAAATTTCTTTAGGGCTGTGATTTGGGTGTCCTAAGCTGATCAAGAGTCGAGGTTAAGGGTATCAAGTGACTGGAGTCCACGTGTACTTTGTGTTTTGTTGTCTTTGGTCAAGCATGATATGCTTATGTAGTTTATTGTTTCTTATACGAAAAAACGTGCCTTGTAGCACTTTAGTTGGAAGAGTAGTTAAAACATAGAACATTAGTCGACTTTGGTCAACGAGTGTCTCTGAATTCCTTAAACGTACCGGTCTGGGAAAGACAGGGTTGAAGCGAATAATGACAGCATGGGATTTATGAAGTGATTCCAATGATACAGAAGCTATGTTATTGGTTATAACTTGAAGATGTTATTGGTGTGAGAACTGATATGGGATTTCAAGTAAGGATCTAAGTGGATAAATTTTTTTTTTAAGAAAAGTATTAGATGTTTTCCTGGTAGATTTCATGACAAGACTGGGTGAAGTTTGATAACTGTCAAAGAGATGTGAACACCATGGAACTGTTGAGAAGACGAGGCTTCCACTTGGAATAGCAGTTGGTGCTTAGGTGTCAACGAAGGATGTTTGTATTGAAGTTAAGGTGTGCTACACATTAGGGGTGAATATTACCTTGGTTAGGCAAAGGACGCTTTGAGGAATAGTCGATACCTTGAAGGGTAAGGTCGAGCATTCGAGTTAAACTAGATTCGTGACATAGATTGTTAAGTATGAATCTCATGACGATTATAGGAGTGAGAGTATATATTTTGTTGGTAAGTGACAAATCTCTGTATGGTTTAGGAGATGATAAGTATGAATAGTGATTGTAGATGAAACTATTGACGCGTAAGTGGGAATTTTGAGTGATGTTTGGGTAAACAGAACGAGTTAAGCCTTGATGTATTGAACCACATGTTGCTATTAAGTGGAATTAGAAGTATAGAGTACATGAATACTTAGAGATTGTTGCAATGAAAGCTTGGAGTGTCTATTAAAGGATGGTAAACACTAAAAGAGTGTGAATATTTTGATAAGTTAAAGGGATTAATCAAGATTTGATTTGGGACCCTAAGATGGTTGATCTTTAAGTCGACGATTAAAAATCCACGAGGTTGGATGGACGACCAATTGACGCCTTAAGCATGTATGATCAAGGGAGTTGAGGTAGGCAAGTGATAAATGATTCATGTTATGGATGAGAGTGTTTGAAGATTTACTGATAATGTTGGTTTACGATTAGAAGAGGTTTCATTAGTGAGATTACTAAGGCGGTTAGAGTCAATGATGAATAAGATCTTGTATTGTATCTTTAGAGGAAATGGATGAATTTAGACGGTGTAATGAGTATTTGAATATTTCAAGAATCAAATTTTATAATTTTATTGAATGACATAGCGTGAATAAGAAGAAATGTAACAGATGATTTATGATTTAGTTGTTGGTCTTGGGAAGTCAAGCGTTAAGATTTGAAATGATTGTTTCAGTGACTAGATGGACGATGAAAGGTATGTGGATCTTGGAGATATTTTACTACAAAGTTATGAGGATGAGGTTAAAGATAATTATTTAGGAGATGCTTATTGGGAACGTTTGAGGAATAATTCTTTAGGACGTTCGATTGTTGGGACTCTTTCAATTTGTACCTCGGTGAAGATTGAGAATGAATAAGAAAATCCAGCGAGTGAACTAAATTTTGGAAAATGTGCCATGAAACTTGTTGAAGCAGCACACGAGTATATAACTTATGTCAATTAAGGATTCATAAAATGAATTTCCTCACCCGTAAATCAGACATTGTTATTAGAAGGGTATGCCAATGAATTCAAAGGCACCACTTGAATGCATGTCATAGGGGTACGTTATTGTGTTCGTCAATCAAAGGAGTTAAATGTTTGTTTGGTAGGGAAGAATTGAGCATTGAATGAAAAAGTTTGGTGGTAACTAGTAAGGCTTGATTTATTGAAATCACTTTAATGAAGAAAGACGAAGTATGATGGAAGACGAGCTAAGAAAATAAAGGATTCTAGATGTTGACCACATGGACAGTTGAATGACGGTAAAGGTGAAAAGTGTTTTGAGATATATTTTAGATGTAGAATATTTAATATGGGGTGTGGAAATTTGGAGGAATTAAGATTTTGTCGAATTGTTGAAGAAATTCGTAAAGACCAGGATGACAATCTTATCTGAAGGAAGAAAAGTTTAATAGAAAGAGGAAAGACAAAGAAAATTAAGTTAAGATGGATGATATTTTGGAAAATGACGCACTTTGGGGTGTACCAATTGTGGCTGTCAAAGAAGAGATCAATTTTTGGAAAAAGACATACAAGAGTAAGCTAAGTAATGATTTCGAAATAATGAAGATGTATCAAGGTTCAAGGTAGAAATTTAAGGTTTGTATAATTGGAAAAGTAATAGAGTGAGTATAATGTGTTTGACCTGTCATAATGATAAGATAATCATCAAACTGCAAATAAAGGATGCGGCGAAATGGAGAAGGATCAGACTGAATGTTGGCAGCAGATGTAGGAAAAATTATTTTCGGGTTGTCCAGAATTGCGAAATATGTAGAAAATTGACTAGTGAAACGTGAATTTGAGGTGTTAGGAATGAGACAGATGTAGGTCTTAACAAGTGAATGAAATTCAAATTGCATTTTGTTGGGGACGTGACTCTGGAAATGAAGCACTAAACTCGAAGGAAGTTTGTGTGGTAGGTGGTATAGTCCCGGCATGTTGTCGAAAATATTTGGGGAAACTTTGATCACCGATCAGATGTTGGGAGGTGATTATTAAAGTTATAATTAGACCAAATCCTGATAAGAACACTGTGGGTTGGTGTAGTGGTGCGACTAAAGAAAACGAGGATTTGTGGACAATGGAGAAATTAAGGAGTTCTCGGCGTTAATGATTGTTTTATGCTCAGGGTGTTGGTGTCATACTTAGTGTTTCGGTTTGGCACCTAATGGATGGTTCATACCAAGTGAACGTATATGAGACTATGTGGCATAGTTCTGGACGATTGTACTTCATCGATAGGAAAATAAGGGAAACTCAGTGGACCTTGCGAAGGTTGTTAGGCCACTTGTGCCTCAGGATAGCTTTAAGTCCAAGTCAAAGGGAGCATTACTACAGTTAGGTTAAGATGGTGTAAGCCATCATCATGGCTTTTGGTTACTTATTGACAAATTTAGGGACTGATCGTCCTTAATCTCTTGTTGATAGTAGACAAAATCATGTTGAATGGAACGGGCAAGTCTTACCGACTATGATAGTGTGTAAAATCATTAAGTACCCTATCAGAAGGGATAGGCGATTCTTTCTTCCCGTAGGCATGACGAAACAAGTTCTAGCATGTATGTTGAATTTCAGTGCAAACCTAGTGTGGTTATTACTCTTACTTTAAGTTTTGAGGACGAAACTTCTTTTTGGAGGGTAGTAATGTAGGACCCTTAATTTTAAACTCTAATTTATGCAATTTTAGTATATTTGGTGTTGAATTGCTCACACATTTAGCCCAATTTTAATTCATTTTGCCAATTAAATACCAAAAGCATATTTTATTAGAGTTTGTTTTAAGTTATATATATATATATATATGTATGTATGTATATATTTTTATATATTTAGATCCGGTTAAAATTATTTGTCGAACAATAATTTATTTATGTTGCGAAGAATTTAATACCAACAATTTTGTTAATAATATCTCTGGTTGCTAAAAATTTTACCTGTCAATTGAGCTGCAACAAGGGTAGATATTTTTATCAAAATACTTGAGATGTGTGTGAGAGTTATAGATATTTTTTGGTTGGGTTTAAATATATATATATATATATATATATATATATATATATATTGTTTTGAAAAGTTAGTATATATATATATGTTAAGTGATGGAAGAAAATTAGAATTAGGAAGCAACATTTTCCTCATTGCCTCGCGACTTCTTTCCTTTCTCTGCTTCGCGAAAACGTGTTGGTGGGTTTCAAAACCCGCAAACACAAAACCTCATTTCTCACCTAGATCTAAGCTTCCTCCCGCGAAGTGACAAAAGGGAAAGTTACTCACCTCCATGCTACGGTGCTAGTGAGCCAACATTGGAAGCGTAGTTTAACTAGAATTTAATCGCGGTGTCGTAATAAGCCGTTAAAGCTACAACGAAGGTAAGGGATCCTTCAACACTTTGATGTGTGGATTTGTAGAAAATGAATTTAAGGTGTTTTTGTTGGAGTTGAGGAAATTGAATTTAATGAGTTTTGAGGTGTGGGTGGTGGTGATTTTTTCTTGGTGTGATTGATGTGTTCAGGGGTAATATTATGAATGTTGAAATTTTCTTTATGTTTAAAGATGTGGAGTTTTGAATAAATGCAATTTGTGTGTGGTTATTGTGTAAAATGAATTGATGAGATTGGTGTATATGGTGATTTGAATTCGATGTGAATTGTGAATTCAATTTCATGTGATTTGAGGATTATATGTGTTGAGTATGCTCTGTGTTAAATTTGAAAATCATTAGTGTTAAATGGGAATTAAAAATGGGGATTATCGCCATGGTGATAGTGGTGACCA
This sequence comes from Cicer chorassanicum, assembly GCA_037974735.1. Classification (NCBI taxonomy): domain Eukaryota; kingdom Viridiplantae; phylum Streptophyta; class Magnoliopsida; order Fabales; family Fabaceae; genus Cicer; species Cicer chorassanicum. The sequence continues at coordinate 37,095,518 of JBBPBP010009777.1, read as the reverse complement.
GATGGGCCACGAGATGATTTCATGTGAATTGTTGGTTCATCTTATCCTTACGGGGATTATCGCGTCGTGCTGATCGGTGAAAGATCGCACTTTAGTAAATTGTGCTAGTCTGTGAGCGAATACACCGTGGTAATTAGTATTGACATGTGATAGGCAGTACAATTATGATTTACGTCCCTTCGAGGAGGGTTTTGGTGATATTCCGGAATCATATCCATTGGCATATACGCATTGCATTAGGGCACATGGCACGCGAGTCATGTTTGATATATTGTGATGGTTATATATGCGTACTTGATTGTGGTGTGTGAATTGTGGCGTATTTAGTGTTTGTGATTGATTGAATTTCTGTTGAAAGTGTTTGAATGACTTTGGTGTGTTTTCAAAACTGAAAATCTGGTATTTTTCCAGCTGGATTCGAATACAACAGGGTTGTAGTCGAATACAGATTTCAAATTTTTGCCACTGACTTCGTAATTGTATTCAAATACAAAAAGTGCTGGATTTTTCATTGTTTTTGCAGCTGTATTCGACTACAAAGAGGCTGTATTCGAATACAGTAGTGTTGTTTTTCTGTTGTTTTCGCATCTGTATTCGAATACGACAGTGCAGTTTTGTCCAAAACTTCATTTTTCAACCTTGTTTATGCTTGTTTAGCATATGCAAACCCTTTCTAGATGTATGTCAAGTTGAAAGGTGTTTTTGTGCATTTAAAATTTAAATGCTATGTGGTATTTGTTAATTTCGGTTGGTGACCCTTTACAATTTTGTGGAAATCTGGGCTTTTCCCTCATATGAGAACCAGCGTCGTTCTAAGGCGTGGCGTAGCGATGGGTTGGTTTGTGATCGAAAGCAGTGGGGCTTGATGCCGCTCGTGGATTCTCAGTACCCAGTTACCCTCAGTTAGATTAATGATCAGCTTAGGGTTCTATTTAAATTTTTTATTTATTTCCCTTTCTTATTTCAAGGTTGTGATTGTAAAAAGAGAAGTTATGTATTTGAAACAGATTATTTTAATCGATGTATTTTATATTTGGATACCTTGGATTTTCATTCCGAAAACTATTTCCGCTGTTTGTAATTAAGTATGATTTTGTCGTCGTGTTACGACTGAAATATTTTATCCAAAATTATTTTCTTCATTTATGGATTTAACTTGATATTTTTATCAATTTATTTTGAAAAAAAATACACTAGGGCTATTAAAAATCGGGGTGCTACATAATTCACTCACAAACATCACAACATGCACGTAGCTAAAATTTCAATGGAATTCCTTTGGATCAGATTTCCTTTTTCTTCAATATTTTAATTCTCTTCTTCCGTTCCTTTTTTTTTTCAAACAACTTCAAAATTTTTGTAATAAAATTAAATCCTCAATCTCACATAATATAAAAATAAAACTTTAATAAAAAGAACTCACCGTTTGTGTTAAAAGAGAAGATGAAGTTCGAATTAAATTGGTTTTTGAGCTCCTAATTGCAGTTTGGCTAAGTTCTCCAATTTTGAGTCATTTTCCCTACTTCGAGTTTGATTTCTAGAAATGCAAGCATAGAGTTGGACATGTAAGGTTAAAGAAACGGTGTTAAAGAACTTTAACAGGCTTTTGTGTTAGGATTTGAAAACAATGAAAGAAAACTAGAGCTATGAAGATCGGATGAACGTGGGGTTTGGGGTTTGTTCACGGTAACAAGAAGAAGAAGGAAAAGTGTTTCCAGAAAAAAAAAAATAGAGAAATTCTAAGTGCCCTTATTATAGTGGAAATTATAAGTACAGTGGAAATTATCACATTGCCCTTTATTTATCCAAATATTACATAAGTGCCCATTTCTTAATTAATCAAGATTCAAACTAATTATTTTATTTTAAATTAACAGTTTCATTATTTAACTGTTATATTTAATAAAATAGATAGGTTGTTACACAAATCATTATAGGCTTTTCTTAGAGTTTTTAGTTTTGAAGTCACAAAATGATTTTTATTTAAAAACTCATTTAGAGCAGTTATAAGATCACTACGAGATAGATCAGATAATACCACAATTTCTTCATCATATTCTAAATATGAGTCAAACTGTATATCAACAATTAGAGCCATGTTTGCAACCTCTTCATCATCAAATGATTCATCATAATCATCCAACATAATCAGACTTTTCTACTTGGTCTTGGATTCTTTCTTTTGACTTCTTCTCTCAAGTTTTGGACATTCTGCTTTAAAGTGTCTAGATTCCTTGCATTGGAAGTGTGTGAATTTCTTCTTGCCAATACCTCTTTCTTTCTTATGGTACTTGTTGAAGTCTCTTTGGGAAAGGATATCTTCTTGTGCCACATGCGATGAATCTTCCTTGAAATGAAGGATAATTCCTCAGCCTCTGAATCTTCACTTTGATCCTCTGAATCATCATACTTTAATTCTTCAGCCGCTTGTAGAGTTTTCTTGTCTTTGGATCTGAGAGCCAAAGACTTTTGCTTTTTCTTGTGCTAATGCTCTGCTAGTTCAATCTCGTGAGATCGGAGGGAACTCATCAGTACTTCCATATGAAGACTGTTTAGATCCTTTACTTATGGAATTGTAGTGATCATGGATCTCCATTTGCTTGGAAGACTCTTGGGAATTTTCTTTACATGATATGCAGTTGTGTAGTTTTTCTGAAGCACCCTCAAGCCTGAAACCAGAGTATGAAATTTGGAAAACATCATCTCGATGTCTACATCTTCCTCCATTTGAAATTACCCGTACTTTATGACCAAAAGATTAGCTTTGGTTTCTTGCACCTGCTTACTTCCTTTGTAGGTCAGAATTAGAGCATCAAATATGCTTTTGGCCGCCTCTTCGTTACTGCATTTGTCGAAGTCCTTGATTGTGACTGCATTCATCATAAAAGTTCGAGCTTTATGATGCATCTTAAATTTCTTCCTCCGATCATAATTCATGTTCTTTTTGGATACTTCAGTACCATCATCATTGGTAGGAGCAATGTATCCATCTTCGACCAAATCCCAAAGTTTAGAATCTTGAGAAATGAAAAAGCTTATAAGTCTATATTTCCAGTACTCAAAACGCCCTCCATCAAATAAAGGGGGTCTGTTGATGTTTCCTCCAACATCTTTATCACCAAGGTTCGACATAAAAGAATAATGGATCTTTACTCAACATTGTAAGGTCGAAAAACAAAAGAAATGAAGGTTTGAATTGTGTTTTATAGTTTGAAAAAGTTCTTTGATAAACTTGGTAATTAAAAGCTCATAATGGTAGTTACATCCAAGCTTATAAGTAAATCACACAGAGATTTATACTAACCTCAACTAGTTGGTAGTTACGTCCAATCCCTTCACCCAAAAGGATTTTCTCCAATAATTCAAGCCGAATTACAACACTTAACCTCAACTAGTTAAGTCTTCTTAACTTCTAGTTTACACCTACAAACCGTTGAGAAAAAAAAAACCAGTATCCGGCTAGGTTACAAATGAATGAGTTTGGGTTTTTCTGAAAAATATCTCTCAAGAAGTTGTTTGCAATGTAATACTTTCGGATTTTTCTTTATCAACACTTAGATAAATTTTTAATGATTGTAGAATGTTGAAATGCTTGTTTTTGTTACTTGTAATTGTTACATGTTATTTATGTTGTTTTCAAGTAAGGAAGCATGTCTTGTTATAAAGTTCTTCACAGTAAGGTATGTGTCCTTAAGGGTAAGGCCTATGTGCTTTCTTTTTGAAATACAACCTATATCTTTAAGGGTTTCAAATAAATTTATCCCTTGAGCTCAGAACTAAATCCTATAAATCACTCCTCGTAAAGTAAATGAAATCAAAGGTAGTAAAGGGTACGGGACCACAAGATAGAACAATCAAAGGTTAGACTATCAGAGCAAGCATGGTTTTGGGTGTTTATCTGAGGATTTGACAACTTGTCTTCTCAGAGAATTAATTGACATCTGATCTTTTACTCTAGTCAAAACGTTGACTTTATTATAGCATTGACTTTTTTAGAGCGTTGACTTTTTTTTAGAAAGTTGAATGAGTGTTGACTTTCTTTAGAGGCGGATGAATCAGACGCTTGATGTAGTCATCAGAGGCAGCTTAGTTAGACGCTTGCTTGCATCTCAGATGAAGCAGATCATTGCTTGCATCATTAGAGACAACCGTAGCAGACCATTGCTTTTACCAATGTAGGGCATAAAAGCGGAGTCTTGATGTTCATTTGTACTAATTTGATCATTAAAGGATATAGCATATTATCCTACACAAGCACATGAAAATCTTTTGTTATCATCAAAACAAGAAAATGAATTTTTCTTCAAACCATCTTGGTTCTAACAAATGTTGCTTCTACTAGTGGTAGTTCTTCTTGAATCTCATTTGAAGATTTTAGCTCGTGGACTTCTTGTAATAGTCTATTTCACATTCCAACTTTAGGGATTCATTACACTTGGAGCAATGGAAGAAAAGGAAATCATTTGAGTGAGAAGAGGTTTGATCGAGTTATTTGCAACAATGCTTTTGGTCTACAATCTCTTGTTGCACCTTAATGAAAAACAAATTGGATCACTACTCGTAACTTCTCGAAATGCATCAGCAACCTCGTGAGCATCCTACTTCGTTTAAATTTTTTAAGATGTGAGTTGTCCCATGGAGATTCTTAGCCAAAAAATAAAGTCTCTTGAAACTAAGCTTAAAGTGTGGAATAAAGATAGATTTGGGGATGTCAACCTTTGAGTTTAGAAAGCAATGCAAGATTTGAATCGAATACAACTTATGATAGACAATGTTGGTTATGATGAAGAGCTCGTTACTAGAGAGAACTTACCTCTAGCTAAGTTGGAGGTTGCTGTGAAGTATCAAGAGGAGTTTTGGCAAGAAAAATCCAGGGTCAATTGGCATTTTTATAGAGATAGAAACACTCATTTTTTTAAGAAAATGACGAGAATTAGAAACATTTCAAAGCATATCACTTCGCTTTGCCATGGGGATTCTTTGCTTCAAACTCTAGATGCTATTGAAAATCATGTTTTTTCTTCTGCCAATGAGTGCGTTGATAATTGCTTAATTAATAAGGTTTTTCCTTCTGTTGTTTCTTATGGAGATAATGAGTTACTCACACGTATTCCTTCTTTGGAAGAAGTCAAACATGCAGTTTTCAGTTTGAAGGTAGACTCGGCCCATGGCCTTAATGTTTTTCGCGCTTTTTTATCAAAGGTTTTTGGCTATCATCGTAGAAGATGTTTACAGAGAAATCTTGCGATTTTTCCATACGAGTTGGTTACTTCCTAAATGGAATGCAAATCTTGTGGTCCTCATTCCAAACGTCCCTCAAGCGGATAAAATTGATCAATTTCACCCCTAGCCCTAGCTAATTTCAAGTCTAAGTTCATCACCAAAATTTTATCTTTTGTTTGGTTGTTCTTGCTCAAATAATTATTGTCTCATCAAAGGGGTTTTATTCAAGATTGTCAAATCTCCAACTACATTTGTCTTACCTTGGAAGCCATTAATTTGCCTAATAAGCATACTTTGGGAGGTAAGTTGGCACTTAAAATTTATATAGGAAAAACTTTTGACACTATCGACTAGTGTTTTCTTATTAAAGTCCTTAAAAAATTTGTTTCAATGATATCTTTTGCAATTGGATTGATCTGATTCTTAGGTTTGCTAAACTTTCTATTTTGGTGAATAGAAAAGCTTATGGCTATTTCTTTTGTAGTGGGGGGTGCGTTAGGGTGACCCTATCTCCCATCTTCCTTTTTGTTTTGCAGAGGAGGTCCTCAGTTGAGGCATTAGTAAATTGGTTGAAACTGGTAATACGGGCCTTATGAGTGGCCCTTGAATCATATGGTGTGGCAAGAAACTACTTCTAAAGAGCTTACATACAAGGATGCTTACCTTTTTTGTCAGCCCCGTAGCGATCATGTTGATTGGACAAAATTGATCTACAGTAATAATATCCCTCCCTCTAAATCTACTTTTACTTCGAAAATGTTTTGTGATAATCTCCAAGTTAGAGACATATAAATAACATTTATATATTATTATTATTATTATTATTATTATTATTATTATTATTATTATTATTATTATTATTATTATTATTATTATTATTATTATTATTATTATTATTATATCATTTATGTGTCATTACTAAAATTAATGTATAGTACTTATTACTATCATAATCGTATGATCATGTCCTACATATATGTATCTTGTTCTTCCATTGAAAAGCACAAGAAATAAAAATAAGAGCTTTATGTCTTGGTATTAGAGCTTTTAAGCTGAAAAGCTCTTGATCCAATACCTAAAAACACGGCATCCGCTGCCAACTCAAACAACAGGAATGACCTACCATCATTTGTATCTGTTAAGCTGGACAGAAACAATTATCCCCTATGGAAATCTCTGATTCTACTCGTAGTCAGAGGCTCCAAACTCGATGGATATTTGTTGAGAACAAAAGTGTGTCTTGAAGAGTTTATTACCTCTTCAGACTCAAGCAAGAACAACAACTCTGCTGTTGAGGAATGGCAAACCAATGATCAGCGCCTCCTTGGGTGGATGCTCAACTCGATGGCTACTGAAACTGCAACACAATTGTTGCATTGTGAGACCTCCAAACAACTTTGGGATGAGGCTCAAAGTTTGGATGGAGCACACTCAAAGTCTCAAATCATCTATCTCAAGTTTGAATTTCCCAGCATCAGAAAATGAGAAATGACAATGGAAGACTATCTAATCAAAATGAACAACCTTGCTGACAAACTCAAACTTGCAGGCAGTCCAATTTCAACTTCTGAATTGATCATTCAAACCCTAAATGGTTTGGATTCGGAATATAATCCCATAGTTGTAAAACTATCTGATCAAACTACACTCAACTGGGTGGATTTACAAGCTCAATTTCAAACCTTTGAAACTAGAATTGAGCAACTGAATAATCTCGCCAACTTGACTCTTAATGCAGCAACAAATGTTGTAAACAAGTCTTACCACCAAGGCAACAAGTTCAATTCAAACAATAATTCGAGAAGTTCCTCCTTCAGAGGTTGGAGAGGAGGCAGAGGAATAGGTAGATCATACAAGACACCATGCCAAGTCTGTGGCAAGAGTAATCACACTGCAATAGACTATTTTCATAGGTTCGACAAAACCTACTCAAGATCCAATCATTCAGTAGACAATGACAAGCAAGGATCTCACAATGCCTTCCTAGCCTCTCAGAACTCAATCCAAGACTGTGGCTAGTATTTTGACAGCGGTGCAAGAAATCATGTGACACATCAAACTGATAAGTTTCAAGACTTGATTGAGCACCATGGTAAGAATTCTCTAGTTATTGGTAATAGTGAGAAATTGGAAATTGTGGCCACAGGTTCTTCAAAACCTAAGTCACTCAATTTACATGATGTCTTATAAGTACCTAACATCACGAAAAATCTATTAAGTGTTTCTCAACTGGCTGCTGAAAATAACATACTTCTTGAGTTTGATGAAAATTGTTGTTTTGTGAAGGACAAGTTGACAGGGAACTAAAAGGGCTACTTAAAGATGGATTGTACCAGCTCTCAAGAACTAAAAGAAGCCCCAATGCTTATGTATCTGTCAAGGAGAGCTGGCATAGGAGACTTGGTCACCCTAATAATAAAGTCCTAGACAAAGTCTTGAAAGGTTGTAATGTCCAAGTACCAACTAGTGATAATTTTAGTTTTGTGAGGCATGCCAATATGGAAAATGCATCTTTTACCCTTTAAGTATTCTTCTTCTCATGCTAAGGAACCACTTGAATTGATCCACATAGATATGTGGGGCCCTGCACCAATAATGTCATCCTCTGGTTTTAAATATTATGTGCACTTTGTTGATGATTTTAGTAGTTTCACCTGGATTTATCCCTTGAAACAAAAGTCTGAGACTGTGCAAGCCTTTACTCAATTCAAAAACTTGATCGAAAAACAATTTAATAAAAGAATCAAAGTAATTCAGTGTGATGGTGGTTATGAATATAAACCTGTGCAAAAACTTGCAATAGAAGGTGGCAAACAATTTAGAATGTCATGTCTATATACTTCTCAACAAAATGGAAGAGCTGAGAGCAAACACAAGCACATAGCTGAGTTTGGCTTAACCTTACTTGCACAAGCTCAAATGCCCTTACATTATTGGTGGGAAGCCTTCTCTACTACAATATATCTCATAAACAGATTGTCGTCTCAAGTTACTCAAAATAAGAATCCCTATTCACTCATGCTTCCTAAAGAACTTGACTGTAAGCTTCTAAAACCATTTGGTTGTGCGTGCTGCCCTTGTCTCAAACCTTACAACCAAAACAAGCTACAATTTCACACAACCAGATGTGTTCTCTTGGGATATAGCAACTCCCACAAAGGGTACAAATGTCTCAACTCTGATGGAAGGATTTTCATGTCAAGACATGTCATCTTCAATGAAGACCATTTTCCATTCCATGATGGATTTCTCAGTACAATAAGTCATCTAAAAACAACATTTAACAATCCATCTACTTCTTTCCCTTTGTACAGTGCAGGTAACTCCATCAATGATGCAAGCATACCAATCACTGAAGAAGAAAATTCAGCTGAGATAAACGCAGAAGACCTTCAAGATGTTAACAATGCCACAGAACAAAATGGCAATGGTTCGTTAGAAGTTGACACCACTCATGAAGAGACACCAGACATAGCTCAGCAGAAAAGTGTGGGTGAATCAAGTCTTAACACAAATACAAGTAATGCAGTACACACAAGGAGCAAGTCAGGCATTTACAAACCAAAGCTACCTTACATTGGACTCACTGAAACCTACAAAGACATAATGGAACCTACAAATGCCAAGGAAGCTCTCATAAGACCCTTATGGAAAGAAGCACTACAACAGGAGTTTCAAGCCCTCAAGTCCATCAAAACATGGATAATAGTGCCCCACAAAGATCAAGAAAACATAGTTGATTCAAAATGGATTTTCAAGACAAAATACAATGCTTTCATGTTGTTATTTCTCAATTTCATTTGCTTCCTGATTTCTTTATTGCAACTGTTGCAATGCAATGTTTTTTTAGTGAAGATGAAGATATATAAAGGTGCAGGTATTGTGGAAGCTTATTTTTCGTTGAAATTCAATGCTTCTTTTTTAGTCACCTAGTGGAGGCAAGAGACAGAGTAAGAGAGAAGAGAAAGACGGAGGGTCCAAACGTTTTTCATAAATTAAAGATTTAATCCTCAATTTACTTGTTATATTTGGATTTTTTCTGTATAAAATAATGATATGGATATTAGGTGAACGATGACTTGTAATTTTAGTTGACATGTAACAATTCACACGTAAGCGTTGACTAACCATTAACTAACATTCTTTCAATAAAAGGGTCTAATTGAAAAACGTAAAATAGTTTGAGGATTTGATTACAACTTATTTTTAGTTTAAAAATTCTCAAATAGTTTAGGGACCTGAAAATTAATTAAACCTAAAATGAATAACAAAAGTTTATAAAGACACTAAATCAATTGAAGTGATATAATTCAATCGATTGGAATTGAAAATAAATGGTTGAAACGAGAAATAAATTATTAGAATTGAAAATATAGACAAAATGATACCTACTCGTCGGTGGTCAGTGGAAGGTGCTATAAGAAATATTTTATTTGTTAGGAAAATATATCTTCGAAAGTATAGCGGTCAAAGATGATTATAATAATCAAAGGTTAATATTTGGTGAGTGGTTGTGATTATTTGAAAGAAAATATCATATTTTGGCGATAATGGTTGTTAAAACCGCATATTCATAAGCGTATTTATAAAACCATGAAATTTCTTTTTCTCATTACCATGGTAGGCTTCACACAGCGAACTGGCACAATCCTTAATTGTTCATTAGTGCACCTTTTAGCACGACTAGATATGGTGTTGCACCGACTTGCACGACAACACTAATTGACAAATTATGATATAGACTTTAAAGACTTTAAGAGCATGAAAATGATACATATTTTAATAAATTAGCATGAACTTTATTTATTTTAATTTGGTGAGTAGTAATTTTTGGTTTACTATAATTTGGAAGTATAATAGCTTTAATTTAGATTTAGTTGATTGTGGCGCATTATCTATCTTCTTAACTTAATTCATCTTTTACTCATTACTTTATGTGTGAAGAAACCACTTACTCAAATCCACATTATTTGGTATTCAAAGCTTGTCACCAAGTGGTAATTTTTGTTTTTAAGTTTTATTTGTTCTTTGAAAATATGAAATTTGATTAGTTTTTTGAAATTTGATCTTCTTTTTTGTGTAATCTAGAGTTGCTAGTTGATTATAAGTGTTATAATATGTGCGGAAAGGTTTAGTTTGATTATTGCTTGCTTCATTTTGTGTGAAATTCAAAATATGGAGCTGCTAGAAAAAAGAATTCGTAGATTTTTTTTTTGAATTACATCATCTTCACTTGCAACTCTCTTTGATTCAAAATTTCATTTGTAAACTTATTTTTTATGTTATTTCTTCTATACATGTCTGATTTTGAAAATTCAAAAGTCTAATTTGATTAGAAAAACCAGAGAAATGCAAATATCTACAAGTGATGTAAAAATGTGATTCTGCACAAAAGCACTTTTGAAAATAAAGGCATTTTGCAACAAAACAATAAAAATCCTACAATTGTGCACATTGAAACATCAAACATTTTTTCATTGTGTTAACTCTTGTAGGCATGAAAATTTTGAATTTAGTACTTTACCTCTCACATATTTGGATCTCTTAGTCATTTAGTTATAATCTTTTTTATTTCTTTAATAATCTATTTGAGTGTGCTTTCGTTTACTTAGTTTTTCTTGTTTGTCAATTTAAATTCTCTTAATTTTGTCTTGGAATTTTCGTTCTTGAAACTCTTGTGTTGATGCATTCTTCTTGAATTCTTCCTTGGGTTTTTTTTTAAGAACTTAAAAGAGGAGTTTGAGTGGAAAAAAGCAACAAAAAAAAAAAACGCATCATTGAAAAAAGCCATTGTTGAGTGATATACACGAGTGATACATTTCTTGAGTTTAAAATCTTATTGAGTGGTGAATGCCTTATTTTTATTTTTTTAACTTGTTCTTGTTATTTACTTGATTATTGTGACACTTGTTAATTTGTTGTTGTTGAAATCATGAGTGGAAGTGAACAAAATCCCCCCTTCTTCTAGAATTGCTTTTCTTATGGGCCATTTTACAAAAAAAATGGAATACTCAAATGAATGCCTTAAGGGAAGAGTTTGTGAACGAAAGAGATAGAAAATCTCATTATGGAAGATAATCTCAAAATAAAGACGGGTTTAAAATTGAGAAAGAAATAAGATATAGAGGTTATGATGAGAAGGAAATGAGGTATGAGAGGATATTTAAAGAAAAAAGAAAGATATGAAAATTATGAAGAGAAGAAAATGAGGTATGCGAGGAGATTTAAAGAAAAAGAAAGATGTGAAAATTATGAAGAGGAGAAAATAAGGTATGAAATGAGAGATAGGAAAAAAGAAATAAGATATAAAGATTATGGGGATGAGGAAAAGATATATAAAAGAAGAGATAGGGAAAAAGTGAGGAGGCAAAGAGATTTTGAAAGGGAGGATAAGAAGTATGCAAAAGAGAAAAGACATAAAATATAAAAAGGAGGATCGAGAAAAAAAAAAGAGAGAAAAGTATATCATATGAAGAATATATTAGATATTTTATATTGGATCAAAGTATGTGAAATATCTTTATGAAAATGGATATGCACAAGCAGAAGGAAAAGTAGAGAAGTTAGCCTTGAGAGAGAAAGAGAGAATCTAAGAAAAGAAAGCGGAAGAGAAAAAAGATAAGTTAGCCTCGAGAGAGAAAGAAAAAGTTATAGAAAAGAAAGAGAAAGATGAAAAACATTTGAGAGACAAAGAGCAAAAAGTTGACACCAACTATTTGATAATTCTCTTGTGCAAGTGCTTGAAGAAGTGTCTCTAAACGAGGAATGTCATCAATACATTGAATTTGAAAGCAAAGCGAAAGATGATGGTAAAATTAAAAGTCTCTTTAAACAAGAGAGTGAGATGAATGAAGCAATGTTAGTCCTTGAAGGTTATTGGTCAAAGGATGCTTGCAAGAAAATTATTGAGTCACCATTTTTTTGTGATGAAGAGAACATATATGAGACTCAACTTGCTTTGAGACCTTTGCAAATACAAAGTAACTTATTGTTTGCCACTAATTCCAATCCAAGGAGGTAAATTTGGTCATGAATATCAATTTCAAAAGGTATAACTTTATCCCTTTCTTTAGAATTTCTTACCTTGACCATAAATGTGATAAGTCATTAATTCTTTAAGATGGAAATGTGTTTTACCGACTTATGATATTAGGTGACTTTTCCAAATTTCCATTTGACCTTGGTGGATATGATGAACTTGTGGTTTATTTGGATTCTTTCTTCATGTCCGATAAAATGGAGCTTAAATTCATGGTGAAATTTCTTCAAGAAGAAGGGAATGATAAGAACCTCAAGATCATGAAGATGATCCATATTTTAATAAATAAGGAAGAACTTTATTTATTTTAATTTGGTTTGTGATAATTCTTAGTTTTCTTTAATTTGGAATTCTAAATAGTTTTAATTTAGATTTAATTGATGTAATATGTAAGTGAAGATACTTTACTTTCGTACATTTAGTTTATTTTAGAAAAATATGATGTAAGCCTATTATGGGCCTAGAGAATAGTGTCAATTATGGCCTATTTAAGTTTAGAGATAGTCTTAATTTAAATATGCATTTGTAACCTCATTGAGACAAGTTTGAAATGAAATAGAAATTCTCTAATGAGAATGTTAAGTGAGTTAGATCTCCTCTTCGAGTTCTTGCATTAGAATTTGCTTGAATTTTATTATGGCTTCCACTACGCCAAAATTGACATTTTATAGCGCGCCTTTTACAGCGCTTATTAAATACAAGCACTGTTGTATAATATTTTAAAAATAATGGAGGATACAACAACGCTTTTTTTACAAGCGCCGTGGCAAAATAGCTGTTGTAGGGTCATATAGAGTCACATAGCGCTTGCACATAATGTTTACAACGCTTTTGAAAAAAGCGCTGTAACTTGAAGCGCTCTCACATAATGTTTACAGCGCTTTTGGAGCGATTTAAACACAGGTGCTGTAAAATATAACGCTCCCACATTATGTTACATAGCTTTTAAAGCGCTTTTTGTAAAAACGCTATAAATTACATGCCCTTTCATATATTTTTGTACAAGCACTATAAAATCATTCACTTTAAATAAAAATCATTCACTTTAAATAAATAAAAACAAATTTAATACGTTGTCCTAACCCTACGAGCCATCATCTCCTCTACTCTGCGAACCCTCTTCTCCTCTACTGTGCGCTCATCTACTGCTCCTCCTTCCTTTAAAACAAATTGGATACGTTGTCTCAGGTACTGTATTTATTAATTTGTTGTTGTCACTAAAATTGATAAATTGTTGCATAATAAATCATATAAAATCTATTCTTTTTTGAAATTTGTTGATCTGTTCTGTTTTGAAATCAGACTTGGACCTTGTTTTCCATTTTCTAATATTAGATATGTGTACTATAGATTGGTATAATGTTATTAGTAGCTTATTATTTGTGTAACTGCATTTATACAGTTCATATAAAATGGACTGGAAATGGATGTCTACCAATCGATTGTCAAAAGAGTATGAAAATGGAGTGAAGGAGTTTGTTGAGTTTGCAGTGAAGAATGCAAAAGATCCAAATAGAATCATTTGTCCTTGTTTAAAATGTAGTTTTGGAAAATGCATTAGAGCAGATGAATTGGAAGGACATTTAGTATGGCATGGAATTGATCAAAGCTATACATGTTGGATAAGACATGGTGAGAAGAAAAAAAAGGAAACGTTAATTTTGAGAAGGGTTCGACATATGCTTCAACTGATTTCGACACAGATACATATGCTTTAATATTTTTTAATATTGTATTTTAAAAATGATATTGAACTTATCTTTTTAATCTTACGTGTGTTTTAGGAGAATCTAGAACAAACTTCTAAAAATCAAGAGGACAACAAACAAGTTAGTTGCAGAGACATACTCGGTAAAGTATTTAATGTTCCTGAATATTCCAGCCACGTGAGGGGTAAAGGATTTGGCGTAACTCCAAAAAACTATTTTTCACAAGAGAAGCACCCAAATCCATCTAATGAGGAAGTATTAGAGAAGCTCAAAATCCTAACAGAGCAAGTGGCATTCTTGATGAAGTGGAATAAAGAAAAGCAACTTCCGGATCAGCTCCAACGTGAAATACAAATGGAGAGTGAAAACACTAGTTGCAACATTGGTCTTAAAAGTCTTCCCGAGGTAATTAATTACTTAATAAAATAAGAAATTCATTCAACCTAATTGTTTCACTTACTTATGTATTAACCATTGATTTAAGGTGTCTCTACTTGTGTGTTGTATTTATCATCCCCTACACATCGCAAGGTTGGAAAAGGAACATTGTACAATACCTTGGGAGAAGTATTGCACAAATGCACCGTGATTGCTGGCCATGTCAAAGTATCACCCGTGATTGCTTTTGAACCAAATGCACCGTTGCCTATACCGGAGAACGATGGAGATATGAAGTATTTGGGAGAAGCAATAGGTAGTTACATGGCATGGCCCAAAAATCTTGTTGTCCTTGATAAGGTATGTTTAATTGATATGTATATTTAATTGCACGATATATGATTATGATTGATTATATTTAATTGGTGATTTTTTCCGCTGTTAACTTTAATTTCACATTTATTAAGATTCATAAAAATTCTAAAGGGAATGACAAGAAGATTCCCTGCAACGAGTCAGTCACGTCATCGGAAAAGGTTTGTCACATTTATTCTGGCAGGTTTGTCATTTTTTCAGATTCACTTAACTAATAAAGTGATTAACCTCATTTTTTCAGATTCAATCAAAACCACTCGCACAACAAACCTACCAGAATAAAGCCGCACCACAGTTGGATGTTAGTGGTAAATATAAAGCTGACAAACTTCAAAAATTGGAGGGTAAAAAAGCTGCCAAACTTCAAAAACTGGAGGGTAATAAAGCTGCCAAAATTCAAAAACTGGATTGGGGAAAATCAGTTGCTGCTCCTAAAATAAGTCATTCATGCCTTGCTCAATTTGGGTAGTGTCTTGACATACAAGCAAAAACGAATATGGACAACAACGATTCACGTATCATAAGCATGGAGAAAGCTATTTTCGGAGATGAATATGAAGAACTACTTGAAAAAGAGCACATATACGAACTTCTCAATCATAAGGAGATGAGTGCTACTGTCATCAGCTTATACATTAGGTAAAATACTTTATTTAAGATAAAAATTACTTTTAATTGCAGTTATTGGTAATTAATTTAATTTATTGGTAATTAATCTAATTTGACATTTTCATTGAAGGTTTTTGTATGAGAAGTTGGTGTGCACGCGCAAATTGTTAGATAGATTTTCATTCTTGTCTCCACATAAGCTTTCAATGTTTAAACTCGATCTAGTTAATGTAAAGAAATATGTTGTAGATATCCTATTGGGAAATAAATAGAAGGATAAGTTGTTCCTTGCGCCATATAATTCAGGGTAATTATATATTCTTTATTTATATCTTTTTTAATTTATGAGATCTTAATTTATTAGTTGTGTAAACAAAATTGCCAACCAAATTTTTGTTGTTCTAGGGCACATTGGGTGTTGTTTGCAATCAATGCGACCTCTTAAAGTTATATACTATTTAGATCCCTTGCACGACCATTACAACAATCACTCGGATATAAAGACTATATTCGACACGTAAGTAATATTCATTTATTTCTTATATATATATATATATATATATATATATATATATATATATATATATATAATGTGTTTGTTAATGCTATAATAATCACATTTATTTGATAGTGCTTTACAAGTTTTCCGAGCTCAAAGGGGTGTTATAGTGTCAAAGCAAAAGTCAAATAGCATCACATAGATTCCAATATAGGTTTGAAATATATGTCTTTAAAATTTCATTTACAATCAATGCACAAATATTTATTGACTTATATGTTTTATTTTATAGTGCTCTCGTCAAACTAACAACATAGATTGCGGGTACTATATATTGCGATTCATGAAGGAGATTGTTGGTATGAATCAAACTATAATTCCAGAAACGGTACGGTATTTTCATTATATTTTAATTTTCATATATAAACTATGTATATATTTGATTCTAACTTATTTATGTTCAAATTTTATATCGCACAGTACTTTGACAATTCTAGTCCAACATACTCTGAAAGAGATCTAACTGAAATAAAGGAAGATTGGTGTCAGTATGTGATCGAAATGAAAACTATTTGATTTGTTGGGAAATTGGCTTGCTACAAGGTTGTGAAATTGTAAAAAATATGTAATTGTTCTGAAATTGTAAAGTTATAGAGTTTTGTGTTGTTGTGAATATGTAATTGTGTCAATATCATGTGCTGTTTGTAAAGTTATATAGTTCTGTTGTTGTGAACCGATTGTGTCAATATATAAAGTTACAAGTTTGTTGCAGTTGCTGTTTAAATGAAAAATATAGTAATTGTGTCAATATCATGTGCTGGATGAAAATGATTTTGGAAAAAAATTAAAAGGCAGCACTTTCTTAAAAAAATGCCATAAAAAACCTGTTAATACAAATAAAATTTATTTTAAAAATTCCATTTACAACGTTTTTTTAACAAAACTAGAATAAGAATGCACTTATTACAACACTTTTTTGAAAAAGCGCTGTAAAACGTGCATAAGAATGCACCTATTACAGCGTCTTTTTGAAAAAGCGCAGTAAAACGTGCATAAAAAATGCACCTATTAAAACGCTCTTTTTGAAAAAGCGCTGTAAAACATGCATAAGAATGCACCTATTACAGCGCTTTTTTGAAAAAAGCGCTATAAACTAGTACAACAAGCAACGTATTTTTTGAAGGGATTTACAACGCTTTTTTGAAAAAGCACTGTAAAACTAGTACAACAAGCAGCGCATTTTTAGAAGAGATTTACAGCACTTTTTTGAAAAACCACTGTAAAACTAGTACAACAAGCAGCGCGTTTTAAGAAGGGATTTACAGCGCTTTTTTGAAAAAACACTATAAAACTAGTACAACAAGCAGCGCGTTTTTAGAAGGGATTTACAGCGCTTTTTTGAAAAAGCGTTGTAAAACTAGTACAACAAGCAGCGTGTTTTTAGAAGGGCTTTACAACGCTTTTTGTAAAAGTGTTGTAAAACTAGTACAACAAGCGCTGTTGTATCTTTTTACAGTGCTAGATACTACAGTGCTTATTTTTTTGAAAAAGCGCTGTAAATGGCTTAAAAAAAGCGCTGTAAAATGCTATTTTCGTGTAGTGTTTTTTACTATTGTGGCGATTCCTCATTGGCTTATCAATCATCCTTGATAGTGGCACCTTCTTATCTTCTCAACCTAATCAATCTTTTTTCGTTTTCCCCTTTCATTTGTTACTTTATGTGAAGAAACCACTTGGTTAGATCTTTAATTTTATGTGGAAGCACTCAAATCCACATAAAATTACCTCTTGATATCTCTATATGAAATGTAGATACATATTTTAATAATCCAATGGATTTAGTTGCACTCAAAAAAGAATTGTGTAGCACAAGATATGGTCAAAATACTAAACATAGGTCATGCAGAGTGTTAAATACACAAGGGTCAGATTCATTGTGGACATAGAAGATGTACAAATTATACTTTGGCCTAAACATGAAGTATGTATATAATTAAATTATTTTTTATTTTTTAAGAATCAGATTGATAGAATAAACATATCTCAAGATATGAATTTAACAAAGTATAGATTTATCTTTTTTATTTTATAAGAATCGTTATTGTTGGATAAACATATATATCTCAAAATATGAATTTAACAAGATATAAATGTCACTATGAAATTCAAGCGATTTATTGACTATCAAAAATTACTAATCACTTTGTCCATGTTGCTATCTACAAGAATTGCATCCTTCTACAAAGATACACCCTCCACCCTTGATTTTATCTTTGAATTCTAGGAGTTTCAAATATTTGGTGGTCCTTATTCAATCTCTTGTTCGTAACATTGTTAGGACTTAGGAGGTCTCCTTGTCCTTTTGTTTCAAGAAAGTATACCTATCAGTTTCTTTCTCTAGAAAAAAGTAATATTTGTTGAGATTTTTAGGTTGCTTTACTTGGTTCAGCAGCTCACTTGTCAGTTGACTTAAGATGTTGGGAAATAGATGCATGGTCTCCACTAGAGTGTATTAAATGTCGAATTCGTTATTTTAAATTGTGGTTTGTAACTATAATTATAGTCATAATTATAGTCATAATTACATTAACATCACAATTACAATTTTGGCTACATAAGTTGCATTCACATTTGCTTGCTATCTTCTACAATATAAAAGCTTGTGACGTTGAAAACTCTAAAATTGAACAAAAATCAAGAAGATCGTCTAATAACAATTCAAGAATAACATGTGAAAACTTTTACAATATAAATTTTTCTCTTACATTTCATGACACGAATTTCAACCCCAATCTTCAAAGCAAACATTCAACTAAATTTCACAACACTATAAAACAAAACAATATAAGGGAATGATAAATAAAAAAATCAAATACAAACAATTATAGTTGCTATATATATATAGTCTTCGTCTTCTTTCCTCTACCATATTACATATGAGATTTTTTCAATATTTAGAATTTCAACCCACATCAATGGATTGGAATAACTATTTATACTTTTACTTTTATTAAGTTGCTTATGAAAAAATTTAGAAAGTTTGAATTTTTTGTTGACAAAAAATTGTCCAGCGGCACATTTTACAGTTCAAACCTGTCTTCCTTTGGATTTATGTAATGATGTTAGGATATATAAATGAATCTACCACGAAAACTTTAACTCATGAACTATATAATTAGTTAGTTTTTTTTAACTATGTAAAAATAAAATTCATTTAATACATGTTTTTGGATTTTTTAAGATAAAAAAGAAAAAACATCATTAATTGTATCTTGGTTTTTTAAAATAATTAAAATTTTAAAACAAAAATAAAATACTTAGTGGACACAAAATCGGACATATAGGGAGTAGAAATTATCAATAAGAATGTGATTGTCCTCATAAACTCGAGACAACATGATTAGATGTGGGTATAAAGGAATAATTCCCCTCATCAATGAGTTATTGTGAAACCCCTTTCTACTTTAGTAATATTGTGTGGTCCTCAAAGAAGAAACATCTAGGCTACAAATTTCCTTTTATGTTATATGGTCACCTAGATATATATATATATATATATATATATATATATATATATATATATATATATATATATATATATATATATATATATATATATATAATATAGACTTAATAATAGCATTAAACTGGTTGGCATGGCCAAAATTTGCATTTAAAAGTTCAGCAGAAATGGTTGACATTGAAGAATCATAATATGACCAAAGTTTATCTAATTAATATGACTAAAGTTTATCAAATGCAGTTTGTCGAGGATTACCAAAAGTGTGCAATGAGAAATTTATAACTTAACCAACATATTAAATTGGTGGCTCTAGCATATAGGCTGTCTTGCAATGGGAGTATTACTTTTTCATATTGTGAAATTCATTGCATTTAGGATTTAGCGGTTGATATTTTTTCAAAGTAAAAAGAGGTTATAGATATAAAAGATTATATGGATACTCAAAACCCATGGACAATAGAGAAAAAAAGTGGGGACAAACTAACTAAACAACTATCTAAAGTTATACTTCGAAGGATTTATAAACAATTCACAAAAGAGATAAGGTGATGTCTTGCACTTAATTATCATACACAAACCAGTTCCACGATATGTGTTAGTATGTGTTTCGTTTTATAGTGAGTGATTCTGTAAAAGTTAAATATTGAATATTTAAAGTGGTGTCTCATATACTTATTTCTTTAAGATTTTGGGTTGAGATTGATTTGGTATTAAAGTATCCTGTAGTCCTAGCACATTTGATCCGATGTTGTTTCCGTACTCCCTCGGATTTCCCAACAAACCAAGAACGACGGCCGGTGTTGGTGGTGCTTAATGGAGGACTGTGACATTGTTTTTCGATGAAGGTTTTGTACATGCGAACCCTTAGTGAGAGGTTTAGTGAATGAAGTGTTTATACTTTTTGTGGTGCAATAGGCTTTTCAAAGCAAGTGTTTGAGGAATTCATGTCCTGATTTAACTTATAGCATCTGATTGAGATATAATTTCTTGGTCTATTACGATTATTGATTTAAATCATTGATAAACGATAAATTTAGATGATGTTTTTTTACATTAAGAGTTACACAAATTTATATAGTCAATTAGATAATACAACTAATTAATGTAACAAATTAATCCATTGAACTAAATAAACCAAACTAAAATTTCTAATATATCCCCTTAGTTTAGTTTCGTAAATTATGATTCTAGGGAAAATTTGATGAATCATTACATGTACCGCTGAAAATTGATCATTGCACAGAATAAAGAAAAAATTGAGACATTGTGAATTGAAAATTATTACTTCCAACTAGTACAGTTAAATAAATAATTGTACATAATTAACTCACATATATATACTCCATTCGGTGTCACATATATATCTAATAAAAAAACCAAACCTATGCTTGTTGATTTAAAATGAAAAATGGTTGGTGTACATCGGGAGTGTATATATCTTGAGGTAAAAAGAGATAAAAAAAAAAAAGTAATATATTGAATATGTGATAAAAGAAAACACAAATGTAAAATGAGGTATTAAATATATGCATGAAAATTTAGAATTTACATGTATTATTGTGGTATAAAATATAAGTAAATGTTAACTATACTTCAACCACATTTAATGCTCTTATTCTATAGGCAAAAAACACCAATGAGTCATTTATTTTATTTAGTTATAACACTTAAATTTTTTATCATTTTTTCTCATATAAATTTTTTATCTTTTAACACATTAACAAGTTGATTTTTTGTTTTATTAGAAATTTCTGAGGTGGCAAACCATTTCATCATTTTTATGGATTTTTATGGATTTTTTTAATTTTATTTATCTTTTTAACTTTAAAAAAAATTAAGAAATCCAACAGTTCACAAAATATTGT
>JBBPBP010009777.1:37063512-37074008 GCA_037974735.1 Cicer chorassanicum | reverse complement strand
TTCAAGTGATATTAAATAATTTAAAATTAAATTTAAATTCCACATCACAATAATTTTTCACATCATAATATACACATCACTTAAATTATAGTCATATCACTATATCAAAACTTAAATTATGAAGGTGAATAAAATATCAATAATTTTAATAATAGAGAACTAAAATTATGAAAAAAAAATAAAGAAACAATTACAAATTTATTAAAATGGGGAACTAAAATTAGATTATAACCTTAAAAAATCTCTGCTTCCAACGGAAGCACCTTCAAGATGTTTAAAAAAATTAAGATACCCAATACATAAGAAAACCACGTCCCAAAGAAGTAAAATGAATAATAAGAAATTGTACAAATGTTCATGTAGTAGCCCCTAAACATTGCCTAAACATGTTATGATATTCTTTTAAAGCATGATGAGAGTATAAGGGTCTTCAGAATCCATTACTAGTCAATTTCTACACATTTTGGATACAATGTGCTGGATTAATAAACCAGTCCAGAAAGACCAGATTTTTAATTATTTCTCCAATTACAATTATCTTAATTTTTTTTCAATAAAGTGGAATCTAGAGACTACATTAAAGTTGATTTGATTTGTGCATTTAAATGGAAAAGAAAAATAAAGGTTAAATATGATTAAGTTCAACTCTACTAATTACACTTTATAAGACCCCCATGGAAGGCATATTATACAACAAAGATTTATATAATCCTATTGAGGGTGACACTACTAAAACTAAAGATAAATTTGATGTTGACCTGAAGAAGATGAATAGAAAGGTTGTGACCTTGATCAAATAGTGGTTGGATCTAATTGTATATTCACATGTTAAAACTGAAACATATGCTGAGAAAATGTGAGATAAATTAAAAGAGTTGTATGAGCGGAAGAATATGCAAAATAAAGCATTCTTGATTTGAAAGTTGATGAATATAAAATATAAAAATGGGGATTCAATAGTAGAGCATATGAATATTTTTCAAAATACAGTGAATCAATTGGCAACTGTAGGTATTAAATTGAATGATGGGTTGCACGTGTTGATAATGTTTAGTTCCTTATCTGATAATTGAGAAATCCTTGTTGTGAAATTGACTAATTCAGCTCCAAGTGCAATATTGAAAATGTCAACATGTAAAGAAAACATGTTGAATGAAGAAGCTCAGAGAATGGACTGTGGTTTTGTTGGTTCTTCCTCAAAGTCAGAAGCACTAGTTACAGAGTCACAGGAGATAGTCAATTTAGACACTTCCATAGGCACTACAATTCATAAAGTTGTATCTAGCCAAGAAGCAAGTCAAAGACTAGAAAAGAAGTGATATGCTACAATTGTGTCAAAACAGTTCACATAAAAAGAAATTGTAGATTCCTCAAGAGAGATCAATCAAGGGAAAGAGACGAAGACAAATAGAAGAAAAATGATAAAGATACAATTGCAGTTGCATCTATTAGTGATGTTTATATTGCTTGTGATGATAATTCTATAAACCTTGCATCTAAGGATTCAACTTGGATTATTGATTCGGGTACCTCATGTTATGTTACTTCTAGCCGTGATTTTTTCTCAACTTACAGTGTTGATGATTTAGGCACCGTAAAAATGAGAGATGAAGAAGTATGCAAAATTATTGTCAAGAGAGATGTTTGGGTTGAAATAGGTATTGGATGTAATCTTCAATTGATGAATGTTAGACATGTTCTTGATATTCATCTCAATTTGATTTTAGTGAAACCCTTGAATATTGAGAGTTTTCACACTTACTTTGGTGGTGGTTTTCACACTTAATTTTTTCGGCCTAAGCCTGGCCTACAGCCTATCATAGGCTTTTTTTTGGCCTGACTTGGCCTTCTTAAAAGCTTATTTCACATTAAAGCATTTAAATAGTATATTTTATATTTTTTTAAATAAGCTAAACTAGACCTTTATATATAACCAAATCTAATAAAATTATAACTAGCAACTATGCAACAACCTTCCAAAAAAATAAATAAACAAAATGAACCCATAATTAACAAATTTAAAATAACAAATACTAATATTAATAAATAATAATAAAAAATAACAATGTTAACAATATATATATATATATATATATATATATATATATATATATATATATATATAGGCCAGGCCATAGGCCCCTGACGAACGGCCTAGCCTATTCCCACCTCTAGTGGTGGTGGTATATGTAAAATCACCAAATGGTCTTTAGTGGTAGCAAAGGAGAAAAGTTATACTTCTCTCTACGGGATGTATGTGAAGCTATGCAAGGAAGAGGTGAATGCAATTGAAACCCGCCTCTAAAAATTTGTGCTCATTGTTTTTTTGTATTATACACAGCTTCATTAGTGGATAAAGCAACACATTTTGTAACCTCGATTGCCAAGACACAACTCCCCTACTAAAGTCATCATATAACAAGAAATAGATTTTTCAGAATCAAGATCACCTACCATATCAGCATCTATGTCACCATCTAACATAGATTGATAACCTTCAAAACATAAACACACTTTGGAAGTGCCTTTGAGGTATCTAAGAATCCACTTCACTACTTTTCAATGATATTTACTAGGATTAGAGAGAAACCGACTAACAACTACGACCACATGAGCAATATCTGGTGTTATGCATATCATAACGTACATCAAACTACCAATTACGAATGCATAAGGAACCTTCTTCATATCTTCTTTGTCTTCTTCACTGGTAGAACATTGTTCAAAACTGAATTTGAAATGACTAGCAAGTTTGCAATTGCTCATGTTAAACCTCTCTAACACCTTCTCAATGTAATTATGTTGAAACAACCACAATTTACCTTTCTTCTTGTCACGAGTAATTCTCATGCCCAAGATTTGCTGTTTTTCCATTTCTCTCTCTACATTATCTTTTATATTTAACTCTTCCATCCTATTTCTTCTAAAAGTTTTCTTTTTCCTCTACATTTCTCTCATCTCTCTTAGTTTTGTCTATGTTGTGCTTCTCTTTGTCATTTTTCTCTTTTTTTCTTTCACAATTGTATTTCCTATCCACTTCCTTTTCCTTTTTATAATTTTTTTCATCCTCTTTCTTTTCTTCCTTTTCAAAAGCACACTTTTACTTTTTTTTACTCTTTATTTTAATTGACTTTGGATCTTTAAACACCTTCTCTTATTCGAATGGTACTAGGAAAAAATTGCAATTGTTAAATAAAATTCAGTACTTGTTAGTTTTGTCATCATGTTGTGCTTATCGTTCACCTGTCCATAGTTGTCCATGTTGCAAATGCTTCGTTTTTGTTGAGACCACATCACACAACACTTCATCTTCATATCTCTCAAGCTTGAATGACACATGTACTTGTTTGGTCACCATCACATCACTCATATATTTAAACTCTTGAATTCTCAAGGCTTTCAAGTGAGTATGGTTGAGGATGCTAAAAAATCAAAAGTTCCAAAATCTCAACCATGTTTATACTAGCCATATTGATCTAATATTTTCTATCAATGGCCTTATTTTTCACAAGACATCTAGTAAAAGAAATTTTTTTTTCTTGGTTTGTCTTCCTTGTTGAAACAATAACAAAAATTTAA
Organism: Cicer chorassanicum; assembly: GCA_037974735.1. Taxonomy (NCBI): domain Eukaryota; kingdom Viridiplantae; phylum Streptophyta; class Magnoliopsida; order Fabales; family Fabaceae; genus Cicer; species Cicer chorassanicum. Next base: position 37,070,429 of record JBBPBP010009777.1, on the reverse strand, counting down.
ACTTTGCAAACAACGTCTATGAAAAATGAGCAATTTTTTTTTTGTTGAAATAACAATTCACTCGAACCTAGCTATGATTACCAAATGATGGCAAATCTTAAATTCACATCCTTTGTTCTGCGAGAGAAAACCACTAAAATTACGAAAAATAAAAATAAATAAACAAGGTGAATTTGGGGTAATAAATGGTAAAAAAGGCGCCACAATCAAAATGATTGCTAAGTCAAGAGAAATCGCCACAATGGTAAGGAAGCCATTAAAAGAACTTGACTAAGTTCCATGTTCTAATCCAAGAACTTAAAGAGGAGAAAATTTCACTCATAGTTCTCAAAGAGTTTTTTTTTTTTTTTTTTCATTCAAATATGTCCTTTCTACATATGTGATATATGAGTCATGGACTGATTGGTAGAAGAAAAGAAAAATCACAATAAACTAACGTTAATATTAGTGGCTATATTAAGATAAAAAAAATTAGTGGCTACATTAATTTTTTAATAGTTGTCTTGTCTAGTCTTAATTAGAGAATAGTTAGAAAATAATCAAACAAAAGGCAAAAGACATTTTTTTTCTTCAGTGATTTTTTTTGGTTGAAATAACAATTCACTCGAACTTAAGCTATGATTACCAAATGATGACAAACCCAAAATTCACGTCCTTTGTTCTACGAGAAGAAACCACTAAAATTTTGAAAAATTAAAATAAATAAACAAAAGGTGAATTTGGGGTAATAAATGGTAAAAAATGCGCCACAATCAAAATAATTGATAAGTCAAGAGGAATCGCCACATTAATGGTAAGGAAGTCATTGAACGGACTCGAATAAGTTTCAATGCAAGAACTTAAAGAGGAGAAAATCTCACTCATAGTTCTCAAAGAGTTTTTTTTTTTTTTATTTCATTCAAATATTTCCTTTCTACATATGTGATATATGAGTCATGGGCTGATTGGTAGAAGAAAAGAAAAATCACAATAATCTAACATTAATATTAGTGGCGACATTAATTTTTTTAATAATTGTCTGGTCTAATTTTAATTAGAGAATAGTTACAAAATAATCAAACGAAAACTAAAATACATTTTTTTCTTCAACAACCTCCTTTTGGTTGTGCCCTATTTATATCAAATAAGTTCAATTCAACATAAAATATATTTTTTATAATACAAGTAACATATTGACAATATGATCCTACAGATGCACAAATCCAACTTTTTTTAGGCATGATCATTAAACTATTATAAAAACATTGAACAATTGAATTGGTGAAATTTATGTCAATGAAGAGTTATTAAGTGAAGTTACTCAAGTAAGAGTTATTTTTAAAGTTAATAGATCTTCACCTCTATATATATATATATATATATATATATATATATATATATATATATATAACACTTTTACGATAAACTCTCGATAGATTTTTTTTTTCTTTTCAATTCCACTTCTCATCCTCTCGGTCAAAACATATATGAAATGAATTTGACAACATCATTACCCATTATCGAAAATATTGAAATGCCCGTCTTTAACACTCAATGATCAAATAAGAGATGAACTTAATTTGTCTATTGTTGTCTCCAAATTTTATTTTGACGTTATTTTAATCATACATCGAACCACAAAGATCAATTTTGCTGGAAGAGTTCTGGCGATCAACAATATCCCAATGACAAAGCTTTCACTGAGTAGAAGTTGAGTGAAAGTGAAAAGGATAACGTATTGAGGGTTCATAATATAAATATAGGATAAACAAATTTAGGGGTTGAAATTATTTGTCCAATCATCCATCAATTAACTAATTCAAAACACAAAACAAAAGGGTAATCATAGTGTCCCACGCATAACTTGAAGATCTGTTTCTATGCCACTTGTTGAGTGTTCTCATTTTTACTTCTATATATTAAATGGGAAACTTTAATATGGATTATAATTTACCATAGACCAATTTTTTAAAAAATATTTAAAATTCTAATGATTATAGACATAGTCTTTTAGAAGTAGATGTTAACGAATATATTTTATTTTTATAATTGAGATAATGAATTAAATAACACCGATTTGATTAGGTCACAATTTTATTCATAAAGATGAAAAATATCAATAACTATTACTTCTAAAAAATGTTATCGATCGTAATTAAAATTTTGGATAATTTTAAATCACTGATGCCCAATTAATATAAGAGATCTTGTTATTCAAATGTTTAATTAGGGTAGTTGCAGGGATTAGCTATCCATCAAAATCAAATTACAGAAATGGCAAAAAGAAAAAAAAAATAGAAACTGAACATATAAGACTGACTTTTTCATATCATCACAAAACTAGCTAAGTGTAATAAGAAGAATTGAAAATTATGATCAGTACTTCACGTGATAACCCTACTCATTACGTCATAAAAACACTGCCATAATCAAAATTGTAATAATGCAAGAGAGAGGATTTTAAGTTTCAACCATTTATCAAACTATAGTTTGGTTATTCTTATTTCTTACCACCAATGATGTTATTTTACGAAATTGACTCTTTGGATATAAGAAGAATGTGGACTTTGTGGTTAAAATTTTTGTTATTTTAATATTTCAATTATTTATTTATCTCATAGTCCGTTGAGATAAAAATTAATTTTAATTAACCGTAAGTTGCCAATACCAGACGTGATTTTTACTTTTTTATCAAGTTGTTTGGGTTCCATTAAATCAAAGCAATTATGCCGTACGTCTAGAATTGATTACCTAGCTTATGCGGCAGCTTGGAATCGATTTTGGTAATTTATTGGTCTCACACAAATATTTATTCATATTTCTACACTATTGGCTTTAATTGTCTACGTATAATTTCTTTTTCTATATTTCCAGAATATTTTACTGTCATTTTTTTTTGTCAACGGAAGTTATTATTAATAAATAATAGAAAACTAAAAAATATTTATCCTATCAGTTTAATTGTCACTATAAGTATAAAAAGTTTTACAGTATAAAAGTCAAACATTTATGTGTTTAATTGAATAATATTCACTTATATATTTTATAAAATTTTATGTTTAACTCATAATATGTACTTTTTATAATATGCATACTTATATTTTATTAAATTTTATGTTTAATTTATAATAGTTTTAAAGACAATTAAAATACATTTTTGTAATTACACATCTAAAAGCAATTTTGATCGAGGACTATCAAAACAACTTTAATTTACAGAAATCACGTTTATGTTTACGTTTCAATACATAAATTAGTTTACGTTTTACTCACTTTTAATTAAAATCAATTTTTTTATACTTAATTCTATCAAAATCAATTATCTTAACCGTAGAACAATTTAGCGAGTAAAGTGATAAGAAAGTGGATGATTCTATCCACATCCACAATATTAACTAACACTAACATTTGGAGTTCCTCTAGGACTATCGCATATATCTTTGTGTTTGTTCCATTAGTCGATTTGGTGTTATTTGTAGTGGTTGTTTCTCTCAAAGTGATAATTTTCTTATGAGTCTCTTCATGTTTGAATTTTGGTACTCTTCTTATCGTGGTACTTCCTGACTTATTTATCTGTGACTGTTGACACCTGTTTGCACGTTTGTCTTCGCTAATTCTTATGGTTGTACTTTTTTCTATTTTCCTTCTGCTCTCGTGTATTGAGTTTGAGTACTTCTTATACTCCACTTCTATTACATACATACATTATCATATTTGCCTTCCAAAAAATAAAAGAAAAATTAGAGTATAAGGGTAAATTTTTATTTTTTTTTGCAATGGTGAATTTTAATAATTAATGTTGTTAAGATCGTTAGTATTTAATTGAAGGTAATGATCATACTCGCGACCTCTTTGTCACTCTAACTACCAAATTTATAAGTTGATTTTTATTTAGAGTGGTGTATTAATCTAACATAATGTATTGCTAGATTTTCAAAGATAAATAATTTGTACTTTCTCTTTAATAAAATTTAAATTTTTTACCAAAAAACAAAAATGATGTTGTAGGGTACATAGTGTCAGGGTGGAAACAAATCTACTAGGTAGATATATATTCTTTGGAGTAAAAGGCCAAAAAAATTCAAAATACAAGAATAAGAAAAATGGTTTAATTCTTTTTCTTTTTGATTCGCCCCTGCCGTACTCTCTCTCTCTCTCACTCTTTGAATTTTTAAGGCATTAAAATTTGTAGCTTGGGAATTTTGCGTGCAAACTTTTATGTTCATGTCCCTCTCATTGAAATTTAATCTAACCCCACATTAACAAAGTCACTTTCATAAAGAAGACCCTTTTATTATCTCTCTCTCCTTTTTCCCATACATGAAAAATAATGAATGGTTAATAGAGATTGAAAGGTGAATATCAAGTAACCCTCTCTCTCTCTCTCTCTCTCTTTTTCTTCTTTAATTCTCCAACACGAGAAGTTAAATTTTAAGTGTGAGTTTGGTAATTGTTGGAGGGTCTATTTTTCATTCCATAAATACCTCTTTGCTAGGCCAACCCACTTCCATATTTTGCAATCATTTTATCATAGTTGCATCTTTACACCAAAGAACTACAAAAGGTATAACCAACACTTATAATATGTAGTTACCCTTGTTTCTTTCAAATCTTACCCTAAATTTTCCTTCTCTCTTTTTCATGCTTACTTGCATACAAAAAATCTAGATCGCACTAAATTGTAAGGCATATAAATATATAGTTACCCTTTTTTTTTTATAATTAAGCAAAGAGATGTACTATTAAAGTTTCATATTTCATCTTATAAAAAAATTATTCATATTTCATGATTGATTATTGAAGATATTAGTGACTAATTAGGTTTTTGAAAAAATAACTTGAATTTCACAGCTTCAAAACATGGAGCTTCCAAATCATGAAGATGGAGAAGGATCTTCTCAAAAGAAAATGGGAAGAGGGAAGATTGAAATCAAGAGGATCGAAAACACTACGAATAGACAAGTCACCTTTTGCAAACGACGCAACGGATTGTTGAAGAAAGCCTATGAATTATCTGTTCTATGTGATGCCGAAGTTGCTCTTGTTGTCTTCTCAACTCGTGGTCGCTTGTATGAGTATGCAAACAACAGGTTTAATTTTATACTTTTTCTAACCTAAAAATCATCAAGATTCTAACTTTTTTTTGAGAACAAATCTTATGATTTTTAGTTTATCTCATCTTTTTCATTTTGTTATTAATGGAAAATGCTTGGTAATTTGTCTTAAAATTTATGTATTTCAAAGTTTAAACATGTCTCTTAATTTACACAACTTTATATATTGAGTCAATTTTTTTAATCAAAATAGGGAAACATGATCCTTAAAAAATCACACTTCCAATTCTCTCAAAACTTCAGTTTTAATTTTTTTTTCCCCCTCTTTTGTAGTTTTATAATTTTTTTTTCTTTTAGGCCTTTGTTGTGTTTGTTCTATTTATTTCTTTTTTTAGTCCTCTATTCTTTCTCTAATATATTGTTTTTTTGGAATTTTTTTTTTTCAGATCTGAGGTAAGATAGAAATAGGAGTTAAGAATATTTTATAAACAATATAGAAGAACAAGAGTAAAAGCTTTAATTAGGGTTACATAGATTTCTAGGTCAGAGAGATCTTAGCTTGTTTGTGTATATTCTCCCATGCTATTAACCTTTTCCCAATCTTTTCTCTCTCTCTTTCCTCACATATGTCACTAACCATGAAACTTACAAAAATCTGGCAGATAAAGCTGTCATGCACTCATTGACTCTCTTCACCTTCATCATTACTATTTCTCATCCAATTGAAATTTAGGGTTTCAATTGTTTTCGGTTGAAGGGTTTCAATTTGTTTCACTACTCACACCCTAATCCATTCATATTTTAGGACCATATATAGGACAATCCAAAACAACCAAATTCATACAATTTTTTTTTTATACTTACAAATTAATTTTTTTAAGAAAAATATATTTCTTTGAATTTTAACTCTATATGATGGTAATGATTGAATACTTTAGTTAAAAAACCAAATATTAGATTTTTTTATAAAAAAAATATTTATTAAACGGTGTAGAAGAGGTACTTCAACTTTTATATTAGTAAAAAATATCCTAAACCCAACACCTTAATGGAAAAAACACTACTCAACTTTTATGAAGAGTATGAGTTAAGTAATCCAATGGTATATGGGTTGGAATAGTTTTATGAAAAATATCCAAGATTCGATCTTTGTTGCGGATAAATTTTCTCTCCTTAATTAATAAGTAACCACTAACATTTACTTATAAAAATTTGGGTTTTTTGTGGTCAAATACTTCAAATCCCTTTGAAAAAAGATAACATATGTTTCTAATACTTTAGTCACTAATTATATATGTACCTATATGATTATGATTATTCACAAAAGTCTAAATTATGTTCCCCACCTCTTCATAAATTTTGTCCTTTACAATATGGTCGAGGAAGCATGTTGCAGTTAGGGTTTCCTAACCCGCATGGGTATTATAGATGTCCATGACTCATTGTTTTCCACAACAAATTTCTGGCAGGGAGGGCTTTGAAAATATTATGCAATTAGTATACTTTAATTAAATTGATTCGTTTAAACCATAAACAACTGTCTTTTATGTCAAGAGTTTAATTTTCATCAGGCACAGAGTAAAATATTTTTATTATTAATTCATCACAATTACTCATATTTATTACTTTAAAGATAGTTATCAACAAATATTTATGAACGTTAGATGATTTTGACTTATTGTCAGAGTAAAACTTTATTTTACTGACAATGTATAAAAATTATATTTTTATATCAATTATAATATTTATCTCTCGCAGCTTATTTGTCTATATATATATTGCTAATAAAAAATCAACAACTTTTTTTTCACTAATTTATCATTATTTATTGTATATTAATTAATCTAACTATTTCACTAGTTACTATTAATAATATAGTTTAGT
>JBBPBP010009777.1:37036170-37063118 GCA_037974735.1 Cicer chorassanicum | reverse complement strand
ATAGGTTAAAATTGAAATTTTCTTTTATTAATATTTTTGTAAATACTTAAAAAGCCACGTATATTCTATTTAATAAAGGTTTTAAAATACAATCCATTGCTCACGTGAGATATGGATTATTTATCTGGAAAGTCTTCCATTTTCATTCATTATTTTTTTATCCAAAATCTTCAAGTTACTAATTTTCTTTCAAATTTCCAAAAGAAAATAAAAAATAGTCTCCATAAGAAGTATATTTTATAATATATGATATTAGATATTATTCTTTCTTGATCTTTGGATTTTTACCCTCTGTATTGAAAAGTAAGACCATGATTTCATATGCTAAGAATAGACAATAGAAAAGCACCCCTCTCTTTCTTATCTTTTTTCATCTCTTTCATGCATATAGTAATAAAGCTTCAACACTTGACGTGAATTCTCTACCTACTCTCAATTATGTATTTTGGAAATTTCATTAGAAAAGTAAGTTTACATTTACACACATTATATATACTTTTTAAACACAGAGAGAAAGGTTTTACTTTTACATTCTTTAGGATTCATTAGAATTCAAAGAATGGAACTTGATATACATACATAGATTGAGCTTCATCTAGTTTGGTTGTGTAAGAAATATTTTGAGATAAGAAGAGGGAAACGAAATTAAATGAAAAAGAGTACGATCCAATGAGAAGTTCTGAAGTTGATGACATTCATTTTCTATAGTTTAATTTTAATTTCAGAGTTTGTGATCAGTGTGTATGTATACTGACACAACATCTTTAGTTCTTCGGAAGCAAAACTAAAATCAAGGTTTTGTGGTAATCGAGGTGTTAGACTAATTAAGATAAAAGGGTTTTCATGTTATTGCACTATGTTGAATGAGGAAGTGACACGTATTTGCTTATATTTTTTTTAAAAATTAAATATAAAGAATATTATTCTATAATATATAAGTAAAAAATAATTTAAATAATTTGGATCAAAAAATCAATTATGTGAATTATTATCTAATTTGGATCAATTGTGTTAACTGTTTTTCACTTTATTTTTTGTTTATATTTAAAATTTGAGAAAGTATTTATATTATTATATATTTTTTAGCATTGAGGTTGTTGTGATAATATGTAATGTATGACAAGTGTAAGTAAAAATATGTTAAAAAGAGTAATTGATATATTTAGTTTAAATTTTAAATTAAATATATTAATTTTTTTAACCTAGTCTCGCGTCCTTCGTGATAATATAAGAAAAAGGCTACGTGGTACATCCATACACATCTACTATACACCTTGAATGAGAAAAAATAATATAGATTATTGTGTAATAAATATGATATATTAATTATGTGATAAAAAAAAATATACAAAAAAATGGTATGTTAAATAAGTCTTTAGAAAATAAGGATATCCAAATATTGTAATCAAATAAGCATACATAAGGCTTAAGAGTTAGAGTCAAATTGGTCATTATTTTCATGTGTTTAGCTGTAAATCAATAGTGACCAATAATGTTATTTCTTGATCTGCCCTAATATTTCTACAATTGATTGTATTGTTTGCAGTGTTAGAGCAACTATTGAAAGGTACAAAAAAGCATGTTCTGCTACCACTAACGCAGAATCTGTATCTGAAGCTAATACCCAGGTAATTAAATTTATTCACATATATACTATTTATCAAATATAGTTTGTGAAAATTAAGTACCTAATTAATTATGGTTTTTTTTTATATAAACAAATTTTATAAAAAGGAGTACAAAGAGTAATCTAATCCATTACAAAAACAAACATTATGACTCTCTCTGCTAGAACACAAAGGCATTACATAACAATCGAGAAGTCACAATTACGTTGATATCTCAATATTATCCTTTATCATTTGCAACTCTCTACCAAAATATATTATGGTTATTTAATTTTAGCACATAAAAATTGAACATATCATTTCTGATCAAATGCATGCTTCGGCGTTCAATATATGTTGGTTCCATCGGTGACACATTGATAACACACAATTAATTCATTTTTTTATATTAATATCAATGTCGGTGGTGTCAGTATCAGTGTCATATTTGATATGTCAGTATCTGTACTTCTCGTCTTTTCATTTTTGTTATGGACACAAAGTATAATTTACTTTACTTTATAATCATCCTCCACAAGGTTGACTCACTAACACTATTTGCTAATATTAGTTTTACCAGCAAGAATCATCCAAATTGAGAAGACAGATTCGAGATATTCAGAATCTTAATAGGTTAGTTTCTTTTTTATATCATATTTTATCAATAGTTTTTCTCCATTAAAGAACTCATTTAATTTTCCTGCAGACACATCCTTGGTGAAGCTCTAGGATCTTTGAGTCTCAAGGAACTAAAGAATCTTGAGGGTAGATTGGAGAAAGGTTTGAGCAGAGTAAGATCAAGAAAGGTATATATATAATTATTCACTAAACATTACAAGTATTCAGGCATTTGGTATAAGGACAAGATATGTATACCCTTCAAGAAGAAATAAATGAAAAAAAACTAGTTATACCAAAACATGCATACATTCCAACACAATTCATAATGCACTAGTATAAAATGTTCAAAAGTTTGCTATAGCTAGCTTGATAGAAGAATATTATTTGAATTAGTTTTAACTATAATTTTTTGCCAATTATTTTATGGGTCGACAAGTGTCAGAAATCAGTTTTTCGATTTTTGCATTGTCGTTTAAAACTTATTTACACATACTAAGGAACTATTTAATTTTGTTGATATAAAAAAAATTGTTACTTTTGATAATTTCTTTTTAATAGTACATTTAATTATTTATGATTAATTCACTATTTTCCTCTCCACAATAAATTGTTTAAGATAACTTGGACAAAACAATACTCCCTCTATTTGCAATCTTTAGTTTTTAAGGATTTTATTTTTGTTGATCCAAAACTTAAATGAATTTTATTTTTACTTAACGAATGAAAGGTAAAAGAGACTAAACATACCGAAATTTTATTATTTCTTAGTCAGGAACGTCGATCAATCCGTACAACCAGAACATTGACACAGACTCCCAATTAGAGAGGGCTCTAAATTTTTTTTATAATATACCTTGACTTTTGAAAAATTACATTGATATTCTTAATTTTATACGTATATTAAACACTCTAAAAATTTATATTTGCACTTTATGTCTGGAATAAATAGTCAGTTTCCCACCACTAAGTATGTGACAGCGGCTGCAGCTTCCCAAATGCCACCATCTACCATCAAATGTTAGAATCTTAAAGTTAGAGTTTTGTAATTTTAAGAGCTCAAGTTTTAGATTCGATCGGAGTGTCCAGAAACATTAATATGGTCATGTTCTTAACATGTGTATGCAATACTAAAAGAACAAAAGTTCATGAACAGGTGGAGTAGTATTTTTAGGGGACAATAATAGTTAATAAAACTTTGAAAACGAATAATAAAAGGAACAAACAAATTCTAAAGTAATGACACTAAAAAGAATCGAAAAGACTGGTTTTTATTTTTCTTACAAAAAAACTGAAAGTTATTAAGGAGATTCAAAGTGAATTTATCTAGTTTGTTTACTCTATATTTGGGTTGGAGTAGTATTTTGCGATGAAATAATATACAACTATTGTTTCTTTAATAAATTAACACGATCATATTATTTTCTTCCATGTTACACCTTTATTTACTTTTTGCACTGATGTACTTGAATTTTTCCAGCATGAAACGTTGTTTGCTGATGTGGAGTTCATGCAAAAGCGGGTAATAATATTCTATCCCATATTAATTTATATGTACTTTAATATCTGCTATACTTTCATTTACTTAACAAATGTCTAGATTACTTATTTACTAAAATGTCATAATGTCAACATAGTAAATTGTTGTCATATTTCTTTTCTCTGATATTAAGGATTCTAAATATATGTTAGAAGTAACACTTCATAAAGATTTAGAGATGAACACAAACGAGTTTGGTGTGTTTGAGTTAAGGGTAAATCAAGACTTAAACCAATAATAATTGTTTAGTTTGAGTCAAAAAAGCGCTGTTGTATCTTCCGTAATTTTTAAAAAATTATACAACAGCGTTTGTATTTAATAAGCGCTGTAAAAGACGCGCTATAAAATGTCATTTTTGGTGTAGTGATTTCACTTTATCCTTTGTATGACATTGAAAAAGAGCATCGATTTGTCACTGGAAGACCTTTTAGAAGTTCACTCACTAATTGCATTTAAAAAGAAGTACATTCGTTAAGTTAATATTAGTTGAGCTACCTTCGAGTTAGAAGCTAACCTATATTCACAATTTACAATTAAAATATAAATTAGTGATAGAAGTTTAACGAAAAAATATGAAGGGAAATGATAAACAGTTTGATAAGAAGACAAACAAAAATAAACAAAGTAACATGAGTGGTTATTTTGTACTTTCTCTCTTCCATTTTGTTTTATAAGCAAAGATCAATTCAAAAAAGTACAAGAAATACTCAAAACCCATTATAAAGAAAAATCCTCAAATACTATGAACACAAGATAATTGGTCATTCCACCAATATCGTATCATTCACAAATAGTAAAATATTGAAAGATAAATCATCATGTACCTTGAAAATGCGAAAGACTTCTAACTTTACTGCTTTCATTACAAGTCCAGTCAATCCTTCTACTGTTATTAAAAAAAACGGTGACGAGGGAAGAGTTAACGTCGTACTTCAAAAATGCAAGCCCTCTTTTACAAATGAAGAATGTAGTGAAATGCATGGAAGTTCAATTCTGAACTTCAAAGAGAAAATGGAGAAAAAATATTTATTGAATCTTGATTGATTAGCTACATCATAGTGGTAGCTATTTATACCCAGTTCTGATTTGTTAGATAAGGATGCAATATGTAACTAACTGTTGACTCAATAGTCAATTAGTTACACAATTATAGCTAACACTAAAACCTAACAAAGGGTTGTTTACTCTATTACTTCCCCTTCAGATCCTGGACTTCCTAGGTCACAGTTCCTTCATCTAGAACTTTGAGTTTGTCCCGCAAATGGACGAACCTTAGAGGATAAAGTGGTTTTGTAAGAAGATCATCATATTGGCGAGTGGTAAGAATGTGCTTGACTAGAAGGCTTTGCTAAGAACCTTATCCCTTAAAAAGAAGACGTTCAACTCCATGTGCTTTGTTTTGGCATGAAGGACAAGGTTGTAAGAGAGAGCCACAGTATAGAGATTGTCACAATACAAAGTGGAGGTACTAAAATGCACTTCGAGTTCTATGAGCAGAGACTGAAGCCATAGGATTTCAGCTGCTATGTTGGCTAGGCTCATGTATTCAGCCTCAATGCTGTATCTAGCCACCAGAGTTTGTTTCTTGGACCATCAGGACAGAAGATTAAGACCAATGTAGACACAAGACCTATAAGTGGATTTTCTATCATCGTGGTCAAGCCCCCAGTTTGCATTAGAAAAACCTATTAGAGACAAAGGTTTGGTAACTAGAGTATGGTGTAGTTGAAGACCAAAGTGCAAGGTCCCTATAAGATAATGGAGATTTCGCTTGATTGTTGTCTAGTGAGACTCTATAGGGTGATATAACAATTGGCATGCCTTGTTCCCAGAGAGCTGATTTATGGACGTGTAATAGTGGCATATTGGAGTGCTCCAACCATAGACCTGTAGTAAGTGGGATCCTGAATATGGTTTGAACCAAGTTTAGATAATTTGAGGTTAGCTACCATGGGAGTATGCAAGCTTTTAGCATCACTCATGTTGGTTCCAGCAAGTAGATCCCTAATATATTTTGTTTGAGAAAGAAACAAGCCCCCACTAGCCTGATGGGAGACCTCAATGCCTAGGAAGTAGTCCAGGTTACCCAACTGTTTGAGAGAGAACTGGGTGTGCAGCTTAGTGATGAGTTCATGAATGTGGCACACTGATTTGCTTGTGACAATGATGTCATCAACGTACACAAGCATGAATATAGTGTGGGTAGGGGTAATGTGAGTGAAAGCGGATGGATCACACATGCTAGATACAAAACCAAAGCCATGCCAGCTGAATTGAGTCTGTCAAACCAGGCTTGAGGAGCCTGTTGCATGTAAACTTATTCTTGAATAGTGCAATTGAGAAAGGCATTATTCACATCAAGCTGAGAAATGTGCCAATGTTTAGAAACAACAATAGTGAGTACAATTTTGATTGTGATTGGTTTAACTATCGGAGAAAAGGTCTCTGTGAAGTCAAACCATTGCTGATGATGGAAACTCTTGGCTACAAGATGTGCTTTATACTTGAGAATGGAGCCATCCGGGTTTTGTTTGATACGAAGCATCCACTTGCAACCAATGGCACACCTATTTGGGGGAAGGGCGGTAAAGGTCCAGGTGCTGTTTCTAAGAAGAGCATCATACTCATCCTTCATTTAAGACACCCATCTGGGATCTTTAAGGATTGTTTTGTGAGTACTTGGCTCAAATCTTGTGAAAAATAATGTAGGGTTTTAAGTTAGGGTTGCACAATGCCATATTTGGATTTGGTGGACATGGGATGTATGTTGTGAGGATGGATCCCATGTTGGTAGGGAGGAGGTGTTGGACAAGCATAAGGAGATGTAGCATTAAAGCCAGAGCTAGAGGATAGGGGAGTATGAGTGATATGCATTGTAATGGAGTTAGTGGTTGAAAAGGATGGACTAATTGGGGAGATAGAAATTGGAGCATTATGAGACTTTGAAAAGTTAAGACTAGGTGAATGTGAGTTGGATGAAGAGGTATTAGGTGGAGATGTTGCTGAGGCTGGAGGTGAGAGTGGGGGAATTAGTGGGGTTGCAGACGAGGCTGACAATAATGGAGCAGGATTGAAAGGCACCATAGCGAGTGGTGGTGATAATAGTGTAGGTGGAGAATTGAAAATGGAGGAGTAAGGAAACCTCATCTCATTAAAGATGACATCTTTGGAGATGTAGATGCGACCATCAAAGGATAGGCATTGTAGCCCTGATGATTGGATAAGTAGCTCAGGAAAACACATTCCTTAGGGTGATAGTCAAATTTGTAATTTGTGAGGATTATAGGGCCTCAAATGAAGGTAGCAAGCACACCCAGAGACCTTCATGAACTTGTAATCTAGAATACTCTTGTAAAGAGTGGAGTAGGGAGAATTCATACCCAAAGCAGTACTAGGCATTCTATTGATTAGATAGGCAGTTTTCGTGAAGGTATGATCCTAGAATTTTAGTGGAATTCTCACCATGAGCTAGTAGGGTAAGTCTTGTTTCTACATCATGTATGTGCTTGCTTTCTATTGAACTATTTTGGTGATATGTGTGTGGACATGTATGTGTGTGGACTATGCCATGTTGTCTGAAATAAGGAGTTAGTGGTTGGACCTCTCCTCCATCTGATTTTAATTAACACCAAATTGAGTGGTAATAAATGCAAGGAAGTAGGTGATGGTAATGCATACATCTGATTTTAATTTCCGAGGAAACACCCAGGTAAATTTTGTACAAGCATCAACACATGCAAGTAGCTATTTATAGCTAGAGGATGAAATCATGGGAATAGGGTCCCACACATCAGCATACATTAAATCATAGGGCGCATGATAAGTACTAGTTGATGCAGTAGATGCCTAGATGGTAATCTATGAACTTTCTTCAAAAAATAAGATGCACATAAGTCTAATTTTGATTGCATTGGTATTGGAATACTACACAGTGAGAGTGCAGTTTTAAAAGTCTCATGATGAGGGGGACCTAGTCTATTGTGCCGCGTGGAATAGACAAAATGACCTAAACTAGTGGTTGCTTTATCAGCATTTGAATTCAAGGAAGTGGAATTGCTAGTGTGTGTACATTAGGTGAGTTAAGAGTAAAAGAACCAGTATAAGTAGTAGTAGGTAGTAGTGATCCAAATGAGTAGAGGTCATCACTTCCAACTGAGCCTTAGAGAAGCATCTTAGAACTATCATGTGATTTAACAAGGCATTTATCAACATGGAATGATCAAAGTAGACACGGTTATCCCTTGCAAATTGGTTAATAAAGATTACATTTTAGGAAAACCATCAAGGATCGCCTCCATCTGATCATGAAGGGAGATCAGATCACCAATGGATTCCAGAGTATCATCGATATGTTGGAAGCGAGCAAGAAACTCTGCAATCAACTTCTCTCCTTTTGTAATACACTTCAGTTCATGACATAAACGACGCGATTTGGCATTGTTATGAATTTTGTAAAAAATATCAATTGTGGACCAAACCTCATGTGCTTGGAGACAACAAATCACACGAGGTAAAACAAGTTGATGTCATTCCACATAAGCTACTTTTCCATGTCAGCACGGACATCATCCATAAAGAGATATCGAGTAGGCAGTTTTGGATTTACAAAATGGTGTTGTAGTTAAGGAGTACGAATGATTCCTTCAACTTGTTTCTAGAAAAAAAAAATTGTTTCATCAAGACATAAACCAATAACAATTGTTTAGTTTGAGTTAAGCCAGGTTTTCAATTGTTCCTCACATACCCTTTGTTTTGCACTTCACTTTATCCTTGTTATGAATTTGGAAAAGAGCATTGATAGACTCTCTAGAAGTTCTCTCACTAATTGCACCCAAAAAAAGTACATTCATTAAGCCAATACTAGTTCAGCTACCTTCGAGTAAGAATCTAACCTACATTTACAATTTACAATTTACAATTAAAAATTTAAATTAGTGATGGAAGTTTAACGAGAAACAATATGAAGGAAAATAATGAATAGTTTAACAAGAAGAGAAACAAAAATAAACAAAGTAACATGAGTGGTTACTTTATACTTTCTCTCTCCCTTTTTGTTTCATATATAAGAAAATATCTATTCATAAGAGTACAAGGGATACTCAAAACCCATTACAAAGCAAAATCCTAAAATACTATGAATACAAGATAATCGGTTATTCCACCAATCTAAAAATAAATAAATAGTGTCTACTCATATCCCATTGATAAACCATTCCCTTGAGAATTTTTTAATACAATCCACAATCTCTTTCACATTAGCTACATTTCCATTATAAAGAATATTGTTACGTGCAATTCAAATACACCAACAAGTTGTTACCTAAAAAGCATGAGAAATTTTTTGCATGAGTTTTGAAGTACAAACACATTCAAACGATAAATTATTTGTCACTTCATCACTTTTCCAGAGTTTATAAGAGTTACCCTTCTGCCAATAAATAGATGTCTTCCTTTCCACCATTAAAGCATTCTTCTCAACGAATTCACCATAGTTTTCTGTGTTGGTGTTTTCTTGGATTAGCTCCCACAAGGATTCCCAAAAATCAAAATGGTACTTTGTCAATACTACAAGATAAAAAATTAGACACCCCTCAATAAAATACTCATTTAAATTCAACCCATAAAATTTACTTTTGAATAAATTGAACTTAAGCCAAGACACCAATTCAAAGCTTCTCAAAATGGTCTTAATATCATACAAATTCTTCCAAGTTCTCTCACTAATCATTATCGTATCATCCGCAAATAGTAAAATATTGAAAGGTAAATCATCAAGTACCTTGAAACTACGAAAGACTTCTAACTTTATTGTTTTCGTTACAACTCCAGTCAATCCTTCTACTGTTATTAGAAACAGAAGCGGTGACGAGGGATCCCCTTTGTCTCAATCTGTTGCTTACTTAGAATTCTGTTATAGAACTTACATTAACAACAACTGACATCTTCTAAAATTCAGGCCCTCTATTGTTATTTTTGAATTTTGAAAAAGTTTGAAAAAACAATTTATGTCACCGAAAACATTACTGGGTTAAGTCGCGGACTAAGTCGCTCTCTTTAAGACGTTTCGAGGCACTGCCCAAAGGTGCAAGGCAGACTATCAACCACGAAGTCCCCAGGATAAAACAGCCCAGATCACTGTAGAAAAACCGTCCGAATTACACTCTCAATATGGCAGTCTACCGACTACCACTCGTAATATGGCACGAAGGCCACTCAAGAAAAAGAAGAAGAAGAAGTAAGAACGGGGGGAAGAAGAGAGAAAAGCCTTCACAAAATTGGGGTACCCCTTGGGGCACACCCCAAAGTACATACCTCCACCTTATATACCCTACTAAAGTGTGGTATCCCTCCTATGTGGGACTTCTCATTTTTTTCAATTCACAACCACACTAGCTCATTAATGTCACCATTATTACCAACAATTCTTCCATTAATTTTTCATCATTTCCAACAATTACAAATGAAGAATGTAGTGAAATGCATGAAAGTTCAACTCTAAACTTTAGAAAGAAAATGGAGAAAAACTGTTTATTAAATCTTGATTGATTAGTTACATTGTAATGGTAGGTGTTATTTATAGTCAGTTTTAATCTGTTATATCAGGATGCAATATGTAACTAAAACCTAACAAATGATTGTTTACCCTATTATCCTCAACCTCTCAATCCATTCCTCAAAAAAGCCCATATTGTATCAGTGCAATTCTTCTCCCTCTTTTTTTTACCCCTTGATCTTTTCTTTTAGCTTCTCTAATCTATTGTATATGAATTTAATCCTTGTCAAATCCTTCTACTCCCAACTATTTTTCCCATCCCAACTTTTTTTTGTCAAGTCATGTTCAAATATTTCCCAATGGTGTTTTTTGCCTTGAACATTATCACCTGTGGAGATTGATTAGTAGCATAGAACCGAGCCACCTGAATATAGGGGTGTACATGGGTGCGGGTCAATCCGCTAATCCGATCACCCAACCCAACCAAATTTTTACCAGTACCCGATCACTTTCGTGTCCGACCCAACCCAACCCGTTGAAACCCGCTTATATTTGGTTCGAGTAATGGGTTTAACAATTTGAATCCGTCGACCCGTAGACCCGACCCGGTAACTAGTTATATATATATTTTTTTTAAATTTTGTTAGGCAGATCCAACAGTCCAATATGGTTTTATTATTCTTCTTCTTTAGATTTTCAGCTTCTTGAAGTGTTTTGAGGAATTTGTTTAAGTGTTTGTACTTGAAGTTGACATTGCTTATAATTGATGAATTTTCATATTTTATTGATTTACTGTAGTTGAATTTATTTATGTATTTGAAGAATGTTGAATTTTTTTTTTTGTTAGAGGTCGATGATTTTTTAAAGAATTGAATGATGTGATTGAAACTTTATAGTTTTTGACACATTCAAGTATTAAATATATTTTTATTCAATGTATTTTCTCGTAAAATAAAAAACAGGTTATTATTTATGTATAACCCGTCAACCCAACCTAACTCATTCTTGATCGGGTCGGGTCGGTTGGAGTTAAATGAAAAAAATACGGGTTTAGAACTTAATCCAATCCAAAAATAATCGATTGAGTCGGGTATCGGATTTTGTCGAAACCGGTCCAACCCAACCCACGTAAATTGAATTTGAATTTAATTTTTGTTGAGTTGAATTATTTGTCGACGACCTCAAAGACACGCTCCCTGAAATGTAAATTTTGACATTAAGGCTCTTCTATCCAATTTCAAGAAAGGGTTGGCAATACCATCGGTTGGTTTCATTTTCCTATTTTTTGCTCCTTTGTTCTTGGGTTGATTTTGATGTATTTGTCCATCCATTTTTTTTGGACTATCCTGAACTCTAACTAAACGAGAGTGTACATCCTTCTATTGAAAGCCTGATCCAGTTTTTGTTTTATATTGCAACATTAGAGTTTTGTAGTCTCCGAGAAGTGAAATTTATAATCTAAGAGGGAGACGAAATGGATAGTTTTTAATCGCTTAAACTGCCTCTACGTTTTAAGACTAAAAAACATGAGGAATAGTTCATTAAAGACTAACACCTAATCAATTAAACTCGAGTGAGATGTAGGAAATGAATTCTAAGATAAATAATCGATTATGAAATTCCCAATAATATATTATAACTCGCAAAAATACTACCAAATATCCTCCCTAGTTGTTCAAGTAGTACACTGACACTCTTCATACCTTTACTTTGTGTTGGGCTTAGTTTGTAAAATAGTGTGAATCCATTTACAAAATCTATTCACATTTTTTATTCTTGTTGTTTATTTTATTTTATTGAAGTCATTAAATTTAAAAACATGTTCTTTATTTTATTGCTATAACTTGAACATTGTTGTGTTCTATGAATTTATCAAATATCCATTTGTTTTGTTAGGTTGTTTTCATATTATTCTTTCTCTTAAACTTATTTTAGTTAGAATGACAAAAAAATGTTTCACCACATAGTTACATTCACACACCTCACTATTCATATAGTGATTGAAAATATATTTTTTTCCTCCTATGTTGTATCATTTTTTTTAATACTTGTGAGCAAAATGCGGAAGGTGGATGAACATATTCATCTTTGTCAAAATCCAAACTTTTCGGTAGGTCCAAAAAAAATCTCAATCCAAAACAACTGATTCTAGGCTCACCTTAGTTGAGAATGATGATGTTAGAGCTAACTAAAACTAAAAAGACTACCAATATTGAATGGTTAGATTCCACCTTGAGCTATTTCCAACAATTTTTTCAAGTAGAAAAATTGAAAAGTATATATATTCATTAAGTTTAACTTCCACTACTCCAAACTTTTAGATAAAATAAAATAATGTTAAGTGTATATATTTGGTCCTATGCTCAATTTTTTAACTTACGGTCCCTATACATATATGTAAATAGTTTTTATTTAGAGCCTAAATATGTCATTATATCCACAGTTAGTTGCCCTTGAAAATGTGATATAAACAAAGTTGTATGTTCTAATATTGATAATGATAATCATGGAACTTAAAAATGTTGCATTTCTAGATCCTATATATATGAAATTCCTTTTCAAAATGGAAACTAATTCTCTTAGTTTCATGCAAATACTTACATGTGAAAATTTTATTGATAATATGCAGGAAATTGAGCTGCAAAACCATAACAATTATCTGCGAGCTAAGGTCTCTCTCATTCTCTATAACACACAGGGACTCACCTAGAACCTATGAGAAATCACACACACACACACACACACACACACATATATATATGCATTGTATCATTATTTGTAGTTGAACCAAATGAATTAATGATAAAAAGATGTTAAATGGTACTGCAGATAGCTGAACATGAAAGAGCTCAACAACAGCAACAAAATATGATGCCAGAAACATATTCTGAGTCCTTACCTTCCCAATCATATGACAGAAATTTCTTTCCTGTAAATCTTCTTGGATCGGATCAGCAGTATTCACGCCAAGACCAAACTGCTCTCCAACTTGTGTAAGTATTCATTCATAGGTTTTAACCATATTTTTGGTATGTTTCTTAATTACTTCCTTTTTCTACCTTTGATTTGAATACAGGTGATCATCATATGCTGGAATAGGCCAATATGGAAGTTATGAAACTCTCTTCAAATCGTTTAATCAGCTACTTGAATTGAATAGTTGCATGTAGTGTGTCTATATAGTAAAGAACCATACATGCCTCTGTTTTTATTTAACTGTTGCCTTTAGAATTTACTTTACTAATAGAGTTCTTAAGACTTTGAACTAGAAAAGAACATGAATTTGCGACCATACGTCATATAATAATATTGTTTATGTATCTTTTAATAACAACTAGTTTCTAAACATTACTCTTTGTATTTTGTAAGCATTTGTTTAGGCCTGCTGTCGTAAAAAACCTATTTCAAATGAACTAGTTTCTAAACCCCAAACCTAGTTTATGGGTTCAATTTTCAAGTGATTAATGAGTTTTTGTCGAATTGATTGGGAGGAGTAGCTGAGTTGAACTTTGACTTAAACAAATTTTAGTCAGACTTGATCTACCTCTAGTTAAACTTCGGACTACAAAGATCTTTTTCATTTGTGAATCAGATATGAAGCACAAACACCTCTAAGATTAGGTGTGTCTCAGTGTCTAACATGCGTCGGTGTTCGATACTCGTACGACACATGTCGGACTATTCAAACAAGTGTCTCAATTTTTTTTTCTCTGTTACGACATTCCTTGGACACTTCTCAAGACACTTTTACCGAAGTTAAAGATGTGTCGAAGTAGAGATGATCAATAAAGGATTGAAGACATTAATTTTGATTACATTTTTAACTTTTGGGCATAGTAGATGAATGAATGATGGTGAAAAATTATAATATTTTGCTTAAGAACTTTTGTGTAGTGAATTAAATTGCTCATTTTATATCTTTTATATTCATATTTTATTTAATTATAATATTAAATAATTTAATATGTATCGTGTTGATGTCCAATATTTTTGAAAATTGCAATGTCGTTGTTTCTATATCTTGTTGTAGACATATCATATTGTAGACCTTCTATCATCCATATCACCTGCATAATCAAAATCAAAATATCCTATAACTTAAGGATCACCATGTCCATTGCTAAACATGATACCATGATTTGTTGTACCTTTCAAGTACTTGAAAATCCATTTGACTACTTCCCAATGATGCTTATCTGGTTTGGACACTGAAGAAAGTAAAAGGAAAAATATATCATATTTTATTGCTACAACCCTAAGATGTTATATAGGAAAAAAATTACAATATTAATACTTGGTCGTTCTCCTGTCTCTTAAGAAACAAAACATTGTCCTCACAACACTTCCAATGATCATCATAGTCGAGATCTAATTTTTTCATAGTGCCATCAACTTATTATAATAGGTAGTGACGTCTCTGTCTCCTTGCTTAACATGCCACAATCGTGATTTGAGATAAAAAAAAAAAAAAAAAAAATTGAAAGGAATTCCAAATATCATAATATGTTTCTTTGAGAACCTTCCAAACTTACTGCGTAGTAGGCAATAACATAAAAAGTTTTTCAATTGCTGACTCCATAGTACTAATCAGCCAAGCAATAATAACAGAGTTCTCAAATTTCAAAAATTTGTAATTTGGATCTGTTGTGCAGGTATTTGCACCTCTCATGTGAGGAAACTATATTTTCCCTTACCTTCTAGTATCAATCTTGCAATTTAAGACCATTCGACATAATTTTTTCCATTTAACTAGTAAAAAGTGCATAAGTTTCCAAATCTTTAAATCCATATCTTTCTGGTGGCTTGATTTAACGGCACTCTTGGTCACGTATAAGGGAGTAATCTTATACTCCACCTGAATTTTCAATGGTATCAGAGTCTAGTTCGACTTGTGGTTCAGGCACTACCCGAGTATTTCTTATTGTTACTAGCTCAACATCGACATAAATCACCTTATTACTAGAAGTTTCTCTCTCCAATGTAGACACATCTAATAAAAAAATGTTGGACCTAATATAAATACATGTTTTTGATGAAGACAAAGACGAAGAACTGTGATCAATGCATCAAAGCTCAAAAAGAAGTCAAAAGTTATAGTTCAACTTTAATTCAAACATATTAGATGTTTAATCAATGTAAAGGTAAATGATACAATCAAAAGGTCAAGTACATGAGAACCATGCATCTTTACATATGCATAAAAAGTATTTTCATATGTCAAACTTACATTAACAAAGTGTTAAAATTAATACTTTTGACAAAATGCAAAGTTGTATTCGAATACAGATGCTAAGTCAGTAGCAAAAGTTTGACATATGTATTCTTCTACGACCTGCTGTAGTCGAATACAAACAGCAAGCCAATGGCAAAATTAACAAATCTGTATTCGACTACATGATTGTGTATTCGAATACAAGGTAAAAATTTTAAATAAATTTGAACGTTATAAGAGGTGTATACGAATACATACATCTTGTATTCGAATACAACTGGAAGCAATGCAATTTTTCAGATCTAAAATGGTTCTAGATCATTGCATTTGTTCATCAAACCTCTTGGAACAATGGTCACGAATCTGAAGAGATGTTTATGGACTATAAATACACCATAACTTCATATTAAACATTACACAATCCTACTACAAAACCTTGAACAACTTTGAACAACTTTTCTAATTTTTCTCAAAGTTATTTCTCATAATTCAAGTACTTCCATTTCATTTTCATATCCTTGACAAAGGTTCTCAAAGTACTTGAAGCAATATTGGATTGATATCATTATACCTCTCTTTTATTCTTATATCCTTATCAAATTACTTTGTTTGTAAAAGAAAGTAGTACTTTCTTTAAGTAGTCTTGTCTAAGATAGTGGTGTGCTATCTTAGAAGTTTTGTGAGAAGTTTGTAGCAGAGATCCTAGGGTGGGGCTTGTACATTTTCTGGCTATAGTGGAGAAATCTCTTGTGGTGTGCAAGAGGACTGGATGTACCCTTGGTCATAAGGGGAACCAGGATAATATTGTTGTGTTCATTTAGTTGCTGCAATTTACCTTTATCACTTACTATCCTAAAACCGAAAAAATCGATCACCAAATCGCTAAAAACAAGAAAATTTCCTAAACACCTAATTCACCCCCCCCCCTCTTAAATGCACATCTGTACTTACAAATGGGATTATCTATCCATACCTCCTTAACAACTTTTCCTTCCAATGAATCATGCGGCGACCTAATGATAAGAAAGCATGCCATGTTAATAATCTTTGCCCAAAAACCCTTAAAGGGTCCAACATTTAACCCGAGACATCCTGCCCTTTAAGTTAGACACTTGTTCATTCTTTCTGCCTCATCATTATGTTGTGGTGTCTTTCAAACTAAAAAATTGTCTTTGCATTTCGTGTTCCACATAAAATTTCTGAAAATTTGAGTTAGTCTACTATGTCTCATTAATGTTATAACCAAATTGGTTTGAAGAATTATGACCCTTACTTGTTTTGATGATAACAAAATCAATTTGTGGGAACAATTTAAAGCACTAACGGTCTGATTAAGTGTGCAGTTCCCAGATCAAGTGAATTTTGTAGGACCTTATGTTGTATCCTCTGATGATTGGACTAAGATAGAGGAACACCAATACTTCGCTTCTATTCTTTATTTTAAGTCTAGTAAACGCGCTCTGAAACACGCCTCTGGTGACTCCGCTAATACAAGTTATGCTATGTTTTGTCTGCCTCTAATGACTACAACAAGCATTTGTTCATCTATCTTTGACGAATGCAATAAGCATCTGATCTTCTGCCTCTGATAATCTTAACAAGCAACTGATTGTCTACCTCTGATAATCACATCAAACACTTTATCGTCTAACTCTGTTTTATAATGTATGCTCTGATTAAAGTCAATGCTCTAATTAAAGTCAATGCTCTGATGAAAGTCAACGTTCTAATGAAAGTCAGCCCTCAAAAGAAAGATAAAGCTTTTGTGCATCCTCTGATTGAACACCTTGAATATGTTACTTGTTTGAAGATCTATGAGACATCCTATGCTTCCTCTCTCTCCATATCACGATACGCTGAATCAATTACAGTGATTCGTTTTGGAAAGTTTTCTACAGAAAATCAACCTCAAAAGATTTGTTACGAAACTTCATGATATATCTTGATTTCTTGCAATTAGGACAACGACCAAGAAACCCTAAAAGATTTCTATAAAAAGACATGCATTCCTCACTTGAAGTATACAACATGAAATGCACTGCTATAAGCATAATACAACCGCTTATGCACTCTTACTCTTAATCATTCGTTTTACCTAAGTGTTCAGAAAAGGTTTTGAGAGTACAACTTTGTAAACACCCTCTTGTGAGAGCTTTTTTAGAAAACCTAAACCTATTCTTTTAAAACCTAGCCCAATAGTGGTTGCATTCCTTAAAACTTGACGGTATTAAGCTATAAGGTTGAGAAGACTTGAACAAAGTCAATTTGACTAATAGGTGTTCAGTTGAAGTGTGATTCGGTTGTAAATTAGTGGATTAAATCATTCATATTGAAGGGACTAGATATAGCTATCGTGTCGGTGGTGAACTAGGATAAATCGGTTGTTTATTCTATTTTTGTTTATCCACTATGTTTTTCTTTACTTTAATTTAGTCACATTAAAAAGATTTTAAAAATAAACACAACTCAAACCTCTCCCCCTTCTTGTGTTTCTCATTCTACAATTATTTGTCCGCAAATACTTCATTTTTCTGCCCATTTGATTTTTTACATTTGCTTTCCACACCTTGAACTTGACAAAAACTTCAAATTTATGTTTGAGAAAATACATCCAAACCTTGCATGAAAAATCATTTGTAAAAGTCATAAAATACTTGGAACCACCGATAGATGGCTCTTTGTTAGGCCCTCACACATCAGAATGCACATAGTCTAAGATTATCTCTATATTGTGTTTCTCAGATTTAAAATGAACACGACATTGTTTTCCAAGTATAGATTACTTGCACAAATCCATATTACAACTATGGACACCTTTCAACAAATCACTCTTATGAAGTGTGGTCATCCCACGCTCACTAAGATGACCCAAATGCATGTGCCACAATTTCGTTGCATCATCCTCAGACTTATCTGACGCAACATCACCTACAATAGTATAGCCCAACAATTTGTAGATGTTACCTTCAGTCCTTTTTGCTCTCATCATTTCAATGCACCCTTGCTAACCTTCAAAAACTCCTTATCTCTATCAGACCTATATGAGAAACCATTTGCCTGTAGAGTACCTAGGGATATCAGATTCTTTCTTAATTCTAGAATATATCTGGCATCATTCAACGTTCACACGCCACTGTTGTCCATGGCCATTTTAATTTGTCTCATTCTAGTGACAACACATGCTTTGTTATCACCCAAATAAACAAAACCAAAATTGCCGACCAGAATGTGGTAAACCACTCCCTATGCGGCGTTATGCGATAAGAACAACCAAAATCAAGATTTCACACTTCTGTGCACTTTCTAGATGAAATATAAAGAATATCTCCTTCACTGCCACAGTCATTAGTTTGAACCATGTTTTCAAAACTGGATGAACTCTGTTGTTTTTTTGGATAATCCTTCCTCCAATGCCCGGTCTGTTTGCAAGTGAAACACACTCTGTTGCTTTTCTGTTCTTGAACTTAGACCTCTTCTTCTCATAAATGTTTTACCCTTGTCCTCCCATTATCTTGACTTTCTTTTACATACAAATCTTCACCTGAATATCCTTCATCTGCATTATGTCTCCTTTGAGAGTGAGACTGAAGTGCAATAATGTCATCTAGCTTGATAGAGTATTTCCCGTATGTAAGAGTTGTCACTAGGTGATCAAACGAACCTGGTAACAAGCACGATAGAATAATAGTTTTGTGTTTGTCATCGACTGTCACCCCAAACCTCACCAAATAGGTGATTATTCCGTTGAAGGTGTTGACATGATGCAAATCAGATCCTTCCTGCATCTTCAACCTACACAATTGTTGCTTTCAAACAATTTGTTCGTGAGCGTTTTGCACATGCATACACTAACTTTCCAATTTCTCTCATACCTCCTTTAGAAATGTTAGGTCTATGATATGATACGTCACCTCATCTTATACACACAAACGAATCCTCCATGTGGCCTTATTCTTCATCTTCGTCCAATCAACTTCTGCCATGCCTGCCGATTTCTCGTCACGCAAAGCCTTTTGAAGACCTTGATGTGCCAACAAATCCTTAACCCTTATTTACCATAATGGGAAGTTGCTCATTCTGTCGAACCTAAACACCTCGAATTTCACACCAAAGTTACTTATCTGATACCAATTGTTAGAACAACTACACGATCTTACAAGAATATAAATAGTAATAATAAGGTTCAAATTACAATAATATCCCTGAACTATACAGCGAGAAGCTATCGCCCCCATACCTCCAATTGCCCTCACAACAATAAGTTGAGCCAAACTACCACTTGATATTAACTATGAGCCATAGTAAACAGTTTGGAACATGAATACCAATGGAGGATGAGAACCATATCGCTTTTGTCGTTGGACAGTGCATAAAAAGGTGATCAACATCTTGGAATTTCGAACAGCCCATATTTTCTTTCACACTCCTTCATAGTTTCGACATGTTATGCCATATTGGACTTCCATAAATATTTAATATTTTTCACATGTTCATTAATGAGGAGTATGGATAGTTGGTTGATTAGTTTTTTAACTAATGAGGTGTGTTGTTTGAAGCAATTAGACTTCACCTAGCTTTGCTTATATACACTTAATTTGTCTTTATCTTCTCCTAGGTGAGAATTATCTTTTCAAAAGAGGTAACTGCAAGATCAAAGGGGTCTCATTCTCAAACATTGCAGGAATAACAAAGTCTATATAAAAGCCTAAACTAGAATCAACCTACGAGTCTACTCTAGCATAGCAATTTCAGCTCTAACATAGCAATATTTGCCAAACAAATTTAGTATCATATCAGAAATATAACATCTTCCTAGGATTCAATCTAGATCCTTATAGTATGTTTTTCTCCTCTAATTATCATTCAGCTTGAATGAATTCCAGCCAAAATATCTGTTTATCCAAGGTTCCACTGTGTCCTATACACAATATCAGTTCAGTCTTTGGTAGCAAATGTTTGAAAACCCTTGAATCTCAGTAAGAACAAATCCTAGCTTGGGATTACAATGTTTCATGGACAACCATATTTCAAAACTGCAATTAAAAGGGACATTGAAGAAGTATCGAGAAGAATGTTCATCGTTCGATTGCTGCTACTAAGAAACTAACCACTAACATTTCTCTGTATAAAAAACATTGGTACACCAAATGTTAAAACTTTTTCACTATTTCTTGTGTTCATAGCACATACACATAATAGGAAGGAAAATAACAAGTGTAAGTAAAGCAACAATGATACAGATTAAATTTGCTGGATTCAACAAAGGTACTTTATAAGACCAAAAGGATGAAACCTAAAGCTGTCTATAAGTGAAGTGATTGCCTAAAGTTTTATACAACACGAGACATAAGAACCGTCTCTTTGAAATTTCGAAACATATGAAACAATTTCTCCATTTCAAAAACAAATTTACAGTATTGTCAGACGGCGAAATCAATGATGCTTTTATCTTTCTTAACTGCATATACTGCTTGATAGCTTCATCTATTTACTATCTATATGAACATGGTGTAGTATAATGATTATCATACAGAATGTATGAATCAGAGACTGAAGGCAGAACCTTCTTCCCTCTAATCCAATACTACGTCACAAATTCAATCATCATAAATATGTGAAGTGGAAGAACTTTGTTCCTTCACTCTGCAATTCTACATCTTCTGATAAACTTATTAGAGAAATTTACATATCTAGTCCAGAAACTTCGATACTCAGGGAAACCGATCTCAAGCCATGGTTTTGCAGGGCCGCTGAAATGGATAATAGCAGCAGCTTCTAGATTCTGTTTGCTAATTTCTTTTGATTTATAGCGATAACCTAAATCAGTCACAAGCATTGATGAATCTATAGGATGCACTTGACCATCAAATGCAATCAAGGCAGGTGGAAGCATTCCTGGATTCCACAATGTTGTCCCATACTTGAGGTTCTGTGAAATCAGATAGATATATATTACTGTTAATGTACAATGAAAATAATAAGGAATAAAACAGTACCACTTTATGAGCCACCGTTCCCAAAATGATGGATCCTAAATGAATGTTATCTAATAGTGAGTGTTGAAAAGAAAATTTTAGAGTGTATTGTTACTTGCTAGCACTCCTCAAAACATAAAGCAGTTCTAAATAATGTTATTACAGGTTTGCAGAATATACTGCAGTTCTAAATAATGTTAACATAGTATATAATAATTGAATAGTGTATAAGAATTTTAAATCAGAAAAAACACCGAAGGAAAATTAAGAATTTAAATCTTGCTGATTTAGGGTTTGTTTGGATTTTTTTTATTTTAACATGTCTACTTGCATAAGAACTTGTGGGATGGTTTGGAAGAGCTTAAGGAAACAATCAGCTAATGAAAAAAAACGTATAATGTATATGAACACAGTTTGACTTTCTTTTTCTAGAAATAGTTTATGCAAACAAGCCTTAATATTTATGCTTATGCTATAAGCGCTTAATTAAGTTGTTTATTAAAACAAACCTTAATATTTATGCATATTGAAAACCATTACACATTTTATAGCAGAATGTAGAGGCTAACTTAATTAAGCACATCACATCAATAAACACTTACAAGTTTCAACCATTTCTGGAAGGTGTCTGTTATGTTTGTCCTCCGCCAAGCTTCAAGATCTAATACTTTCATGCCGTGGATCCATCCACACCGTTCACTATCGAAATTCGACAATATGAGAGGATGTGAAAAGTTCAAGTAGTTCATGTATTTACTTCCAGGACAGCAGCTGTCTTCACACCATGACTTGAATACTGCACCACTGACTTTGCCATTAAGATCTAATTCCCATAAAGAAGAAATGTCATGTTGTACTACAACATCATCATCCAAGAATACAATCTTTTTGAGATCTGGAAAAAGCTGTTGTAATCATATGATCATGAAACAATCATTACCAAGCATTCAGACTTGTTATTAGTTATTACTCAATCAGAAGGCTGCCAAAATAACTAATTACCTCGGGAATATAAATGCGGAGTTGATTCATCAAGGAAAGGCTACTAGGCCTTAAAGCTTCCAATTTACCATAATCGATGTTCTTTCCTTTACCATAGTAGCGCTTCCAAATTAAGTGATTAGTTTCAAGCATCTCTTTAACAGCAGCATTCATTTCTTCAGACCAATCATATTGGTGTAATCCCCTAACTTCCACAACAGCTGATTGAATATAATTGGTGGCAAACCAAGCATGCATTGAAGCATAAGTTTTTTTGTCGGTAACTATATGAAAAACTAATTTTTCAGGGTTGAATGAGTTTTCAACTGTAGAGGTAACAACAACAGAGGCAGCAAGAACATTATCAGTTAGGAGAACTAGGTGATGAAAAGTAGGGTCAACAAGGCGAGAAGCAAATTCGGGAGAAGGTAGGCGAGATCGAGCCATAGCATTTACAGCATATTCTTCAGCCAACTTAAGACAAAGACAATGTAGACTTTTGGGAACACCATGTGAAGCTAGATGCCAATATACTGACTCCTGTTGTCTTGCTGTTTGCACTTTGTGTTCCATCTGTGATAACTGAATACATACAAAAGAAATTGCATCATTTGTTAGAGATCAAAACGTTCATAAAATCTGTTTACTGAATCGAATATGCTAATGCTGCTATGCATAACTGGCAAACAAGTTAATTATCATTATATAGAGTAACTACCAAAATTAAATTGTTTATATACCATGGCTTTGGTCTTGAAAGCAAAAGCTTTGAGGTCTTGTTTTAAGACCATTTCTTTCACAAGTTCGTTGAATGACCCTACTCCTTCATTATCATTAACATTACCATCATTTGCTTCCATTAGTGCTCTGGTCAGCTCATCTGTGAGTTTCTTCATATACATCCAAAGAAAAAAGACCAGAACATAAATTATCGTTTTTTATTAGAATATAATAAAATGGGTGCCAGAGTGCAAGAGGGTGCAAACGTAATTAAAAGTTTCCTATGGTCACAACAACAAACTATATTAATGTGTGTTTGATTACACTTACACGGTGGGAACCATCAAAATTAATTTTGTCTTAAGTTGATTTATTAGTAAACATGCAAATATGTGGTTGGTATATAAAATTGATGGCATAATTGCAGTTTTAGTCCCTTTATTTATACTGATTCACGAAATTGGTTCTCCTATTTTAAAAGTCGACATTTTGGTCCCTCCCTTTGATTTTTTAGCTAAAAAATGATGACGTGAGATGTTTTAAATAACATGACATATGATACGATGATGTAGAGTGATTAACACCCATGAAATTAGAATAAAACGTCGTAAAAACTTAACTTTCAACTTCAAAATATTTTCGTATATTTAATTTAATTAATGACATATGAATAATTAATAGATCTAGATGGTTTTATATCATAGAATTGCATGTCACGTCATTTAAAATATATCAAATGGTCATTTTTTTTTTGTTTAAAAATCTGAATGAGGGACCAAAACTGTCGACTTTTAAAATAGAGGGATCAATTTCGTGAATCAGTATAAATAGGGGGACTAAAACTGCAATTAAGTCAAAATTGATTTAACCAAATCAATTCTAAAAAACTGTATTAGTGCAAGTTTGGATTCACTTTTGGGCTAGTCGAAAGTGATTCTAAAGATCTAAATTTGATTCTGAAGATCTAAAGTGATTCTGAAGATCTAAATTTGATTTTTTTAAATTGATTTCGACTCTAATATTGGGTGTATTTGTTTGAGCTTAAATAAAAAAGATTTTTAGTTTAAAAAATTTAGAGATTATTTTGTAGAGATTTGTTTAAAAATGATTTTTTGATTTCTATTTGTTTATTATCATAAAAATTATTTTTTTTTAAATGATTTTTAATCTGTTTGTATACAATTTTATAAAAGTGATTTTTTAAATTTCAAAATTACCATAAAAGACATAACTTTTCTAACTATCATTTCTTAGAAACATTTCAAAATTTATTAATGTACCTTAAGTATTTATCAAAAAGAAATAAATAAACATACAAGAGCAAAAAAAAAATTGGTATCAACATATGAATAATGTAAAAATAGAATGATTCAAATAAAAGGTATAGAAACAACAAAAATACGAGAAATCGAAAAGGAGAAGAAAACTACTCGATGAAAACCTATATCAAACTCTTATGGAAGGAGAAAAACGGTCACAATTGAGTGCGTGAAACTCATGTAATATAGAGAAAACCCTAATAAAAATTGATGGAGGACAATTTTGGATTTTCCAAATAGGGTAATTACATCATTTTATCTCGTTAGTGAATTAAGTTCAGTGTTTTTAACAAAATGATTTTTCAAAAATCTGAAACAAACACCGTTCAAATAATAAAAAATAATTTTTGGTTTAAAAAAATTGATTTTTTCATGAAAAATTCTGAACACCCATTAATTGTAACATAAAGTTAAAATTTGTAGCTTTTGTTTTCAAACATGTTTTGTTTTCAAACATGATTTTTACACTCAAATTTATTATTCAATTCACGTGAACATGTGATGTATGACATACTCAAACATAAATCATTTTACCTTATATTTACTTTAACAAAAACTAATTTTACAAAATCTATTTTCGACAAAATAGAATCAAACATACACTTAGTGGGTGTTTGTATGGAGAGTGAGTCAAAAGTGTGTGTTTGTATGGACAGTGAGTCAAAATCAATACGTCCAATCAGAAGTTAGAGATTGTAGCTTCTCTATTTTCAAGGTGAAACGGTACGTTACCGTAAGGTAGAGATAATTGAATGCTCTCCCAAACATGTGCTTAGTCCACATTATTTTATCCAAAGAGTCGATCTTGTAAGTGTATGTTTCGTTTTATGATTGAGAGACTTAAAAAGAGATTCTAGACATATAAAATTTAGTTTAAACATGTTTAGATGATGTTGATGAGTTTAATGGATGTGCATTTCAATGTAAAATAGTTTTAGAGCACATTGAATGGGATTTATCTATTTTGTCATGTCTTGGCGGAAATCCTATTAACTATTTTACACTGATAGTATAAAACCTTTTTTTCTCAATATATATTTTTTATGACGAAATCAGGATCAAGTCATTTCATTAATAATTGATTCTTCAATACATGTTAGAACATCCACAAACATTTTGGAAACTAGCTAAATATGTGGCCATCATAACTAATTGATAAACAACTCCATTGACTTGTCTCTTATTTAACACAGAAAGTGCAAAACTCCTTTTCTCAATGTCGATTAGCCAATGTTTGGTTTTGCGGTAGAATTGGCCAAACCAAACAAATGTTTAGTTGGATGATGTGATAGAATGGATACAAATGGACCCAAGTAGGACAAAGAAAGATCGTGAAGGCTGAACAAATTTTGAATCGGAGAAATAAAAAGTTGTAAAGACAGCACTTTCAGAAAAAGTAGAAGCAGTAGGATAAAACAAATTGCATTACAAGTAACCATGCCACCAATTTGACAGGAGTATAAGTATTATTTGATTTTGTTGCAAAATGGGAGAAAATTTTTAATGGTTTCAAATAAAGACAAAAGTAAAGTTAAATTATAATGTGGTATTTTTTGAGTCTCAATTATAAGAAAAAATAAGTCCAAACAAAATATGAGGGGGAATTTCTCAATTTAAATCTACTTATCTCTAAACTGAAATATAATTAAAAGTGATAGTTTAAAGATATCTTATTAAAAATTTAATCAAATACATTAACTTTTTAACTATTATTTTTATTTATTTTTTTTGAATATTATAGAGAGAGTACATATTTATACTGTAAATATTACACAGTCCTTCCATGTGAGCCAGTCAACATTTTTTTATGACCCCTTAACAGAAATAGATAACCACCCAAGATTAATCCAATAAAAAAAGGATAATCACGTGAACAAAAAATATGAGAAGATGTACCATAAAAATAAAACACGTGGTAGGTTCAGGATAATTGGTAAGGTTTTTGTGAATACACATGATTTTGTAACTTTTCATTTGTCTTTTACTCTTTTTAAATGATGTTGCATTGATACTACTCCTCACAAACGTATGACAAAAGATTCTAACTCATGACATGGAGATCTCAAAAAAGCTGAAATACATCGACACAGACACATAAACTTTTCTACACATATTTTGATTAAGTTTTGATTCTTTTTAATTTTTTCTAGTAAATGTGATAAAATTATAAATATTATAATTTTAATTTTGACATATTGATAACAATGACATTTTTATATTGTTATTAAGTGTCTATTGATACATTATTTAAATTTAATTAATTTTTGTCATAGTTTAACGGTTGTATAACAAGTCCATGCATAATTCCATTGTAGTGTTAAAACTTAGCATTGCAGTTAATCAATGATTAATTATTATAAAAAGGTTAAATAAGATTTTAATCTTTATAAAATTCAAAAATTTTGTTTTTAGTTTTCGTGATATATTTTTAAATGATTATTTTGTGCATGTTTACAAGTAAAAAATTTCTACACAAAAATTGA
>JBBPBP010009777.1:36959196-37026676 GCA_037974735.1 Cicer chorassanicum | reverse complement strand
GTTATAGAAAAATTGATTTATACGAATAAAGAAAGCGATTAATGAGTAAAAATCGAAAATTTATTGCGGTAGGATTTATCTATTAAAGTAGACCAGTAGTTGATAGCACTTAGTTAATAATAGAGAATGATGATTAAGTGTAATTAGTAATAGTAATAGATTTAACTGACAGTTAATTAATTAAAAGATTTAATTAATGATGTTAATCGATTAAGGAGTTACTAAAGGTTAATCAGAGTTAATGATTTGTTATGATTAATTAATTAGATAATTAAACATGTTAATTAAATAATTGATAGGTAAATAGTTAATAGTTGATCATAAATTAATAAGATAATTAATTAATTATTAGAGTTAAATAAATTTTAGTCCATATAAAATTCTAACGTTTTATTTTTGGCTCAAATTTTTTTTTCTATCTTTCGAGTCTTAAAAAAATTTCGGTTTTCATTTTTTATTCGTACTTATATGAAAACTCATGTGTATCCTTCAAATTGTTGAACGATTTTTTGCAGTCGTGTTTAATATATTATAAACATAGATCTCCTTTACAAAAATTTAAATTTTTTAATAAATGATGAATTAAATATAAATTTTAAGCTTTTTGACATTTAAAAATTTATATTTAATTAAACATATAGAGATTCTAATAAAGTTCTAAACATACATGTAAAAAATCATTCAAAAATTTGAAGAGTATAAATGAGTTGAATTAAACGAAAAGGACAAACAAAACAAAAAAAAATTAGGGACTAAATTCAAAATATAGAAATTTTATAGGGATTAAAAACTTATATAATCCTACATGCCAAATTTATTAGATAATCTCTATACATTTGCTTACACCTAAAAATAAATAATTTGTAGACGAGAACAGCAAGTAGTCAAATTTTGGGGTAACCGAATTTCCCTTAGCCGGAAGTAAGATGAAATGTGCAAGAAACAGTCAAATATAAGTTATTCAGATCTTTCTTGAGTTTATAGAGGTCCACACAAGTCGCAAAGGCTTAGGAATGAGTCAAAGCTCACAAAAATTTGATAATTTGACAGTTGCGCTCATATTCCACATTTTTAGCACCATTAACGATCAACAAGGAGGCACATTCCAATAAAAGGCATGCATGAATTTTGCCAATGAGACATGCCGAAAAGATAGGGCGCCACGAATTCACATAAGTATAAGTTATCACGTATTACCCGCGTAATTAGTTGAGCAAGGCTACATTTAAGTAGGCCACAACTTGTGGTCAGTTGTATTATTTTGCCTATAGATACCAGTACTAGTAATGTTTTTAAACACATTCGATCAATCAAATAAGCAGCTTAACACAAACACATCGTTAAGTAGCTTAAACACAAACACATCGTACTTAACACTCGTTAAAGTAGTTAAAGAATCCATAATTGAGAGACATAGTTCCTTCCTCAGTGTAATTATTTGAAAAAAAATTGGAATTATAGTTGAAAGCAGTTAGTCGAATCCTCGACTAATTTTTAATCCCAACAACATGCAATATTAGTTATTAGTAAGTGATTGATGGTTAATTAATTACTTAGTAAGAAGTGGTAAGTTAGTAAAAACGATAAAGATGATGAATGAAGATAATTATTAGATATTAATAATTATAGTATTTAGTTAATAAGTTCAAGTATTAAAATACCAAATGATGATGATTATACTTGCTAAGTATAAGGGATTAGTGTATGATAGAGGAATTAATTTCTACATAAATAGATTTTGAGGGATGACTATTAGGGCTGTGCAAAAAATCCGGTTATATGGCCCAAATCCAAAACCGCATCCAAATCCATTTTAAATATCCGGTTAAAATCACATGGTTATAATCCGGTTTATTTATAAACCGGTTGGATACCCACTTATGTTTTATATTTGGATTTGGTTATTATCCGGTTTTTATCCACTCAATTCCCAAAAATCCTAAATCTCAAAAACTTTAAAACGATTATGATTTTGCCATCACCCCATCGACATTCCACCTTTAGGCAGCGTTTTCCGACAATTTATTACTAACTTCATTTAATCAATTATTTATTACTAGAGTTGTAAAAAAACCCTAAACTCCAAAGTCTCCTTAATTTTTTTTTTTACTAAGCCCCTAATATTAAGTCAATTTTTTTAAAGTCCCGACTCATTATTTCATTATTTTTTGTGGGTTTAAAGGAGGGGACTCATAGGCACCCAATATTTTGTTAATTTTGAGAAATTTTTTTGAAAAAATTTTCAAATTTATTTTTTTCGAAAAAAATTAAAAAACTTTTTTTTTTCTCATAAAAATTTTAAATCGAATTTTTTAAAAAATTTGGTGAGAAAAGTTTTAAAAAAATTTATCGAAAAAATCAATTTTTTTTCTCGAATTAAAAAAATTGTAAATTATTTTTTATCGAAAAAAATCAAAAAAATTTTATTGAAAAATTTTAAGAAAAAAATTATTTCTCGAAAAAAAATAAAAACCGATTTTAAAATTGAATTTTTCGAAACCGGTTGTTTAATTAAAAACCGGTTATTTAACCATAACCAATTTTACAATTGGTTTTATAATCAATTTTAAACCAAATAATGGATTTGGTTATAAATCTAAATCCATATATTGGTTTTAAAATGGATATAGTTTGGTTTTTAAAAAAAACCAACCATGCACAGCCCTAATGACTATGACATCAAACTTCAAAGGATATGTATAAGAGACTTAATTGTATGTGTGTTTGATTAGGAGATTTTGCTCTAGAAGTTAGATAATGAGGACCAACTGAAGAGAACCCAAAGTGGGTAATTGTTGATAAGTTGATTAAGTAACCTTGGCACCAGTCTAGTTGTTGATGTTAGAGTCGTTATTACTAAGTAATAGTCATAAAAGTGGATAATCGTTGCTAAGTTGATTAAGTGACATTGGCCATTTTCTAGTCATTGAGTTGTTGATTTTAGAATCATTATTCTTAAGTAATAGTCATAATTATTAAGATGTTCATAATAGTTGTTGCTATGTGGTAGTGACCTTTTGATGTTATATATGCTTGTAATATGATTGATGTTTTTTACTTGACTGTATTGTTGCCATATCTTTTTTTGTAGGGTTTGAACTTGTTGTCTCACCAATGCAACATCCACAAGTAATAACGGATGACAACATAGGGTGTGTCTTCACTAGAGTTCCAGATGTTGAGAACACTTTTGTTCGTTCATGCTCTAATCACGTGATTTGAGATTTTTATTATTAAATGTCCATAACATCAAATGTTATTTTTGGTTAATGTTGATAAGTATTGTTGTACTCTTTGTCGACAGTTTAATTTAATAAAAAAATTTGTTTATTCTCAATTTATGCTTATTTTAAACATTTTTTTATTTCTTCATAAATATCATCAAATAAATATCAACAAAATTAGAATTATCAACAATACCCTACTACAATCTTCATGTGTCACTCACATGTTATCTCCATACATTGTTAGAGCACAATTTACATCGATTCAACTTTAGAATTATGCTTAGGTCTTCAAGATCCATTTACAAAGGGTAATTTCTTTAGATTTTTTGCCTTCTTCGTGATATCAACTCTCTTAAGTAAGATGATAGATTCCTCTCTAATTAGTTTACTGATTTGAAAATTTTGTGGGACAAATTAGATTATCTTAGACCAAAACCTTCATGTATATGCCCTACTAAATGAGTTTGTGCTCTTTCAACATCAGTTAAGACTTATAAAAACAATGAGTATATTATATTTTTATTGAAAGTCTTAATGATAGTTACCAAAAGTTGAAAAGGTAAATGCTCATCATGAATCCATTTCCTTCTATTCCAAAGTTTTACTTTTTAGTTGCTCACAAGAACCTGAATAAACCCTTGAATCTAATGCCTTTTCTTTTAACACCAATAGCTCTAATGTCCAAAACAATGGAAACAACAAAGGAAACACATGGCAGGGAAAAGAACACGAGAGAGGGGAAACAAACCCTATGTTTTGCACACATTGTAATAAAACAAACCATACAATTGAAAACTATTATTTTAAATGTAGATTTTCCCCTAGGTGCAACTCTAGTTTATCGTTTTCTTTGTCTAAAGAAGATTCTCAACATCTCATCAATCTCTTGAAGTCTTTACATGTTGTTTCTTCATCTTATTCCACAACACATATAGTGTCTAGTGATTGAACCAATGACACAAACGTACTTATTGGATGCACAAGATTGGTTATAAACCCTAATTGGATGAGAATAACCCTAGGGAGGACGAAAATGACCTAAATGTTCAACCAATGACACAAACGTACTTATTGGATGCACAAGATTGGTTATAAACCCTAATTGGATGAGAATAACGTTAGGGAGGACGAAAATCACCTAAATATTCAACTAATGACTCAAAATCACTTATTGGATGCACAAGATTGGTTAAAAACCCTAATTGGATGAGAATAACCCTAGGGAGGACGAAAATCATCTAAATGTTCAACCAATGACACAATCACTTATTGGATGCACAATATTGGTTAAAAACCCTAATTGGATGAGAATAAGCCTAGGGAGGACGAAAATGACCTAAATGTTCAACCAATGACACAAACGTACTTATTGGATGCACAAGATTGGTTAAAAACCCTAATTGGATGAGAATAACACTAGGGAGGACGAAAATCACCTAAATGTTCAACCAATGACACAAAATCACTTATTGGATGCACAAGATTGGTTAAAAACCCTAATTGGATGAGAATAACCCTAGGGAGGACGAAAATCACCTAAATGTTCAACCAATGACACAATCACTTATTGGATGCTCAAGATTGGTTAAAAACCCTAATTGGATGAGAATAAGCCTAGGGAGGACGGAAATGACCTAAATGTTCAACCAATGACACAAACGTACTTATTGGATGCACATGATTGGTTAAAAACCCTAATTGGAAGAGAATAACCCTAGGGAGGACGAAAATGACCTAAATGTTCAACCAATGACACAAAATCACTTATGGAATGCACAAGATTGGTTAAAAACCCTAATTGGAAGAAAATAAGGCTAGGGAGGACGAAAATGACCTAAATGTTCAACCAATGACACAAAATCACTTATTGGATGCACAAGATTGGTTAAAAACCCTAATTGGATGAGAATAACCCTAGGGAGGACGAAAATGACCTAACTGTTCAACCAATGAGACAAAATCACTTATTGGATGCACAAGATTGGTTAAAAACCCTAATTGGATGAGAATAACCCTAGGGAGGACGAAAATCACCTAAATGTTCAACCAATGACACAATCACTTATTGGATGCTCAAGATTGGTTAAAAACCCTAATTTGATGAGAATAAGCCTAGGGAGGACGAAAATGACCTAAATGTTCAACCAATGACACAAACGTACTTATTGGATGCACAAGATTGGTTATAAACCCTAATTGGATGAGAATAACGCTAGGGAGGACGAAAATCACCTAAATATTCAACTAATGACTCAAAATCACTTATTGGATGCACAAGATTGGTTAAAAACCCTAATTGGATGAGAATAACCCTAGGGAGGGCGAAAATCACCTAAATGTTCAACCAATGACACAATCACTTATTGGATACTCAAGATTGGTTAAAAACCCTAATTGGTCAAAATCAGGTATTCTTCAACCATATTTTCCTTTATGAATTTTAGATTCAGGAACATTTGATCGTGTATTTAGATTCATTAAGTTCTTTACTATAATATATAGAATTAAACCAATTTATGTTAGTTTCCTGAATTGGTCTTCTCTTACTGCTTATTATTCCGGTACAATAACTTTCTCCATCCTTATATCTTAAAAATAATTTGTTTTTTTTCCTTAATTTCACAAAAATTTAAAACCAAATTCACAATTGAATAAACATCTTAATTGTGAATTAATATTTTCACATGATTCTTGCATAATTCAAGATTTGCATACCTAGAGGAGGATTGGACATGTTGAGTTTCATCGCAATCTCTACATATCAAACTCTTAAAAATTGTAGTTTTCCTAATAATGTTTTTGACTGTAAAAAATTTCATAATATTTCTTTGGCTAACACTAGTCCATTTATTGATAAGTCCTTGTACATTTCTATGAATAATTTTGTTTCCAATAATAATTTTGATATATGGCATTATAGACTAAGACATTCTTCTAATAATGTTTTGCACCAACTTTGTCAAAAAATTTCTTATATTTCATATAATAAATCTTTCTTTGATGGTAACTTTCATCTTTCAACACAAACACAATTGCTTTTTTATAATAGTTTACATATTGATTTACATTGTTTTGACCTTTCGCATATGGATATTTGGGACCATAAGTATTTCTTCATTATAGGACGTCACAATTTTTTAACTATAGTGGGTGATTACTCTAGATTTACGTGGGTATTTTTTATGATTTTTTTGTTTTGAAACAAAGTAATCTAATAACCAAATTGGTTCAAATACAAAAATACTTATAATTAATGTTTTGATAATAACAAAGAAAAAGAAAAATGATCCACTGATCAGATACTGTAAGCGTGTATATTGTTTAAAGACATAGCAAAAATGTTGACTATCTGACACAAGTAACATAAACAATTGTGACTTAGTGATAAATGTTTATGTGCAAAGCATGAAAAACACTTTGTCAACTAATGAAAAGTAAAAATGTTTTCTAGTGAAAAAGCTAGTTATAACTTAGAAGAAAGTTATGCGATCAAGCTTTGTGAAACTCTGGTCTTAAGACTTTAGTTCACATTATTATGTGAGACTTATCCTTTAAATAAGAAGATAAATCACATATGAAATGTTAGAAAAAATGACTCTAGTCCAAGTCGCTAATGGGTAAACATTTGAAGAGATGGGAAGAAGAACTAGAATTGATCAAAGTTCCTACAGAAAAAACTAAGCGATCAATCCTATGATGATATGACAACGAGCAAGATATTCCTTTGGTTTACTTTCGTCTCACTCTACAGATCATTCAAGATCAAGGAAGCTCAAGTTACCTCTACTACAATCTACAAAGCACAAGTTTCCTTTAGAACAACAAGATATCATCCAAATAAAAAAAATCTAATGAACTAACGGTAATATGTTTCCTCTAATGGAGTGTCACTTCCTCCGTGATTAGATGAGGTGACTCAACAACACAAGAATCAAGGAAAATGACAAATTCTATGGAGAAGAAGTACAGCGTAGACTGAATGCTTACCTAGTAAAAAGGTGTAAGTTAATTGTATGATTGTAGCAGGTTCAACTCATCCTCAATCACTCTCTTTCTCAACAGACATACTTTCAAGAGGATAAATAGGAACTTCTTCAAACTGAAGTAGTTGACGACAATGTCCATCTTGTAACAATTTTGTCCAAGTGGGAAAAATGAGAGGAAAAGATCTAAGACTTTGCTCATAACATTCATATCATATGAAAAGTCTGAATGATCTAATACAGAGAAAGAAAAAGCCTTAAACATGAGAAAAAATTGTAATATCCTCTCTTAGGAGAGTTATCAAATATCTCTATAAATCAATCATGTATAGTCACAAATTAGTTCTTAATGAACTATGATACCTTTGTTGATATAGACTTTTAATTTGTAATATGCACTCAATGACAGTTGTAATCCTAGTAATGACTTTGTATCAAATCAGATACAAACTCAAACATGTTGTAAATGGTATGATAGTGACAATAATCTTTAAATTTATTTAAACACTCGATACTCTCAACAATACTTGACGGTATTAAGCAAGATTTTTTGAGACTGAATTGGCTTGGAGAGACTCCAAATAATGCTGAGCCTGGAGAGGCTTTAAGTATTCTTGGTTCCTTAATAGCGCAAAACATGTGTTTTTCCAAGATTGTTGAGATGACTAGAGGGTAATCTAGTGGTAGCCTGAAGAGGTGGTTAAAAATTACTTGAACTTGGAGACGTACTGTACAACTCAACTATAGAGGCATGGTCTTCCAGTATTCTTGAGGAATTTAGAGATTGTACTTTTGGTTGTCTGCTAAGGCATTATAATATAGGGAGTCTAACTAGGTTCTAACGAACAATATGAACCACTTGAAGTAGCGGTTAATAATTTCTAACTAGTTTGGTTATAGTGGATTAAGTCTTGGATTGTACTAAGACAAATCTCTCTTTAAGGGATGAACTAGATGTAACAACAGTTGTTGTGAACTAGTATAAAAATCACTATGTGTTTTTCTTCTCCTTTGTCTCTTTATTTTTCACTTTGGATTATTTATGTTTTGATAAAAAATTTATCTTAATTAAAAAAAAGATTTTGAAAATATCAACACAACTCAAACCCATCTTTCTTTGTGTTTTCCAATACCTTCATGTCCAACATTCAAAATTTTGTTACCTTTGTTTCTAATCAGGTTTCTACTACTGTCAAAACAATAAGAACTGACAAATTTGTCGAGTTTAACATGTCTTCCTGTTGTTCTTCATTAGTCATTTTACACTAAACTTCTTGATTTAAGACTCCTAAACAAAATTTCATTGTTGAGAGAAAACATAGGCTTTTTTAAAATGTAAGTAGAGGACTTCTTTTTCAATCAACATTTGCTAATTGTTTTTGGACCTATGATCTATATATGTCGTGCTACTTCTCTTATAAATAGAATGCCAACACATGTTCTTAATAATAAAACACCTTTTGAATTGATATATGTTTCTCCTCCTACGTCCCTTGATTTAAAAGTTTATTGTTGATTATCTTATGTTAATAAAATTATAAAATGCTGTAAATGATATGTGATTGTCTTCAGGTACCAACATTGTTGAAATATCCTAAAAATTATGTGATGTTTTTGCACTATATTTATTTAATTAAAAAAATGCTGGTATTTTAAACCTAAATAATGGAAAATTAAATCCTAGAGCTAGGAAATGCATTTTTATAGGTTATAAACATGGAACTAAGGGTTATATCTTGTTTGATCTTGATACTATTGGTGTTTTTATATTTTATCTCTGGACATGCAACATTGAAGGTGCAAACACGAGAATGGGGTTGAATTGTGTTTTCCAAAGTTGATAACTTTTTGCTAATTTGATGAAGGTTGGTCAGTTTTTATGAATTACTTAGATAAGAAGCAATCGGATTCAGAATCAGCAAACAATGAAAGCATAAATAGTTTGACACATAGCTTTATCCTAGTTCACCATTAACTTGGCTACATCCAGTCCCCTCATTCAAAAGACTTTAATCCACTAATTCAAATACCTTGAATTACAAAGCACCTGACCCTCCAAGTCAGTCTTCCCAAATAACCTGACAAACCCAGACATTTGAGGAACTAACCACCTTGACCCTACAAGGCAAGTCTTCTCCTAACAACCTAACAACCCCAGATTGAAGAAGGAACTAAACCACTATCGGGTTGGATACAAAAGATTGGAACTTGAGTAGTTGCTTTATACAAAGCTGATAATAATAATAATAATAATAATACACTACAAAAAAATTAACCTATCGTGACACTCAACTTTTAGTGATATATCTTTATTTGTCACTATAATTACTTTTAGCTACACAATGAGTGTCACCTATTTTTATATATCACTATAATTACTTTTAGCTACAGACTGAGTGTCACCTATTCTTATTTCATGTAACTACATTGTCTTAATTTAACAAAAACTCAAATATTCACAAAAAAGATAACACACAAAAAAAGAGTGTCACGTATAGTGATATTCAACTGTGACACTCAACTTTTAGTAATATCTTTTTATTTGTCACTATAATTACTTTTAGCTACAGAAAGAGTGTTACTTATTCTCATTTAATATAATAAGTTATGTTAACTTAGAAAAAAAATAAAATATTGACATCAAAACTAATTTATATATAATAACTAAAAAAACTGAAATATTCTTATTCAATAATTGAAAATCATTCACGCATCACACTCAATTCCATCCTCACGCAGCAACATTCACGTAGCAACATTTCAGGCAGCAACATTCACGCAACAACATTTCACTCATCCCTTCAAAAATCGCAACAACAAATTCAGATTCAGATTTGTTCAATCATTCGATTTCGTCTTCAGATTCAGATTTCTTCATCATTTTTTCAAATGCGTCTTCAGATTCAGATTTCTTCATCATTCGATTTCGTCTTCAGATTCAGATTTCTTCATCATTATCCGATTTCATCTTCAGATTCAGGTTTCTTCATCATTGTTTCATCATTGGATTTCGTCTTCAGATTCAGATTTCTTCATATTTTTTCGATTTCGATTTCGTCTTCAGATTCCCGTTGAAGAAGCTTTTCCCGATTTCTTCAGATTCAGATTCAGCACGAGTAAGTGGAAATTGTTTTTCCTCAATTAGCAATTTGCATTGGTTGAAATTGACTTTGAATTGGAGTACACAAGTGACGAGTTATATATCATTAATCTGTTTATAGTTGTATCTTTTGTTCGTGTGGACAATTTATGGCTGCATTGTACTGGAAAATTCTTAATTTTGATGAAGTTTTAGGGTTTAAGTTAACATAAATTCAATAAATTGAGTTGTTGTTTGTTGCTCTCATCTTATATGACTTTGCAGGATCTTCTGATGGATGTTAGGGATAAGCTCCTTTTTGAGCCAGTATATGCTGGTAACCTGAAGGAAAAGATTCCCCCTAAATCTTCCCTTCGTATTCCTTGGTCTTGGTTGCCTGGTGCTCTGTGCCTTCTTCAAGAGGTACATTTGGCATGTAATTAATCTTTTTTAAATATT
Organism: Cicer chorassanicum; assembly: GCA_037974735.1. NCBI lineage: Eukaryota > Viridiplantae > Streptophyta > Magnoliopsida > Fabales > Fabaceae > Cicer > Cicer chorassanicum. Next base: position 37,015,928 of record JBBPBP010009777.1, on the reverse strand, counting down.
TCTGTAAGGGTCGTGTATTATTTTCTTGTTTTGTGGAAACATTTTACTTCTACTTCCCTATTCTTTCTGTTCAGATTGGAGAATCAAAGCTTGTGCTGGACATTGGAAGAACAAGTCTTCAGCATCAAGATGCGAAGCCATATACAGATGATTTAATTCTTTCTATGGCACTATCTGAGGTAATACATGTGGATATAGGTTGGAGAATTACTCTCTTAATTTATAACATTCTTGTTTATATACCCTATCCTTATCATAGGTGCCTTATTGAAGTGTACAGTTGCGAAGATTGGCTTTGAGAAGAACAAAGTATCTCAAGGTTTTGAAGCTCTTGCTCGTGCTCAGTGTCTTCTAAGAAGTAAGCCATCTCTTGCAAAAATGACACTGCTATCTCAGGTGCGGAACGTTTTTCAAGTGTATATTCAGTTGAGATCTTTAAGTCCCTAGCTGGTTTGCTTAGTATTGGAACAATCCTGAGGATGCTTTTAATGGTTTCTAGATCGAAGAATCTCTTGAAGAGCTTGCACCCGCTTGCACCTTAGAGCTACTAAGCATGCCAAATACCCCTGAAAATGTTGAACGAAAACGGGGAGCAATTGCGGCTTTGCGTGAATTGCTTAGACAGGGTCTTGATGTTGAAGCTTCATGCCAAGTACAGGATTGGCCTTCTTTTCTAAGCCAAGCTTTTGACAATTTACTGGCTAATGAGATAGTTGATCTTCTTCCTTGGGATAGCTTAGCTGCGATGCGAAAGAATAAGAAGACAATTGAGTCACAGAATCTAAGGGTAGTAATTGATTCACATAGTTTCTATAGAGTTTTTACAGCTCATATGGCACTTGGGTTTTCCAGCAAGCAAAAAGAGTTGGTAATGTCCTTCTCCAGTAATACCCCCCTCCAAAGCTTATATGCATTTTAATATTTCTTCTAGTTCTTTTTTCATAAGTACATTTTTTGGGCTTACGTGCTCAAACAGCGGCTTTCTTAATTTTATCCTGATACCAAGTGTTTTTATTAATTTCATGCAGATTAACAAAGCAAAAAGTATATGTGAATGTTTGATAGCTTCAGAAGGTATTGATCTGAAATTTGAAGAAGCTTTTTGATTATTCCTTCTTGGACTGGTATGTTTTTATCATTTTAACTCTTATTGTCAGTGCCGCCATCATGAAGTATTTAGATATTTTGAATCTTGGTTTCCTGCAGGCTGCAGCAATATTTTTTTCTCCAACTTTCCATTTTTCTGCGAGAATGTACCACATAGTTCTTCATTAATGTTGTCTTTAATCTAGGGCACAGAGGACGAGGCAGTTGAAAAGCTGAAGCAGCTTGAGTTAAACTCAAATCCAAAACATAAATCAGTGTTGGGGAAGGCAATAATGGATGCTTCAGCTGCGAACCCATCATTGGTATTTCTCTTGCCATCATGTTCAGTCGGTTTCTTTTTTTTGTTTTCCTTCATGAAATGCATTGCAAAGGCTTTAGGTGCATGTGTTACCTTAGTGGTGCTCTTCCTATTTTAGTCTCGAGGACCCTAGTGGTTAAGTATGTTCTCATTGTGCGCTATTAACTGTGGCATAGATTTCAAAGTTAGTGTGTTTTAGAATAATTTATGCTTATGTAGAGTCTGGCCTAGATGCCATATGCTACGATTCATTTCTTTCCTTTTTTCAATTGAAAATGAGATTTTGTTTGGCTTCTGGAAATATTTCTTTAGTGTATGTTTTGTTTTAACAAGAGATAACAACTAAAGTGTAATGGTTCAAGAACTTTTTTTATCCTTTATTTTAAGATTCTATGATGTAATTTTGAGTTTTTGATTTCTTAACTCAAAGCATTTGCTGAACTTTGCTAGGAATTGTGGCTGAAGGATTCTGTGCTTGATTTATACCCAAATACTAAAGGTTGTTCTCCAGCTTTGGTATGATCAGCTATAGTAAATGAAACTAATTTATTGCTTTGATTCCAACAAAATGTTATTTACAGATGTTCATCTCTGCAGGCCAATTTCTTTACTGCTCAAAAGAAATTTTCTGGAAGTAAGAATTCCAAATGATCTCCACAAATGTTTCCTACTATATGTCACAGACCTCTATCATCATCTGGTTCCGTAGAACGAAAAAATTTCGAGGAACCTCATGAGCTCTTCCCCAAATTTGGGGTTTACTGTCAAGCAGTTGGCTCCTACTGTTTTGCAGAGTTCACTGCTATCTGGCAAAAATGAAAACAGACTCAATCCTAGCGAGCCACCTGTTAAAGTGAAAAGGAACCTTGGCAGTCATCACAATGGAATTTGGAATAATCACTTCACTCGTGCTCAAGTATTTGAAAGAATAACATACATTACCGTACTAGGTTGTATTGCATTTGCTTCTATGAAGTTGTTGGGAATGAACCCGGGCAAGAATTTTACTCGTACTAACTGGGCTTTCACAAAATCCAATAATTGTGCTAACTACACTATAGGCCCGGCATATATTAGGCGAAGTTCTATTGCCAACAAATTGAAGAGAATTATGTCGATGGTTAAGATACATTTTTTGCACCGGCCAGATGCTGGTAGCCAAAGTGATTTACACATTTCTCTGTCCTCATCATCCTCCCCTATTAATGTGTATAGGAGGATGATGTCTATGGAGGAAGCAGAAACCCTTATTAGGGAATGGCAAACAATCAAAGCTGAAGCTTTGGGGCCTAGCCATGAAGTTAGTGGCCTAGCTCAAGTCCTTGACGAATCTATGCTTGCTCAAGTAATGCATGTTGTGGTCTTCTTTAACCACTTTTTATATAATCAAATATCATTTGAACCATCCATTGTTCAATCATTCAACTCATCAATCTATAGACTACTGAATTATTAAATGAGCATGTTATACTCTATCATATGGTTTCTCTTGTTTACTTGTGACGAGTAACATAACATTTATAATAAGCTTGTTGGTTTATGAAAATGATGATGAAAGGGAAATCATATCAAACTAATTAAACATGTGCATTTCTTGGGCAGTTTGTTATTTTTTGTTTGCTACAAACAAAATGTCTTTAACTAAAATTAAACACCACAAAAAGCTTGAATATAAATGATTGTATTTTAAGAAAATTTATGTCTTTGGTATTTATTATAGATGGCTTATTTGAGAAATTTATGTCAGTCCTACATAGTAGCAAATAAATCTGTGGATAGATGACTCGATAGTGTTTACAATCTTATTGGAGGGTTTGAATTATTAAACTGGCCCACAAAGTAGTTACGAATTTGTAGTGATTGGACAATTTGGCCCCAAAATTTGTTAAATGACAAATTAGTTTCTAATATTGTTGGTCATGAATTAATCTAGTCTCTCTGTTATTTAATAGGTCCCAAAAATACTTGTGTTAGGTTAAAATATTTATACTGAATTTTATAAAAACATTGTTTTAGAGCAAAAACATCCAAATATAAGTCACTTCTGTCCCAATATCATTTTAACCAAATCAATTTTGCAAAATTAAATTTATTTAGAAGCATGTTTGACAAATATTCAACCAAAATACATTCTTTATTGCTTTTATTTATTTATTTGATTTTAAGTATACATATATGTATATAGAGAGGGAATGATGAATATAGTTTAAAAACACTTGAGTTAGGACTTATTTTTTGATCACCTTGATTTGAAGAGCTAGCAATCAATCAGCATATTAATTCTTGACAGATAAATGAATTTCAGAAGGAGGTGATTAGGAAGGTTATAGTCTTTCTCTTTCAACATCGTCATTGATATGGTTTCCGTTATTTATTACCCATTTGTGTGATGAATAATTGTTTAAACATACCTACAATGCAGAAATATGGCAACTGGCTTGAGAAGCATGGCAAGAGTGGGAAGTCTTCGGTCAACAATACATTGGGCCAATGAATGTCTTGAAGCTCTCCACCGAAACAAGGTTCATCCTATAACCTTTGAATAATTATTCCATTTAGGTTGTTTTCACTGCTTTCGTTTATCTTTATCTTACGATATATATTCATCTGAATTAATTGATTGATTGAGGTACTAAAGTGATTGATATTCTTCAATTTTAAGGACTTATTTGCGATTTTGTAAATTCAGAGACTTGCAATTTTTAGAACAGCATGATGACTCACTCTTGACAATAATGTTAAAAAGTATCCGGTTTTGAATTTTGTCAAGTTCTGGTCAAGAATGCTGAAATGAACACAAAGAGAATTGCAGTGGCCATTGCTCTGGACCCTCCTAGCAGTGACACCACTACCCTTGATATAGTTCACTCACCACCCTCTACTTCTAGAATAATGCTTGTTATAGTTCACTCACCACCCTCTACTTCTAGAATAATGCTTGTTTTTCCTTCTTGCTTATTCATAAGTTGGGAAATATATCACTTTTGTAAAGATTTTATGATCTAACTAGTGGAGAAATATATATTTTTTTTTATGATCGAATTTCATTTCAATATTACCACAAGGATATGATACTCATGTTAGGATATAATTAAAATGCTAGGAATGCAAGTAACATGCATTTAATAGAATTAGTAAAATTAAATTATATTTTATTGTATATTTCAATGACATTAGTTAATAAAAATAAATTAGAAATTTAAATTTAATTTATTGGTATTAATAATTTAGAATTACAATTAGAAGGGAGATAAAATAAATTTAATTTAATAGGAATAGATGAATTCTTTATTTATATTTTTTAGGTTTTAGTGACGGACAATACCGTAGGCATAGATTAATTTTTTATTTATATTTTTCTAGGTTTTAGTGACAGACAATACCGTAGGAATAGATCAATTCTTTACTTGTATTTATGTAGTTTTTAGTGACAGTCATTGTTGTAGGTAGAAATAAAAAACATGTAGTGACAATCGTCAGAACATGGAGTGACACTCCTCAAAGTGTAGCAGGACGCCCCCTTAAAATTGACACTTAATTTGGGTGTCACTCAAAGTATTATTGACCTTTACCTACAGTGTTTAACATTTAGTGACACACTGTGTGTGTCACGATATGTCAATTTTTTTGTAGTGATAATAATAATAATAATAATAATAATAATAATAATAATAATAATAATAATAATAATAATAATAATAATAATAATAACTCTCACACTATAAGAAAAGAACACTCAAAAAATATTTCTCATTTGAACAAGTGTTTCTCTCTTTGAACTCTAAGATAAATTTGGAATCTTGAGTTTGAGTTCTTCTACTCTTTTCTACTTTTTGATGCATTTCTCCTTATGCCTTTAGTGTCTATTTATATTGAAAATTTGGGCTTCAATTTAGTCATTGTTTAATTCTGAATTGTATCTTGTTCAGATTGAGTTTGTAAATTCTTCAGATTGATTTGTTCATATTTTGTGTAGATTGAGTTTGTAAATTCTTCAGATTAATTCTATTCATATTTTGTTGTAGATAAATCTAGGTCAAATCTTCTACAAATTTTGATCAAATATTCTTCAAATCTTCTTTAATTTTTCTTTAAATCTTCTTCAAATATTCTTCAAATCTTAATCAAATCTACTTCAAATCATGATCAAATCTTCTTCAAATCTTAATTAAATCTTCTTCAAATCTTGATCAAATCTTCTTCAAATCTTCATCAAATGTTGTTCAAATCTTCTTCAAATATTCTTCAAATCTTGACCATATCTTGTTTTCAACATGGTCAAAGATTTTCGCCAATTATAAATATGAATCAAATCTTATTTTAGATTTTCATCAATTATAAATTTGAATCAAATCTTATTTTAGATTTTCTTCAATTATAAATTAAAATCAAATCTTTATTTTAGATTTTCTTCAATTATAAATTTGAATCAAATCTTATTTTAGATTTTCATCAATTATAATTTGGAATCAAATCTTATTTTAGATTTTCTTCAATCAAATTTGAATCAAATCTTATTTTAGATGTTCTTCAAAAACATGATTCTTCTTTCATACTCTTTGAAGTCAAATATATTGTTCTCATAAAACACTTTTATTAACATCAAAACTCTAAATGTAAAACCAACTTGGTTCCAACAATCTCCCCTTTTTTGATGATGACAAAACTTGTATTTTTGATAACAACTTTTCTTTATATTTCTTTGACTCCCCCTAACTTAGGGCTCCCCCTAAATCTTAGTATCATTTTCTCACCACTTTATCAAATATCTTTCTCCCCCTTTTGTCATCAGAGAAAAAAACTTTAAAGTGAAACTTTGTCTTTTTTTTTTTGTATCTTTTTTTTTTTGAATAAAATAAATATAACATAATATAGGAAAATATAATAACTAGTGTAAAACTAAACTACTTTGAAGTGATTACAACATCAATTAGGTATGAAGGTAAGGTTTAGGTTTTTCTTATTGAAGTCAAATCTATCTTCAGGTAATGGTATGGTGAATATGTCAGCCCATTAGTGTTCAGTGTCTACAAATTGAATGTTTAGTACCCCTTTTTGAACAAATTCCTTAATGAAGTGGTGTTTGATCTCTATGTGTATAGCTCTAGAATGTAGGACAAGGTTTTTGGTTAGACAACCAACAGAGGTTTTTGATCTCTATGTGTTTAGCTCTAGAATGTAGAACAAGGTAAGGTTTGTAGTGCCTTTTAGGTATCTAAGGATTCTCTTAACAGCAGTTAAATGTGATTCCCTATGATCAGCTTGAAATCTTGCACATACACTAAACATGATGTCAGGTCTGGAAGCGGCAAGGTAAAGTAGGGATCCTATCATTCCTCTATAGGTTTTTTTTTTGTCACCTTTTTCGCCCGAATCATCTTTTTCCCGCATTGGTGTAGCCATAGGTTTGCAATCACTTATCTTAAACTTCCTAAGAATCTCTTTTGTATATTTAGTTTAATGAATGTATATACCTTTTTGACTTTGCTGAATTTGTATCCCTAAGAAGAACCTAAGTTCTCCCATCATACTCACTTGAAATTCAAGCTGCATCAATTTAGAAAATTCTTGACAAAGAGTGCCATTAGTAGATCCAAAAATAATGTCATCAACATAAATTTGAATAATGAGAATGTTATCTCCTATTGATTTTCTAAAAAATGTATTATCTACTTGTCCTATTTCAAAGTTATTTTTAAACAAGAAGTTACTAAGTCTATCATACCATGCCCTAGGTGTTTATTTTAGACCATACAGAGATTTTATAAGTTTAAAAACATGATTTGGAAATTCAGAACTTTCAAAACTTGGGGGTTGTTTAACATAGACTTCTTTACTTATATAACCATTTAGAAAAGCACTTTTAACATCCATTTGAAATAATGTAATGTTATTATTTGCAGCAAAAGAAAGTAGGATGCAAATAGTTTCTAACCTGGCCACCGGAGCAAATGTCCCAGTGTAATCAATGCCCTCTTGCTGACTGTAGCCTTGTGCGATAAGTCTTGCCTTGTTTCTGACCACTTCTCCTTTTTCATTTAGCTTGTTTCTAAAAACCCAATTGGTTCCAATAATGTTCTTCTCTGGTCTAGGTACTAGATCCTAAACATCACTCCTCTTAAATTTTTTTAATTTTTCTTGCATTGCTAGAATCTGTCCATCATCTGCCAGTGCTTCATCAACAGTGGTAGACTCAATTTATGAGAGTGAGCCAAACAAAGTGGTATTTCTTAATGATGAAATGATCCTAAAATGATCACTTGAACTTACAATGAGATGAGATGTCTTGTACTTCCATCCAGATCTTCCTTCTGACTTATCTTGACTGATTCTAACTTGATCAGATTCATCCTCTAAAGATTTGTCATCTTCTGATTTCTGCATCTGCTTCCTCTGGTTCCGGTAAACTTGTAGTATCCTCAACTTGCTTTGACTTTTTAAGGTGAAGATGTTTGTCATATAACATAATATAAATAAGATAATTGAAGAATGAAATTAATACAACCAAAATATCAATTTTGTTTCTAGTGGTATCCGCTTGTTTCGGAAAACCAAACTTGTGTGCTACTTCTGCTGAGGTGTTTAGATTTTATGGATCTCCTTGTTCCTCTAAATTTTTGTGAACCTGTAAAGTACTTATCTAGCTTTGATTTTTAAGATCAAGCTTCTTGTTATCACAATAAACATAATATTAAACAATAATTAAATTTAAAGAAAGATATAACCTATATGTCAACAGTTTCAGTTTCACTCTGAAAACCCTCTTAGTTCTTCTTTTCTAGTTTTTTCAGATTCTAAGTTTGTATTTTCTCTGATTAATGAGTCCGAATGAAGGAATTTGAATTCCCATCTAGGTTTGTAGTCTTGATGAATTTGATTGGAGTGTTCAAAGAAGTCTCCTGATTTTGATTGTTCATCTGAAACTTCTATTTCTGCTAATGTATCGGGTTCCTCTAGTAATTTTGGAACTTATAGTAATTCTGAATCTTCTAGTAGTTCTGGTTCTATTGATATGTGTGATTTCTCTACCAGTTTTGATTTTGTTGATACTCCAGATTTTTCTGGTTCATCATTTGGTTCTGGGTCTAATAGGTATTGTGTTGACCAGTCTTTCTTCCACCAGAGTTAGTTGGCTTCTGTTTGGTAGGTCTTGGAACATATACCTTTTTTCCTTCATATATTGCAAGCATCCATTTACCAGGCACCATGACGGGTGTTTCAATTTGGTTTCTTAGAACATCTGCAACATAAACAATTTTATCCTTTGGTACCCAAATCTGGTTGGGTCCTAGTTTGTTAGTTCTTAAAGGTTTCTTGTCTTTCCATGTGGTTAGCATAGGACAAGATGTTTTAGTGTAACCTTTCTTATAGAAAATAGTACATAAATCATCAGAGGGAACAAACTTAGGTGCAGTTACTTTTTCTTGAAATCCTATTCCTTTTTTTTTTTTATCATTCTTACTAACACCATAAATTATAGATGCATACTTGCTTTATTCCATACCATTATCAAGAAAATCTTGAAATATTCCTTCATGCTTATCAGAGTTACATGTGGTATTTTCAATTGATGTTAAACTATAATTACTTTTCAGAGTTAGATTTTCAACCTTAAGTTCATCATTATTAGTTTTCAGATTTTCATTTTCTGTTTTAAGTTCAGTAATATCAGTTTTCAGAGTTGCATTATCTGTCTTAAGTTCAGTAATATTAGTTTTTAGAGTTGCAATTTCTGTTTTAAATTCAACACTTTGATTCTTTAATACATTAACTTTTTCAGTTAGATTTGTATTTTATTTCCTAAGTGTTTTCAATTTTAAAGACAATTTGTGATTCACTTTTAAAAAATAATTTATAGCGGTAACTAAATCAGATCGAGTAAATTCAGAAAGTACCTCAATTTCTTCATCTGCTGATTCACTTCCAGAGTCAGAATCTGTGTTGGATCCAGAGGTAGAGTTGGTATGAGCCTTCATAGCCAAATCTGCTTATTCATCGTCAGAGGATTCCTCATAATCATCCCCTGTAGCCATCAAACTCTTTTTTTTTTGGGTATGGAATCTTTCCTCTGGTGTTTCCCTTTCTCCATATTTGGATATTCTGACTTGTTATGTCTAGGTTCATTGCATCCATAACAGATGATGTTTTTTTTGTCATATTTATCATCATTCCCTCTGTTGGATTGCTTGGAATATCTTTGGGGAAATTTATTCTTTCTGTTGTGCCACATCTTTCGAATTTTTCTAGATATGATAGCAATCTCCTCTTCGTCTGAGTTCAGATTCTGATCATCTGAATCACTATCCTCTAATTCTGATGTTGTCTTTAGAACCTTCTTTTACTTAGATTTCAAGGCCAAATTCTTGTTCTTCTTCATGGGTTCATCTTCTTCAAGCTCAATTTCATGTGATCTGAGAGAGATGATTAATTCTTCCAGCTTTAGAGTGTTTAGATCCTTTGCTTCATGAATAGTAGTGATCTTAGGTCTCCACTTGCTTGTCAGACTCCTAATAATTTTCTTCACATGATCAGCAATAGTATGACCCTTCTCAAGTACCTTTAATCCTAAGATCAAGGTCTGGAATATGGAAAACATTGTTTCAATGTCTTCATCTTCTTCCATCTTGAACAACTCATACTTTTTGACTAAGAGGTTGGCCTTTGCTTCTTGAACTTGTTTGCTTCCTTCATAGGTCAGAATCAGACTATCATAAATACTTTTTGATTTCTCTTTGTTGGTGCACTTGTCAAACTCCTTAAAGGTGATTGCATTTATCATGAATGTTCTGGACTTATGGTGCATCTTGTACATCTTCTTCTGATCAACATTCATCTCCTTTCTTGGAATTTCAATACCATCTGTATTTTTCGGAGCAATATCATCATCTTCCACCAAGTCCCAAAGTTGAGGATCTTGTGAAATATAGAAACTTCTCAGCTTGTGTTTCCAATACTCAAAACATTCTCCATCAAACAAAGGTGGTTTGTTGATGTTTCCTCCAACAACTTCTTCACTAAATCCAGACATATTAAACCCTTGTATCTTTTCTCAAACACTGTAAAGTGCTCAGCTTTGAGACCGAGCTCTGATGCCAATTAAAGGTGCAAATACGAGAAGGGGGTTGCATTGTGTTTGCCAAAGTTGATAAATTTGAATCAAATCTTATTTTAGATTTTTCATCAATTATAATTTGGAATCAAATCTTATTTTAGATTTTCTTCAATTAAATTTGAATCAAATCTTATTTTAGATTTTCATCAATTATAATTTGGAATCAAATCTTATTTTAGATTTTCTTCAATTAAATTTGAATCAAATCTTATTTTAGATGTTCTTCAAAAACATGATTCTTCTTTCATACTTTTTGAAGTCAAATATATTGTTCTCATAAAATACTTTTGTTAACATCAAAACTCTAAATGTAAAACCAACTTGGTTACAACAAATATTTCATGAAACAATTTTTCCTTATAAACATTACAAAGTACTATTATTTATGATATTTCTATTGTTGCCAATGATTTTATTAATGGTATTTTTCTTATTTGATATTCTTTTTCATGAAATTGTCATTCCTACCTTATATTGACTCTGCAAATTTGATTCAGCCTAACAATAATCTTATTCCTATAACTCTTATGGTTGATCATGAACAAGATGTCATAAGGTCACCTAAAGTTAGAAGTCCTCCTACCTATGTAAAGGACTTTCAATGGAATACTATTTTATATTCTACTTCTAAGAATAACTTTATTTTACAGCCTTTATCAAATGTTTTGTCTTATCAAATTATATTTCTTGCAAATATATTGTACTATATTAAAAATGAATCTCAACTCTATTAAATGACACGTCACATACTTATATGCCACATCATAACATTTGCGCCACATTCTTTATATTCTTATGTGGTACCTTTCATATGTCTTTACTATTCATCTCACATCTTCTATTCCTCAATTTAGCTTTTGCATTTCATACATCATATACATAAGTTAAAATCCCTTTCAAAAAAGCTCATCATAAAACTAATTATACCATCTTCTCACTCCAATCAACTTTTTCTAACTTTACATATCCTACATATTAATTGGTAACAAAATACGTCATATTGATGTATCTAATCCCAAAATACGTCATATGAATCCGATCTCACAATGCCATATCTGAATTCGAACTCACAAAGCCATCTATGTTCATTTCTTGAAAAATTTGTGTCATCTATACACTTATCTTTGCTTATGTAACTAACTATAAATTGTCCACACAACTTGACAAAACACTTTTATAAATATATATTTATATGTTGTTTTGTATTCTAAGATATTTTATCGGGTATCAAAGGACAAAAAATTGGAACTGGAGCATCTCGATACATTTCAAAGGTACATACTTTGAGTTTGAAAAATTGAATTTATATGTTAAAAAGAATTCGGTTATTTGCAGTTCTCTTTCATTCTATTAGATTTTTATGACATATTTGGTATTCTCTATAACAATTTGTAGGTTATGTCTTATTAAAAAAATTGTAGCTTATGTCCTCAAATAAAATAAACAAATAAATTATTTTCTACAAAATTGATATGACATTCAAACATAACTTCTTTCATGTTTAATGGATTCAATATTAGAGGGTTCAAATTCATCTTACATCTCACTCAACCATGATCAAATATAAACTTTTAAAATTATGTGATCTTAATTTTTTAATTTTAATAATAAAATTTAATCAATGAAATTTTACTCTTTAATACAAAATATTGTAATTTTGATTTTTTTTTAATAAATAATTTTTTGATAAAATAATTGAAATTGAAAGTTACTTTAAGCAAAACATTTGAAGTTTCAACAAATAAACACATGTTAATACTAAATTTAATTTGAACATTTAGTTATCATTTAAATTATTATTTGATTTTTGATATTCTTTCACAAAATAATAATGACATATTCAACATCATTCGTAATAATTGAAAACATATTTCTTTTATAAATAAATAAATGTAAGTAAATTAACACTTATATTAGTTTTATCTGATTTGGGACCCAAAACCTCCTAGAAACTCTTGAGTGTTCCTCAACAACTAAGATATAACTTACTTCAAATATGTATTACTCTTGCTCAATCCTTCCTTGCAAGCATTACAGGCTACATGATGCAAACTATGTTTATCCTCGTTTCTGTTTGTCACAAGACAGAGAGGATATATTTGTAGAGACTTTATTTGGAGAAATAGCAATAAGCATAAGAAATGTGACTTAATTTCTTTGGAGAAAAATTGTAAACCAAGTACTGGTTGGGTTTTAGGAACATGAAAATTGTAAACAAAGCATATATATATATATATATATATATATATATATATATATATATATATATATATATATATATATATATATATATATATATATATATATATATATATATATATATATATATATATATATATAAAAGTAAACTTGCTTGGCAGCTGGTGGCTAAACTAGAAAAACTTTAGGTGTAAGATATGAAGGCTAAATATAAGTGTGATGGAGAAAGCATGCCAAGCGTTGCCATATGATCAAACTCATCTACTACTTGGAGAGCAATTGTTAAAGTGTGACCAAATGTTTGTAATAAAATCTCTTAGGCAATTAAAGATGGAAACACTACCAAATTTTGATAGGATAGATGGGTTGATGGTTATGATAATCTGGTGGAACAGTTTGGTTGTATTATTCCTGAATCAAAATTGAATTACACTATGGCAAGTTACAACTCTTAGTTGGGTTGGAACTGCACAAAATTATTTGTCATATTCTCTCCTATATGAGGAAAACTATTGAACTTGTGCAACCTTCTTCTCCAGGTTTGGATGATATGCCATTATGAAAACCTAACACTAATGGCCAGTTTTCCATCAAATCATCATATGAAATTATGAGATCAAATTCTCAGAGTGAAGCCATGAATGCTCCCTTTTTTTTACCAAGGTGCAGAATTGGAAGAGGCCAACTAGAATCAAATCTACTCTTTGGAAGATATCTTATGGTAAGTTACTTATTAATGAAGAAAGCTGTGTGTCGACGTATGACCGTTGTTATCCTATGTTGTAGGTGCAATGATGCTTTAGAAACTATTATGCATATCCTTGGAGATTGTGAATAAACTAACAAACTTTGTACTAGAACCCTTAAAGAAGAATATTGGAGTAAATTCTTTAGTCTCAGTCTCTTTGCATGGTTGGATTTGAATATGTTGGATTGGAATCTATCTAGTAATGATGTAGGTAATATTCCTTCAGATTGGAATACCTTTTTTGGTGTTGTTGTGGCTTCCCTATGAAAATATTGTAACAGGTTTATAGTCTCTCAAACTACGGAGATGGGGGATAAAATGTGGAATTTAATTCACCACCAGACCCATAATATAGTTTCATAACTAAAGCAACCTCTGACTTTAAGAGGCATCAACAACTTAAGACGTCATACAACTTGGACTAAACCTCCCCCATGGTATATAAAAGTTATTGTTGATGGGTTCCATTACCTTAGTAATGGTAGCTCTTTGTTGGGTGGGATCACTCTCCAAGTGGAACCCACCAAGTTTATTAATATTATTATTATATTATTATTATTATTAAAATAAAAGAAAAAGAAAAGAAAAAAAAAAGAATATATGGTTTATTGGGCTTGATCCATGTAAAGGAAAATAAAAGGAAGGAACGGGATCTCAAATCCCTAAGGGCAAAGGCTAACACAAAGGCAAACAACAGTAACCGCACGCACGCACGACAACCAGAGAAAAGGAAATGAATTCAGTTCCGGTACCAGAGAAAAGGAAAGGAATTCAGTTTCGGTGGTGGTAATAGTTTTACTTTCTCTGAGAGTTATTTTGGTATACCCACTTTAGTGGAAGGTTATTATAAGGCTATTGTTGTTGATTGATATTCCCTATTGTTATTAGGAAGGTTGATTGATATTCCCTATTATTATTAGGAAGACTCTGGTGTACCCATTAATTATTATAGTGGAAGTTTTTACTGGACTAGACCCCGTGGTTTTTATTCTCTCAATTTGAGGGAAGTTTTCCACGTTAAAAATTGTGTTAGTCTCATTTAATTTTCTGCCAATTATTACTTTCTGTTTGGCCATTTATCTGCACAGGTGGGGGAAAAATATTCCGCATTATTGAGATAGTTATTTCTAATTATCTCTGGTTTTTCCCAACAGCTCTGCCTATGCAGGTGTGATACGTGACCATACAGAAATATTTCTGCATCGTTTTTAAGAAAACTCGCTTTTTCAAATGCTTTAATGACTGATGTTTGAACAATTCTCTCTAGAATTAATGTTTCTATTCAATTGAACTTTCACCAAGTTATTATTGCATCTAACTCCAAAGTGGTTGTTGAAATTATACATCGTAGCTATACCCCTATTCATCATCTACAACCACTTCTTGCAGAAGTTACCAATCTTATTCATTCATGTCGTTGGCAAATTGAAGTAGTGTTTATTGATTGCAAAGTTAATAATTGTGTTGAACTCTTCGCATAAAGAACTCATTATGCAGATTTTTATATAGTTGTTTTGAATTTATCTTTTCCACTTTTAGATAATTTTATTTATATGAATATTGCGGGAGGCAATTCTCCTAGTTTGAATTCTTAATATCTCCCTATTCATAAAAAAATATAAATATATATAATATAAATAAAATAATATATATGATATGTAGGTGTGGGACGGGGTGGTGTGGGTATTAATGCACCTTTACCCACACTCATACCCGCTTACTTTTGTGGGTAATTATTTGTACCCACACCCGTACCTATAATACGAGATTTAAATTAAAGACTATTTTAATTAAATATTAAAGTCAAATATTTTAGACCAATTGAAAAATTGTGTCCAACTACTAAAATAATGTATCTAACTAGTGTAATAACTCTTGTCAAGTACAGGAAAAAAAATATTTTAAAACCTTTTAATTTTTTTTTTTATAAATTATGTTAGGTGCCTATTGAAGGTGCTATAAAAAAAAGGATTTGAATTGTGTTGATAGTTTAAATTTTTTTAAGTTAGTTCTTTATCTAAAACATAACTTTATTTTACAAAATGTTGATAAAACAACAATTACTATATCTAATTCTCTCCTAAAAGATGAACACTTTCCCAATTGAATTTTAGGATAAAGCAATTGAATTTGGTTATACATTTCTAGGTATGTTTGGGAAAATTGGTCCAATTTCATTGTGGCCCGTTGCTTGAATGGTGTAGCCACCGTAGAATTGATGTCAAACTTCATTTGAATTTGAAGAAAATATTCATCCACAGCCAACATTTGTTGACACGAGGATTGATGTCAAACCCACTGTTGTCGAAATGGCATAATCGTAGTATTTGTGGTATTGATACTACTAATTTTACTTTCTTTATTAGACGTGTGAATAGACTTACTAGATGAAAACAATGGGATGAGGTATAATTGTATTGTTGTATTCCTTTCTTAGTATATATATATACACGATTGACCAACAAATTCAGTTCTAGGATGCTAGTCTAATGTGCACTTAATGTGCATACTATAAGAAAGGAAACAAACCAATATCAATCATCAAGGTTGAGGGTAAGGCCACTCTAACGACCGTTATAGGTTTCTATAAAAAACAAAATTTTTACTTAATTATAATGTCTCAAAAAAATTTACTTGATAAAAAGATCTCAGATTTTAATATTTTTAAAATTAAAACATATAAATATTTTCTAAATTTAATATTGTCTCACCAATATTAAATCAATTGAAAAAAATATTACATAACATCAATTATATTAATTTAGTGATGTCAAGTTAAAATTTAGAAAATTCGTTTTAGGCCTCTGCATGTGTTGGGATCATTGAGTGATTGGCAATTTGAATAATTACAATAATTGATCAACTATACGTGCATATGTCAAGGGATTTTATATCTATTTCCCTCCTTTAAACTGATGGGTGAGATAGTCAAACCAAGTTTGTCTTTTAGTTGGTTGAACCATGTGTGAGTGAGTGGCTTGGTGAGGCAAAAATCTATCTACTCAGCTGTTGGAAATAGACTACAATAATTTTATTTGAAGTACTTGATCCATGATATAGTGGATATTAATCTCTATATGCTTTGATCAAGCATGCATGATTGGATTTGAGGCCAGTGCCTTTGCCCTAAAGTTATCACACCACATGACTGGCTTCTTGAGTTTAGGCAGTTTCAACTCAATCATAAGTTATCTAACCCAAGCTATTCCTACAGCTAAGTCAGCCAACACTCTATATTATGACTCTGTGTTGGATCTTGAGATTCCCTTTACTTTTCTTGAGGACTAAGAAATCAATGTTTCTCTAAGGAAAACATATTGTCCAACCATACACGTTCTATCATCCAAACTGGTAGTTCAATCTACATCAGAAAGACCTACAATGTCCAAGTTAGAGGATGGCTTGATGCGTAGGCAATGATTGATGGTACCTTGAAGATTCCTCAAAATTCGTTCTATACCTTCTCACTAATCTATTGTTGGAGAGCTCATGTATTGACCTTCTTTGGTACTTTATGGTTCCGTTTCCTCTATGCTAACTTTAACTAACCCAATGTATGATTGTGTGGGCTTGTTATCTCCAAACTTGCTTTTAGTACACATCCAATGAGTATTGGTATTTTCTTGATGACTGTCTCTCCTAGCTTCAACCAACACTTGATTGACCTATATTGTTGTTTCTTTGAGCTTAGGATCTGCATGTGTTGAACTATTTTTTTTCGAGTCATCGTCATCAGCGTGATTTAAGCTTGTGTTGTTTTCTAACATCTCACATTGAACAGTTAGCTTTTGTTAATCTGAATGATTGTCACGATTTTCCTCAATTTCAAGATTTGTCGGAGTGATGGTGCTAGGACTACTTGAATGGCAAAGACTAAAAGGAGTTGATGCATTCTTGGTTAGCATTTCTAATGGAGTGCCTGTATTGAGAAAACCATCATGGAAAGGAAAATGTGTTAATGTAAAAGTGATTTTAGCTACAATCATCTGCTTGATGTTTTGATGATAACAAAAGCAAATAAAAAAAGAACAATTATCCCCTAGCTGTATTTGCTAAGTGTGTAAATTAAGTAGAAGACAAAGATTTATATTAATGACTATCTATTTTAAGGTAACATAAATTACAAGTGAGTTAGAGATAATAACCTAAGTGATTCTAAACATAAAAAATATTATCACCTAATAAGAAAGTAACTATGTTTACTAATAGAAAAAGTCGTAATATAATAATAAGAAGTATTGTGATATACGATTCAAATCAAAGCATTAAAGGAAAAAAGAATTCAAGTCATTGTTCTGGTATAAGTTAGATCCTTTGATGAACAAAGAAAAGAGAATCTTATAAAAATGATCACATTGTTCTTCCTTTTGATCAGGTAATCTTCGATTTTCATTTCTTTTTTCCTAGTGTTATGAAATTTTGATTTGAGGTCAATAAATTGTGATCTTGTGTGTGCACCATACAAACTTTGTGCTACATCCCAATTTTTTTTTTGGAGATTTCACAATGCAACTGTGTGTTACAATATCGATAGTTGTTGAATTTATCAGCCATTCAAGCAATTGTTGGTCATGTGCTTGCTAGTCTTCAAAGACATTATTTCTTTTCTTGCTTGAATCTGTGGAAGTAATGAATTCTTCAGGACATTCTTTTGTCCCAACATATATGCATATAGTTTGCTTACTTGTAGGACCAAGGACTTCGATAGAGGTTAGTTGTATCTGTCAAACTTGACAAACACAATTGATAAATGATCATTCTTGTGGCTTGAGTTGATAGCAGATGACATGGTTGTTGATGGATATATATATATATATATATATATATATATATATATATATATACACGATTGACTAGCAAATTCATTCCTAGGATCGTAATAGTCTAATGCGCACATAATAAGAAATGAAACAAGTTGATACCAATCATTGAGTGTGTAAAATCTATAGCTATTAAACCCTAATTTCTATAGTTTTACTGTATTTTGTACCAAACATGTTGAGGCTTTGTATGGGTACAAGTTTTAAACACCGTTGTGTATATACCAAGACAAAGAAACTATGATTGTAGGATCCGAGATGGTTTAGCAAACTATGGAGATAGTTAATACGATAAAAGAGAAGATGAAGATTTCTCAAGAGAGTCAAAGGCGTTATATGGATGAGCGTCGCAAACCTTTATAGTTTGAGCAGAGTGTAAACGTGTTTCTTAGAGTCACGCCTACAACTATAGTTGGCAGAGACATAAAACCAAGGAAGTAAACCTTGAAGCTTATTAGACCTTACCAAATTACAACACGAGTTGGACCCGTCACTTATCGAATTGCGTTACCTTCAATGTTGTCCAACATTCACGTTGTATTTGATGCATTGCAATAAGGGAAATACATTTCATATATGTCACACGTGATCGAACCAGACACAATTCAATTGAAGGATAACTTATCATTTGAGGTGCAACCTATAAGAATCGAAGACAAAAAGATTAAGCGCTTAAGAAACAAAGAGATTCCATTGGTCAACACCCTGTTTGTTTACTGACGTATAATTTCGATGATGAAACAATTTTTAGGGGAGATCGTTGAGTTTTGGTTGAAATTGAGGAAATTGAAATAGTCCTACAATGCTTGGAATTGTAAAGCAAGAGAGAGCTCAATGCTATATATATGACTCTAGTTTTCATTACAATTTGCACCATTCATAAACATTTTAGTTTTTATCTTATTCTTTTCATTTCTCTTCTACTCTTGTGTTAGAGTGTTGTGAGATGTAGTTCAAATATTTGTTTTGGAGAGTGTGGATGTACTGGAGGCCACGAGGAGTTTTGAGAGAAGATTATGTGTTGTAATAATATTCAAATAGTATTATTCTCTTATTGTCATTAGACAATGATCATGAATTTTTTTCTCCAACTTTGGAGTTTCCACGTTATATTCTTGTGTTTTGATTGTTATTTAAATTTATTTGTTTTTTTTCTCCCCCAACAAAATGAACATGTTATTGATAGAGAAGAGAAAAATAAGAAGCATATAAACTCAAAAAAGACCACGAAGAAGCTCAAAAATTCAAATCAACTGTTGATTTGGTCTTGTTGCGTTAAAAACACACTTAGAACAAGTGTACTTTATCGCAAAAGTAGTATAAAGGATTGTGGTATCCAGATGGATTAATGAACTAATTTAAATTATTTATTATTTAGATTAACAATAATAGTTGAGTTCTACAGTAACAAAATATTCAAATAGCAAATATTTATTAAAAATAATAAAACATAAAGTTGTAAATTAATAGAAAGAAGCTAGGGTCACAGTATCAATTGAAATTGAAACTTTGATTACCCCATTCTAATTCTATTTGAATTTATTTCTTTTTATTCACTTATCAATCCACTTACTAAAACTATTAAGTATTTGGTGATTCATCATTAATATTATTTTGCCTAAGTTAACCATTTGTTTGGTCATGCAAAAAATTTAAATTCAAAACAAGCATAGAACATAAAATGTTGAATGACTAAAAGACTAAAATTAAGTTTGGTCATGCAATAATTTATAGTTTCAATTATCCTATAGATCCACCAATTAATTACAATACGATCACTAACAACTAGTTGATTAAGAACATGCAAAGAGTGATCAATTCTAATATCTGATTAGAGCAATAGAAAAATTTAGTTGAATAATAAAAAGTAGGTTTAAATATGTCTTTTGTCCTTGCAATTATAATATTTTCTTATTTTGGTCCTCGTAAGTTTTTTTATTTGGCTAACATCCCTACAAATATAATTTCATTTTAAAATAGTCATTTCATCCAATTTCAGTTACAAAGATTGTAACACTGTTAAAACATAACTATTTTTTAACAAAAAAAACTCAAATATGATTAAATTATAACTTTTTTTTAATTTGAAATTAATCCCAAATGTTTCGGTCTTCTTCCCTAAAAAAACCTAAATTGCGCTCTTCTTCATCATTTCAGTCATCTTCTCATCATAATTCTCATCACCGTCACCAACATCTTCATCCATTTGAGATTCACCACTGTATTTAAATTTAAATTCATCGTTACCATAATTTTTTTTTGTCTGGTGATACTTGTTGGACTATGATAGATTCTAGAATTAGCTCTGAATCAAAGTTTTTTTTCTTGACGTGGAGTTTAAGAAATTTTAAGGGAGTATATAGAAAAGTTCAAAAGTGAGAGTAAAAAATGTTATAATTTATCTTGTAATCCTAATTTCCGCTCCCTTACCTTCCCTTTTATAACTCTGCCAATCCTGCTTTTTTCAATGCCCCCGCATGCCAAACCAAGCTTTTCTGTTATTATAATCCAATTGGGTCAGCATAAAAAAAAATTGAGCAGACTGCTCTTCTTACTCAATTGGCTCTCGTTTCATCATTATTCATAAATATAAATAAATATTATATTGTATATTTATTTTGATTTATATATGGTTACTTATATCAATATATATAGAATCCAATAAATTATATTGGGATTTCAAATTTGTCCTTTCTACAGCTGAATTCATTATATTGAACTAAATTGTATTATTTTTCTTCTTATGATCAATTATGTAAAAAATGAGAAATTAATAAGAATAAGTAGGAATCATAACCATAAAGTAGGATAAAGTAGACCACAAACATCCTTTTAAAATACTATAAATAATGAGTTTATTAGGTCTCATTCAAAAATGATATGGATAATTACAACCATTATAAAAGGAAGAAATCAATCATCACAAATAAGAAAGATAAATTTCTAACTTGAAATTCAAATGGGTTGCACAAAAGATAAGAGGAGTGTTGAGAATAATATGTCTAAATATCTTTAGATGAATTTATTTATTTTTATATTTAAATATATTTAAGATTTAGAATAAGATATCATTAGGATATATAATTTATATTTATGTATAGAAAATATGTTTAGGATTTTATTTTTATTTTATTTTAGGAATATGATACGTTTTTATATTACAATTTAACTTTATATGCAAAGCAGTGAATAAAATTTAAGATTAAGGATTTTTCCCCACATACAATATATCTCATACTTTTCACTTACAAAATATGTTACATATAATTCTACTTCCACAAATACAAACAAACAAAAACCTATCAAAAGACACATCAAACCCGCCATTTGTACAACTCTATTAAAAAGTATTCTCCAACATATGCAGACATCCAAATTGTGAAAGCATTTTGACAATCATATTTCCTTCAAACTAATGAAAAATTTATATAGGCTTAATTGCAGTTTTAGTTCCTTTATTTTTATTGATTCACGAAATTGGTCCACCTATTTTAAAAGTCGACAATTTTGGTCATTCTCTCTAATTTTTTAACTAAAAAATGATGACGTGAGATGCTTTAAATAACGTGACATATGATACGATGATGTAGAATGATTAACATCCATGAAATTGGAAGAAAACCCTGTAAAAACTTAGATTTCAACTTTGAATTTTTTTCTTCATATTTTTAATTTAATTAATGCATCTAAATAGTTCAATATCATTGAATTGTATGTCACGTCATTAAAAATATGTCAAATTTTCATTTTTTTTAGTTTAAAAATCTAAGTGAGAGACCAAAAATTGTTGGACTTTTAAAAATAGGATGACCAATTTCGTGAATTGGTTATAATAGAGGGAACAAATCTCCAATTAAACCATTTATATATCAAGCAATGGATCTATTGACAGTTTTGTCAATTATAAGGTAAACCATGAAAATATGAGGAAAAATATATAGATGTAGATTAAACCAATAAATATGAATGTACAAGCCATGTTGAAAAAGGTGAAGGTTTTTAAAATATATGAGTTTAATTAGGAACTTGGAGATGCTTAGATAGTGTTTTAGGAGAATTGAGCTTCAGTCGACGGAAAGATTTTCATTAGATAACTTGGGACATTTTTTCTAAATCCACAAATCGACTAGTTGCCACTTGAGGCTTGTCAATTTCTTTTCATTTTGCTGACTTTGACAAAGTTTAAATTTGTCACACAACATAATGAAGAAATATCACGGAAAATCGGTGCGACAAAACATCATTACGGGTAACAAAACCTTCTTCATAAAAAAAAATGAGGATCCTATTTTTTTCAACTGCGCAAGATAAAATAATTACATTTTTAGAATAAATCAAAACACTATTTTACTTTCTTATTTAGTTATGAACCTCTCGACTATCAACTAAAACATCAATCTATAACACATTACTCGTAACGGTTTAAAACCTTGAGAATTTTACAGAGTTATTAAAATGAACGAAAAATACTTAGTGTAATCATATAAAGTTCATTAAGCAATCAAAAACATTTACCAACGTTTCATAACAGTCGCAAAAAAAATTAAAATGATACAGTATATACAAATACAATTTAAAGTCTACTATTCATTTTATGGGGGAGTTCACACTAGAAGTGGATTAAAATAGTTGTCAAAACGAAAGAGGACAAAAATTGTTCATGGCATTTAGTAATCTAGCTAACATATGTTTTTGTTTTTTTTGACAAAACCAAATATATGCTTGTTTTTTTTTAATTATTATGCTCACAGGCTTTTAAATGGTGTCTATAAACTTATAAATTATGCCATGAATTAATTGAGACTTGTAGTTTTAGGGAACAGAAAAATTGGTACCACTTATGTGTCACGATGATTGAGACTTGTTATCTACGGTGCTACAATTTATTTTGTCGAAGTTTTGCTGCATGAGTTTAAGGAAAACAAACAGTGCAACGTCTAAGTGGGCCTAAAGTTGACCCACAGTAATAAGGTCTGTGGTTCCGAAATGAGACCACAAATCTGCAGTTTGATACTCTGCTGAACAATAGAACATGGAAAATTTTATTTCACACATCTAAGGTTAGTTCTCACACCCAATAAATCTAGTGAACTCCCAAAAATGCCATTGACATATTTTCAAAAAGAAAAGTTTGACACAACCATGAGTACTATCTCCTATTTTATTTTTCAGTTTTGAAAATTTGAGATTTTTGAATTTTTTAAAATGTAAAAATTCATATAGATATATGTTTCGAGTTTTTCATTGGCTAAAAAATCTGTAACCAATAGTTTCTCATGAGATGTTGTTTTTTAGAGTTTGAGTTGGTATTTAGATGATTTTATTGTTGAATTTAGAGTCATTTTAAATAAATTGTGGTTTATGGATTTATTGAATTCAATAAGATGTTTATGCTTTTATTTCATTGATTAATAAGATATTTTTCAAAATTTTGTTTTGGTTCATTGATTTAGTGAATTGCTAAGATTTGTGAAAGTGAAAAAATACTAGAAAATAGGTTTGAATTATGTTGTTTTTTAAGATTTTTTTTTTCGTAAAATAAGTTTTAGCTAGAAATTTAAAATAACTTTAACAAAGTAAAAAGATAAGGTAAAAAGATCACAAAATCAATTTATCCCAGTTCATCACCAACACGTTAGCTACATTCAATCTCTTCACTCTGTAGGATTTAATTCACTAAATCAAACTGATTTTCACAAGCACTAGAACATCTACTAGTCTCCTGACTATGTTATAATTTTCTCAAACTTCTAGCTTTGTTCAGTCAAGCTTTTGAGGTTTCAGCCACTATTGGGTTAGTTTAAAGAGATGAAGACTTGAAGTATTTTTAGATAACTCTTACAAGAGGATATTATAATATAAATACTTAGTAAAAATACTAAGATTGTTTTTAAAAACTCTTTCTTTTTTCTGTATTGCAAAGGATTATTGCAAAAAGGTGTCACTCGTTATGCATATGTTTTAATTGCTGCTCACATTTCTTTATATAGAGAAATTTGATGCCAATAGGGTTTTTTTACCAATGCAACAATTGTTGCGCATATCTTGTATGGAATATAATTGTTGTACAATTAGTTAGATGTTTTGAATCTTCACATTTATTATTTGTCCTTTCTTAGCTTTATAATGATTTAGTGTATCTTGATCATTAAGTTAGGACAATCAAAGGATGTACGCATCACAGGATTTCATCACATTGTTGTGGATGCTTAAATTAGAGGATAACTTTCAGTAGATGATTTGATTTGGATCAACCGAGAGAGTGAATGTTGAAGTGTTGGCTTTTTCTTTGGTCTGGGCTCACATGATTGACTTTTCACAAAGCGTTGACCAGATAATCAAATTTCTCTATAGTTGCGTTTAACATATACAAATGTATCAGAGTAAGTGTTAATGCATGTTGATCAAAGTCACATCAATTCGTGTTGATTAGAGTCACAATGAGGCACTTTGATTAGAGTCACAAAGAGGCACTTTGATTAGAGTCACAAAGAGGCACGTTGATCAGAGTCTTGACTCGGTTGCATAGTAGAAGAATGAAATTAGAGTCTTTTACTCAAATGATCACTGCACACTTAGAAAAATGCATTAAAACATAAATTATTCTCACACATAATTTTTTATCACCAAAATAAGAATTAAGTGTCATTGTTCTCCAAACCAACTTGGTTCTAATAATTTGGTGACAAAATGTGACCCGTGTTAGTTATTTTAGTCATATCTAGAGTTGTGCAATGTCCAAATGGAGTCAAATTAGTTGCAAATGAAAGCTACAATTCATAGTTACAATATTTATGAAATCACTGTAGCCTAATTCAGATTTAAATGAGTGAAAAAT
The DNA here is from genome assembly GCA_037974735.1 of Cicer chorassanicum. Classification (NCBI taxonomy): domain Eukaryota; kingdom Viridiplantae; phylum Streptophyta; class Magnoliopsida; order Fabales; family Fabaceae; genus Cicer; species Cicer chorassanicum. The sequence goes on along the minus strand of JBBPBP010009777.1, from coordinate 36,990,806 downwards.
GTACTTTTGTTCAGCTAGGATTGCTTGGTGAGGAGATGTCTCACTAGGAAAAATAACATAAATATTCAATATGTAGTTCTTCTTGAGCTTGCTCGATGAGCTAACTTAATTTTCTGTGCCAACTTTCAAGTCTTCATGCGACCAGATCCATTGTTAGGCAACTAGTACCATTTTTAAATGAAAAAAAAATGATATTAAGAAAATTCTTGGACTCTAGGAGCTCTCGAAAGACGACAAAATATAAGAGAACTTAGTAATTGAAGATTCAACCTTGGGAACAAGTGATTGAAGATTTCAATGGGTTTCTATATGATGTAATTCTTTATTTCTCATAGTTCCTATTGTTGAGGTAAAAACCTTTTTTATATATGTTTTAATGATGACAACAAACCTTATAAAATAAATGACTAAGTTTTATGAATGGTGATATACTAATGATTTCATTTGAGTTTTATTTAAGGAACATGAATTGTATAAGTGGACAAGAAAGAAACCATTCACATAAACAAGTGCATAAATATCTACTCAATAATGAAAGAATCTCAAAAGGAATATATTATATATCAATCATTCAAGAGAATGATTATTGCATCTTCAAGATAACATCTTTATGAAGAAAGTGTCCAATACATTCATACTTATACTAAAGTATCTCAAGGATACTTGATGGACAAGACAAAACACGTGTAACACCAAGAGAAATTTTAAGAAGTATTGCTTCAACAAAATATTTCTCATGATGAACAAGTTCATTGCATTCATAAATAGTCATATCAGTTCATCAAAATGACAAGAATCAACTTTGAAGAAGAAATCATTTCAAGATCGAGTCATTTATTAAGTCATTTGTTAAAAGAATGATGGAAGAATATTCACCAAATTGTTATGGTTATTCAATTGAAGAGCAATTGACAAAATGGATCTTTTTGGAAGAGCAAAATGCAATAAATCAGTTGACATTTCCCACATGGTCTTCCCAACATTTAGTGAGCAATTAAAAGTTAAGATTTCAAGGCCTATTTGCAAAAAACAAACATGCAGAATGTCCTATAGATTGATGACAGAATGAAGGCCAAACATTCTGGTTGTCTTAAATAAAAGACAAGAAACAAATGATTCATTTTTGGGATCTCCAAAAGCTTGTTCTAGATTGATATAATTTTCATATGGGCCACCCAAAATTAATCAAAAGCAAGAACTCGAGTTGAAGGCCCAAAGGAGGAAAACAACCTCCAAATTGATCTCTAGATTAATGAGTTGTGAGCAAGGACGCAAGTAAATTGTACTTACAGTATTTTGTAGGAAAAAAAACTCTGCATAATTCTGATTTGCAATAGTACTAGACATTTGACAGTCCATTCTCACACTCATTCATGTTTTCCATCAGACCCAAAAGCAAGAACAATTTGGGTTTGTCAAGAACGTTCTGGACAATATTATAAACACGTGTTTAATTGTTTTTAAACATATATGACTTTTGGCTGTTGTGTCTAACAACTATATTTAGTTTAAGCTAAATATCCAAAGCCTCTTATCATGTATAAATTGAAGATCAATTGGAAGATGAAGGTGAGAGTTGAATTTGCAAATCTACCAACACTTGTTCAAGTAATAACAAGTCAAAAAATCTTCAAGTAAACTCCAACTGTCTTCACTATATATGTGGATCATCATTTACTGAGTTTGTCTTTATTTATCTCAAATAAATGTTGAGAAGTTTCAAGATCCCAAACACTTTTATCATACACATCTTTTGTAACTCAAATCTACTTTTATGTTAGATTGAATGTGTTTATAAAAGTCCTTTCTAGATTGAAAGGTGATTGTGAAAATATTTTCAAGGTTGAAAGGTGATTGTAAAAATCCTTCCTAGGTTGAAAGGTGAAGATTGTAATTGATTAAGGTGTGATCAAGAGAAAATGTGTGAAGGAGAACATTTTGGTTCTGAAGCACATAGTGAATATCTCACGGTTGTGAGGACTAGACTAGCCCGAGTTCGGTGAACTAGTATACTTTTTGTGTGTGATCTTTCTATCCCTTATTTTTAATTATTTGCACACACAAATTTCACTTCACTAGAAACTAATATGTTTTGTTCACTTCTAACATACCGAGAACATTATGGATATTCTGTTTCAACCAAGATTGATTTTGGGTTAATTTAAATTAAGCACAAGAATCAAAATTTTAAAAGGGTCACAATTCAAACACTTTTTCTTGTGATTGACAATGCTACTTCAATTGACATCAAAGCTCTGCCTCTAAGGTTTGAGCACTTAATAATGTAAGAGGAAAAGCTTCAAGAGGAAGCGATGTCAAAACTTGCAAATCAAAGTACATGTCATAGATGCAACAAAGAAAATCAAGGTTAAAAAAGAAGCAACCAACACATGTATAATGGGAAACACTTCAAAAAGTGTAGTGGTAACACATTATGAATCTTGTTATTTATGTAAAGATTTTGAAAACTCTTAAATGACTCAAACATTTTATCTCAAAAGTGTATATTTCTAATAAATCAACTTTATGAGATAAAGAAACAAAAAGAAGAGCTACCAATTAAGAATGATGAATATATTAAAATCATTCAAGATTTGCAGCAATCTCATTTAAAAATGTTTGAGCAACAAAAGATTCTCAATGAGATAACCATAAAAAATCATCTTTCAGAATGTTCTGAAACTAAGGAAGAAAGTACCTCTTTGAAAATAGAAGTTCATGAATTGAAAAATGATTTAACCGACATGGTAAAAACCGTTGAAACTTTTCAAAAGAACACGATATATGAAGAAGGGATATTTGACAAAGATGATTTATGTTTCAAAACTTATCAGAAAGAAAAGTTTTATGAAAAAAAATTGTGTCAAAAAAGAAGGATGGTAAAGGTAATAAAAAATATTCATACTGTAACAAATATGGACACCTTGAATCAATATGCTATCATAAGAACAAATTTGAGAAATCAAGACAAGATTCTTATGATAACAAATATGATCATTCTGCAGCAGAACATTCTTGTAACAAACCATAACATTCTGTAGCAGAACTCTCTCGTAACAGACCAAAACATTCTTGTAAAGGATCAAAACATTCTGATCATTCTGTAGCAACATTCTCGTAACATACCAGAATATTTTGGAGTAGAACATTATGACTATTCTGCAGCAAAACGTTCTTGTAACAGACCAAAACATCCTGCAGTAGAACATTCTTGTCACATATCAGAACATTTTGATTGCAAAAAAGTGAGAAGGAATGTTCTTATTATGGCATGTTTGGTCATATGGAATTAAAATGTTATCATAAGAAAAAATCTTGTGCAAGAAGATACACTAACCATTAAGGACCCAAACAAATATAGTTACCAAAACCATTACTAACTTGTGATGCAGAATAATACATTGATACATGGACAAGACATGCTCAATACACATGAATGGAAAAGTATGGTGCCTTATCTTATTACAAAAATATGGAGGGTCTATAACCTTTGGAAACATTAACAAATCAAAGGTACATGTATCGTTAGTTGTAATAATTTTGCATACATTAATGATGTTTGATATGTGAAAGATAACTTTGTAAAATTGGTTTTAAAGTTATTTTTTAAATCCCATATGGTTGAGGTAAAACAAGCATCCTCATGTTTCATTTTAATAAAAATACTTATGTTTTATACTTAAATAAATTTTCAACCAAATCATGTTTTTAAGTCTTTTGAAAAAGATAAAAGGATTTTAATTTTAAAATTATAAGGATGATGACCTTAAAACTTTTCAAAATTTATTGTAAAAGGGTTTTAAAAAGAATTGTCATTTCTACAAGAAGTGATCAAGGGAAATTTGAAAAATCATAATTCTTATCATTCTTTAATGAAAATGATATTTCATATGATTTTCTTGTCAAAGTACTTTCCAACAATATTGAGTTGTTTTATTTATATAAAAAAAAAATTAATTAGAAGAAACGGCTAAAACAATTTTAAATGAATAAAGTGTTGAAAATAATTTTGGGAAGAAGGCATAAAATTGTTTGTCTTGTTTTTAATCTTGGCTCTATTAGAAAATATCTTGAACATATTTTCATATGAATTTTTGGAAAATAGAAAGCCAAACATACCGTACTTTCTCATTTTTGAATGTTATTACTATGTTTTGCATGATAAAGAAAGTATGAGAAAGTTTGATTGAAAATTTCATCAAAGCTTATTTTCTGAATACTCTACATTCTATAAATATTATAGAATATAAAATCTCAACGCCCAAACTGTAGATTGAATTATGCATATTATGTTTGATGAATATGTTGATTTTCATGATGAAAGATAGGATGATGAAGAAAAATGACTACAATGTTAAATTTGGATAAATCACAACGTTGATAATGTTCAAACATCATCCTAAAAAACTTCAAAGTCTGATCATGGAGTGTAAAAACAAAACAAAAAATCTGAGAGAAAGATCAATTTAAGCAAAAAGGTCCATGCCTTTATTTTGGAAGCAGTACCATAACGTTCTCCACAAGAGCAGAATGTTATTGACAGTGAATATGCTTCATATCATCAAAACTAATGTCGTCTATCATGATGATATAGTTGAAGAACATCAACAAATCCTACAAGAGCTTGAACCATTTGCTCCTAGACCTACCTCACGCGTTTCAGCAAGTGTACTGAATCGTCGCAAGTAATAATAAAACGGTAGTACCGAGTGTCGAACTCAAGGATTGCGTTTTACTATTGAATTATATTTGATTACTAAATTGAACAAAAAGTTTCCAAATTGAGTGAAATAATATTTAAAATTAACAACAGAAATAAAATTGATCATTTATAATGAGAAAAATGTCAGGGATGAGTCTCACTTCGAATCCAACCTTGGTGGCTAATTTGTTCCTAGTTACTGAATTCCTTTATTGAATTATTACCGAATTCTCGTTATTATTCTTGCCCTAATGTCTTTGTGATAAAACCTTTAATTTCAAAGTAACCCCTAATTCCTTAGTGGATTTAAGATTAGAATTAAGCCTTATCATACAAGAATTCTCTTGTTAAACTATTCCCTTTGCAACTAATTTAATTGGTTTCATAACCTGCATCTATCCCTAGACTACAAATTCATGAATTTCTCATCTCAAGCATTCGTAAAGTCCACTTCCGTTTCAAAATAGGAATCGTAGAACATTTTAATGTTGATCAAGCAATAAAAAGCATTAAGCACAGAGATGAGAAAAATAATTCAATAAACTCATTCATATAATTAGAAATCAAATTAGAAAAATAAGGATTTCATCTTGTTACACTCATCCCTAACAAATAGGGTTTAGTTACTCATGACAGAGATAGAAAAGATAGGGATTAAAGAAGAATTATAAGAATGATTCATGAATGATTCTTGATAAAACTGCTCCAATGATGTTAGAAACAGACGTCTTTGAGTTTCTCTGCTAGGGTACAAGTCTCCCCACATCCCAATAGTAAAAAAGATACCTAAAAAGTGATAAAAAAAATGCATTTTTATATGTTCTGCTGCGCGTCACGCGCTTCAGGCGCACAACGGCATTAGCGACAGCGCGAAACGCGCTTCGGGCGCGCTTCAAGCGTACAACATCTTCTGCCTGGCATTTAGTACATTTTGTTCCTATTTTGAGTCCGAATTGAGTTTTGGTGTCTTCATTAAAGTTGTAGATATGGATCTTAGCTTTCATTTGCACTTGGGTTTACTTCAATTGGACATCTAAAACTCCAGATATGGCTGAAATACTCCACATAGGTCATGTTGATTTCTCACCAAAATTCAGCACTGTACTAAAACAAAGAAACAACGCAAAACTACGAAAAATATCTACTTAATCAAGGAAATAAGAACATAAATATTTCATTAAATCAAAGAAATAAAATCAACAAAATATATCAAATAACTCCGTAAATTAACTAATGAATAAAAGATAAATAAGACTAAAAACAATGAAAACTATGCATATGATGCAGAGTCATCACTCACCGCTTAGCTTTCCTCCAAAACATCTCATCAAGATCAAATTATTGGAAGATACAATGGCGGAATAAGAACTTGATTGATATTCGAAAAATCTGACAACAATGTGGCTACGATTTCTCAAACATAGCCAAAAATCAATCAATGAAGCCAAAATAAAACAATGTTGAATTAATGTCATAATGGAGGAACTCTCTCAACAAAAAAAACTAAATTGTCTCATTTCGACCATCAATCAAGATAAATGAATGAGCATGAAGAGAATATCCAAAGGAAGGTGCAGACACGAGAAGGGGGTTGAAATGTGTTTTTCTAGGTTGGATTCTTTTTGATTATTTATTCAAGAATTGGTTCGGGTTGGTGATTTTAACTAAAATAGAGGCAGTAGCAATCAAGCTTAAGTAATCAGTGGCCACAGTAAAGTAAAGAGTGCAGAAGTAAAGTGACACAAGCAGATTTGTCCTGGTTCACCACCAACTTGGTAGCTACATCCAGTCCATTCACTTAGAAGGATTTAACCATTAATTCAAATCCTTGAATTACACAGCACTTGACCCTACAAGTCAGTATTCTCAAAACAACCTGACACCTATAAACTTTTTGAGGCAAACAAACATCTTTACCCTACAAGTCAAGTCTTCTCCACACAACCTGAAAACCACAGATTGTTGAAGGCAACTACTTCTTGACTCTACAAGTCAAGTCTTCTCAACAGAACCTAAAAACCACAGATTGCTTGAGGAACACTAAAGTCACTGTCGGGCTGGGTTACACAAGTTTTGAACGAATTATGCTTTACTTCTACTAAGTAGATTGTTACAATTGATTTTGCACACTAAAACACTTAGAAAATATTTCTTTGAGCAAGTGTTTCTCTAGAACTTAAACCTTTGAACTTTGAATATTTAGAAAATTTGAGCTCTTAAAAGTTTTTCTGAGTTATATGGATTTATGAGTTTATGATTTTGTGCTTACTTCTTCAGCCTTGAGTATCTAATTATCGAATAGATCAGGGTTTCGATTTTGTCCATGTAAAATCTGGATCATAACTTTCTTGTGAACAAATTCTGAATGTATTTTCTTGTGAACAAATTATAAATGTTTCTTCTTGTGAATAATTCTGAGTGTATCTTCTAGTGAATAAATTTGAGTGTATCTTCTTGTGAACAATATTTTGACCATATCTTCTGGTGAACAATATTTTGACCATATCTTCTTGTGAACAATATTTTGGTCATATATTATTTTCACCTTGGTCAAAGCGGTTGACTTTCCATTATAGTCATTGACTTTCTTGTGGGAGTGAGATGTTGTGTTTCTTGGATAACAAAAGTCAGAGGCAGAATTGTGTGACTTTTAATTAGTGGTTTTGGTCAAATCACATTGTTGAATCATTAGAGCTAGTGCAACATTAAAGGCTTCATATTAGAGGAAGCTTGAATTTCAAATGAGTATGATGGGAGAACTTAAGTTCTTCTTAGGGATACAAATTTAGCAAAGTCAAAAAGGTATATACATTCATCAAACTAAATATACAAAAGAGATTATCGGGAAGTTTAAGATGAGTGATTGCAAACATATGGCCACACCTATGCACTTTAGTTGTTCGCTTGAAATAGATGATTTAGGCCAAAAAGTTGACCAAAAAACTTATAGAGGAATGATAGGATCCCTACTTTACCTTACCGCTTCCAGACCTGGCATCCTATTTAGTGTATGTGTATGTGCATGATTTCAAGCTAACCATAGGGAATCACATTTAACTGTTGTTAAGAGAATCCTTAGATACCTAAAAGGTACTACCAACCTTACCTTGTTCTACAAGAAATCTCCTAAGTACAAACTGAGTGGATACTGTGGTTCTGATTATGCTGAAGATAAACATGAGATAAAGAACACCAGTGGCAACTACACCTTTCTAGGTGACAACTTAATATCTTGGTCATGTAAGAGACAAAGCACCATTGTCATGTCAACAGCAGAGGCTGAGTACATTTTAGTAGTTGGTTGTAGTTCTCAACTACTTTTGAGAAAGCATCAACTTGAAGACTACAAAATCCTAGAATCCAACATTCCCATCTATTGTGATAACACTTTTGCCAGTTGTTTAACCAAAAACCCTATCTTACATTCTAGAGTTAAACACATAGAGATCAAACATCACTTCATTAGGAATTATTTTTAAAAAGGGTACTAAACATTCAGTTTGTAGACACTTAACACCAATGGGCTGACATATTCACCAAACTAGTAGCTGAAGGTAGGTTTAACTTTATCAAGAAAATTTTAAACCTTACCTTCATACCTGATTGATCTTGTGATAACTTCAAAGCAGTCTAGCTTTACATTATTTTTTATATTTTCTTGTAATATAATATATTCATGTTATTAAAAAAAGGCAAATTAAAAAAAGTTAAAAAAAAAAAAATTAAAATTTTCACTTTCAAGTATTTTTGTCTGATGACACAAGGGGGAGAAATATATTTGATAAAGTAGGGAGAAAATGATACTTAGACTTAGGGGGGGGCCCTAAGTTAAAGGAAGCCAAAGAAATATAAAGAAAAGTTGTTATAAAAAATACAAGTTTTTTCATCCTCAAAAAGTGGGAGATTGTTGGAACCAAGTTAGTTTTATACTTAGAGTTTTGATGTGAACAAAAGTATTTTATGAGAACAATCTATTTGACTTCACAAAGTATGAAAGAAGATTCATGTTTTTGAAAAAAAATCTAAAATAAGATTTGATTCAGATTTTTTATTGAAAAAAATCTTTGACCAAGTTTAATAGAAGATATGCTCAAATATTTTTGAAGAAAATATAAAATAAGATTTGATTCAGATTTATGATTTAAGAAAATCTTTGACCAAATTTAAATGAAAATATCGTCAAGATTTGAAGAAGATTTGATCAAAATTTTATCACTAGAATATATGAATTATTTACAAGAAGATTTGATCAAGATTTATCTACAACAAAATATGAACAACATCAATTTGAATAATTTACAAACTAAATCTGAATAAAATACGAATAGAATCAATCTGAAGCATTTACAATCTTAATCTGAATAAAATACGACTAGCATCAATATGAAGGATTTACAAACTTAATATGAACAAAATACGAACATAATCAATCTGAAGAATTTATAAACTCAATCTGAACAAAATCAATATAGAAGAATTGCTCAGATTGGATTCAAAAATAAAGAATTGGCTAGTGAACATATTATCAAAAAGTATCTTGTTCAGAACTACTTTTTAAGAATATCATTATTGACCAAGCTAGGAATGAAGTTACAATTCAGAAATAAACAAGGACAAAATTGAAGCCCTAATTTTTTCTATAAATAGATACTCAAGGTTGTAGAAGAAGATTATCGAAAAATAAAAAAAGAGTAGAAGAACTCATAAGGTCAAAATTTGAAATTCATCTTAGAGTTCAAAGAGAGAAACATTTGTTAAATTTAGAAATATTTTTTATGTGTTCTTTTCTTAGAGTGTGAGAGTATTTTATTATTATCAACTTTGTTAGAAGCAAACACTTAAAGTTGGAATCTTTTGTATCGAACTCGATAGTGGTTTAGTTCCTTCTTCAATCTGGGGTTGTCAGGTTGTGTGGAGAAGACTTGGCTTGTAGGGTCAAGGTGTTAGTGTGCCTTCAACAATCTAGGTTTGTCAGGTTGTCTGGAGAAGACTTGGCTTGTAGGGTCAAGGTGTTAGTATGCATTCAACAATCTGGGATTGTCAGGTTGTGTGGAGAAGACTTAGCTAGTAGAGTCAAAGTGTTTGCGCTCACCAAAAGTATGGGTTGTCAGGTTGTTTGGGAAGACTGGCTTGGAGGATCAGGTGCTTTGTAATTCAAGATATTTGAATTAGTGGATTAAAGCCATCTGAATGAGGGGACTGGATGTAGCCAAGTTAGTGATGAAACAGGATAACTTTATGTGTGTAAGATCCATTGCCAGTTGTCTAGAATATGGCAATTGGACCCATACACTTTAATGAAACAGAAGTAACTAATAATGAATAATAAATTAGAATCACCAACATAACTAAAAACTACATTCATAAATATAATTCACAACTTGTTTAGTAAATTCATAAAATATTACATCTTGAAAATAAACTACGATTGTCTGATTACATCATAAAATAAAACAAAACATCAAACTTTAATTGCAAAAGTCTGGAACTCATCTTCTGATGCTAAATTCATATCTCATGTTCCACCAGTTGTTAAAAAAAAATAAATGGGGTGAGATAAAAATATCTTAGTGAGCTCTGAAAATAAAAGGAGGGAAAGTCTTAAAGAATTTATTTCATAAATATGTATAAAACATGAAAACAATTAGGCATCTCAAGTTAAAACTTTCACTTTTAATTTTCATAAAAGTTTTACTCATAATAATATTTTTTTTTTCTTAATTCTGGAAAACATATGCATGACCTCAAATCTTTTCCTTTAGAATAAGGAAAATTCGCTCAATATCTTGATGTGGGTCACCAAGATAATTTAGTCCTGATTGGTAAAGATTATCTAGCCAAACCCCAATCAGCGTCCTGATTGTTCTCCTTTACATGTTATTCCATGCCTGGAACAACCTGAATGTCCCACCAGGAATAAGGCCATGCATGATCTAATTAATGAGACTGTGCTCAAGTTGATATGTTTTGTATGAAATGTTTTTATTATTTCAGGTATGCAATGCATCCTTCATCCACAACAATTATAAATAACCTAGCGATATACTAAATCCATAATAATTTAATCCTAAGTCCCTAATTCAAAATGGAACTAGAGGCAGAAAAATAGAAACAACATTGAAGTCATGAAAATAGTAACAACATCAAAGTCATGAAAATGGTAACAATATCAGTCATAAAAATGGTAACAACGTCAGAGTCTTGAAAAATCATTTGGATGCATTTTTAAAACACCTATATGCGAAAATTCCATTTCCTCACACTCTACTTCTCCTAACCCGTATTAACCCCAAAACAGTTTCTTTAAAGAATTTCAATGAATAAATTCCCAAAACCCTCATGCTAGAAGAAGTTAATGTAACAAAACTCAGTTTCACATATGCATCAAAGGCAGCAGTAGTAACAAGCAGAAATCGTGCTCGACAAGTATAGTGACCTTAAATTAAGGCATGCACGTCTAATTAAATTTTCCTAACATATAATTCATTCACAAACATCACACAAACAGAGATAAGTTGCATGCACATTCTAAATTAATAGAGATAAGCTGAAATTTTCAATGAAATCCCTATGTGCTAAATTTCCTTTTTCCTCACTATTTTAGTTCTTTTCTTCCATTCCTCTTTTTGCCAAAATTTGAAATAAAACTTAATCCCCCAAACTCACATGATACATAGCTTTAATGTAAAGAACTCAATGTTGGTGTTTTAGGGGATAATGTTAGAGTTTAAGGACAGCTTCGAGCTTCCCTCTTGAGTCGAAATGCTACATTGACCCAAATTCTTCGTTGTTGGTTGTTCTCACATGTTTCTTTGATTTTGATTCTTTGATTGAGTCTGATCTTTTAGGATGCAAAGTTGATTCGGACATGCAAGGCTGCAGAATAGTTTTAGGGAGTTTAGCAAGCTTTCAATCTTGGTGATTTGAGGAAGGAAGGAAAATGGAGAGATGAGTTATGTTGCGCGCACCGGAAGAAGAAGAAGAATAAAGTTTGGAAAAATGGGGAAGTTTTTGTGCGGGAATGGTATTTAGGGGAAGTATGATGGAAATTCCCTTAGTTAATTTATCCAAATATTACCCTACTGCCCATTCCATAATTAATTTAGTTTTAAACCACTTAATTTATTTTTAATTTAATAGTTTGATTAATTAAATTCTAGACTTAAAAAAATTAATTTTATTAGGTGGGTTGTTACAACGTGTCCAATTATTTATGTTTTCATTATTTTCTATCTCTGAACTCGATTGCTTCTTATCTAAGTAATTCATAAAAACCAACCAGCCTTCATCAAATTAGCAAAAAGTTACTGATGACTCTTCATCATATGCATATTTTTCATTGTTTTTAGTGTTATTTATCTTTTATTCATTAGTTAATTCAAGGAGTTATTTGATATATTTTGTTGATTTTAGATCTTGGATTTAATAAAATGTTTATGTTCTTATTTCCTTGATTAAGTACAGATTATTCGTAGTTTTGCGTTGTTACTTTGTTTTAGTACAGTGCTGAATTTTGGTGAGAAATCAACATGACCGATGTTGAGTAATTCAGCCATATCTGGAGTTGTAGATGTCCAATTGGAGTAAACCCAAGTGCAAATCAAAGCTATGATCCATAGCTAAAACTTTCATGAAGACACCAAAACTAAATTCGGATTAAAAAAAGGAGAAAAATGCACTAAACACCAGACAAGAGGTGTTGTGCGCTTGAAGCGCAAAAACCTGCGCCTGGGGAGCATTTCTGCACCACTGACTCTATCGAGGCGCGCCTGGAGCGCAAATTCCGCGTCTGGGGCGCATGGCATGCGGCTGAATGTATAAAAATGCATTTTTTCACTATCTAGGGATCTTTTTGACTATTGGGAAGTGGGGAGACTTGTGACCTAGCAGAGAAACTCAAAGACGGCCGTTTCTAACATCATTGGAGCAGTTTTATCAAGAATCATTCATGAATCATTCTTGTAATTCTTCTTTAATCTCTATCTTTTGTATCTCTTTCATGAGTAACTAAACCCTATTTGTTAGGGATGAGTGTAACAAGATGAAACCCTTATTTTTCTAATTTGATTTCTAGCTATATGAATGAGTTTATTTAATTATTTTTCTCATCTCTGTGCTTAATGCTTTTTATTGCTTGATCAACATTAAAATGTTCTACGATTCCTATTTCTAAACGAAAGTGGACTTTACGAATGCTTGAGATGAGAAATTCATGAATTTGTAGTCTAGGGATAGATGCTGGTCATGAAACCAATTAAATTAGTTGCAAAGGCAATAGTTTTACAAAAGAATTCTTGTACGGTATGACTTAATTCTAATCTTAAATCCATTAAGGAATTAGGGGTTACTTTGGAAATAAAGGCTCTGTCACTAAGACATTAGGGCAAGAATAATAACGAGAATTCGATAATAATTCAATAAAGGAATTTAGTAACTAGGATCAAATTAGACACCAAGGTTGGATTCGAAGTGAAACACATCCCTGACATTTTTCTCATTATAAATGATCAATTTTATTACTGTTTTTAATTTTAAATATTACTTCAATCAATTTGGAAATTTTTGTTCAATTTTAGTAATTAAATATAATTCGATAGTAAAACGCAATCCTTAAGTTCGACACTCAGTACTACCGTTTTATTATTACTTGCAACGATTCAGTACACTTGCTGAAACGCTACCAGTTACCAACTTTGTTAAACACAATTCAACTCCCCTTCTCGTGTTTTCACCTTTAGTATCATCTGATGGTATCCTCTTGTCGCTTCCTCTGGTACCTAGCTTCCTCTAATTTTCTTACGTGCATACTTACTGAAGCAAAATTTATTGTTCTCATAAAATACTTTTGTTAACATCAAAACTCTAAGTATAAATCCAACTTGGTTCAAACAAAGACTTCTACAGTCATTACCCATTCCTGCTCAAGTATGGGAAGATATTTCTATGGATTTTATCACATGCCTTCCTCCTTCGAATGGCTTCATTATTATTATGGTCGTGGTGGATAGATTATCCAAATACAATCATTTTTCCCCTCTCAAATACTGTAGTGAAACTCCATGGGCTCCTAGCAGCTTGGTGTTTGATAGAGATAAGGTGTTCACTAGTGCTTTTTTGCAATACTTGTTCAAACTGAGTGGAACAACCTTAGCCATGAGTTCGGCCTACCACCCCCAATCTAATGGCTAAACTGAGGCAATTTACAAGTGTTTGGAGTTATATTTACGATGTTTTACAGGCTAGGTATCTCAGAGATGGTCCAAACTATTGTACTGGGCTGAATTCTGGTACAATTCCTCATATCAGTGCAACATAGGTATGGCACCTTTCAAAGTGGTGTATGGAAGATATCCTCCTAATTTAGTCAAATATGACTCTACAGACATAACTCTTACTACACTACAAACTCTATTAGTTGAAAGAGATCACATTCTTTAGATACTCAAAGATAATTTTCTTCAAGCACAACAAATTATGAAAAAATTTGCAAATGCTAAGCCCCAAGTTGTGGAGTTCCAACTGGGTGATATGGTGTTAGTCAAATTACAGCCTTATAAGCAACATTATGTGGCCTTACATCGCAATCAGAAGCTTGGCATGCGTTATTTTGGATCTTTCCCAATCATTGAAAAGACTAGAGTTGTGGCTTATAAAGTGTTATTGTCTCTCTCTACCAAAATACATCTGATGTTTCATGTGGTTAATTTGAAGTTGTGCAAAAGGTGATCACCACACACAATATTTTCCTTTACCATTGCTTACTACTGAGGTAGGACCTATGTTAGTGCCTGAAGAGATACTTGATTCCAGAGTCTTAATGCACAAAGGGCGCGAGCTGTCACAAATTTTGGTCAAATGGACAGGTTTTCCCCATAATGAGGCCACGTGGGAGAATAGGGATGAGTTTGCTGGCAACTTCCCTAAATTATCCTTGAGAACAAGGCTAATTTTGATGAAGGGAGTATTGTTATGAATAAGGACAAAAAGAATATTCCTATCACTGACTCTCATGAGGAAAAGGGACATGTGGCACATGATCCCAACTATCAAGAGCTAAGGAGGGGCATGAGAGATAGGATCCCCTAACATAAATACATCACAAACTTTATTAAATAGGAGAATGATTGGTCATGATTAGGTGTGGAATTAGTGGATGAATATTGAGTCTCCTCTCTCTCTAGATTTAACAGCTTATCTAATTGTTAGATTTTCTTGTACTTTTTTGGTATTTTTCCCTTTCTATTTTCCATTTAAAGATAAAATTGTACTGTTGATTGTTGAGAATATTAGTACAATTAAACCCATTATCCTGTGTTCTACATTCAATTTTAATTGAGTCATAACAAGCATCATTGTTGATACGCACATAAATTTCCATCTATCTTTGTTTTTTTGCGATAAGCTAACATCAACCATCTTAAACAATTTATAAAATCATAGCAAAGGTGTATGGAAAAATAATCATAACAAAGATAGAATTTAAACAAAAATTACATGTTTTAATTAAATATTATTATTATTTTGTCAAAAAAATTAAATATTATTATTAATATTAAAATCCTATTATAGGATCTCCTTAGTTTGCTTAGGACTTACTTGAACTCACGTACCCAAACTGAGCTCACGTACACAAACTCAGTTAACATATGTTTTTGGGAAGACTCAGTTTGCGTAATCAAAATTAGTTGACAAAATGAGTCATTTTCACCAAAATCAGTTTCAATCAAATAGCAATAACTACATATTGTAAAAAAAAAAAAAGAACAAGAACAAGATGATGCAAACCTGATGTAAGTGAGAGCCAATGAAGATAATTGAAAACGTTGAAGTTGTTGAAAATGGAGGAAGAAAGATAAGGGGGTGTGAGAGAAAACGATAAATATGAGTGTGAGGTAGAAGACGAAGATAGAAAGAGAGGTTAGGGGTGTTCAATATGCAAGAATGTCAAACAATTTCTGATAAAAATAATGCTTCGTAGTGAAAAGGAAGGTAAGACAATGATGCAATACAACTGGCTACTCGCATGTAAAATTTTGAGTGACTAATTAAATTCCAACCATTGATTTTAATCTAATGGTTTAATATCAATCCTCTTATCTCTCACAATAACTACTCCTCTCATTAAAATTACAATTTTATTATGATAAGGAGGTGTGAGAGAAAATGATAAATTTAAGTGTGAAGATAAAAAGAGAGGTTAGTGTTGAAGATGAAGATAGAAAGAGAGATTATGATTTGAAGAATATAATAAATAAGAAAGGGTATTTTGGATATTTTTTTAAAAAAAAAATTGAGAGGTGTGGTTAGAAAAAGGAGAGTGTAGATAGCAAAATTGTTAAAATTATTATCACATAAATTATCTCTCCCCTTATTAATTTTAAGGGCTTGCATGTTGTTTTGAGTTTTGAACAGAATTTTGTCAAAATTAAAACTCAAACTGTGTATAGAATTTCAGTTTGGGTCTAGAAAAAAAAATGATAGTTACAGTATTAGATTAGATTAGGTCAAATTATTATTTTCGGATGCAATACTCATATTGTCTTTTTAAACGTGTTCTTAAATCTTTTTAAAAACTTTATTCTCAGCAAACAGTTACCGAACCTTTTTTTTTTCTTTCAAAAAACACGCTATTTAGTGGGGCTTTTTTAAACATATTTATGGGAGATTTTAAACTCCGTAAATTGATTTGTGGGGCTTTTACAACCGCCATTATTATATGCGCCGCAATATATTTGCGGGATTTTTCATGCTATATTTTATATATAATGTGAATTATTTTGCAGAGGTTTATAATCTCCGCTTGTAAAGTTGTAAATGGTTTTTATTTCGCATGGATTTTTAAGCGTCTAAGACACTGTTGCCAATGCTATTTGGTGTGGGGTTTTAACTCATCTACTTGTTTACTTTAAATTGCAACAATTTTAAAACCTCTAATTAATGAGATTCTTGACATGATTTTACTATTAGTCTCCATATATCAGATAATTTATTATTTAAATAATTTTGTTAAAAAATAAATCTTATCCTATATTTATGTATGTAATTTCCTAATTTATAATAAGATTAAATAAATTTTTTCGTTTCTATAAAATTTTATTTTTAGTCTCAATTAGAAAAAAAATCACATATTTTAGTCTTTTTAAAATTATTATGCAAACAATTTTAATTCATATTAGAACATCACATATATTTTTGAATAATTGTTTTATATACATGTTTACAACACTATACAAAGTTTTTCAAGAAAAAATGAGTTCAAAAGTTGATTTCTAAGTTCATATTTAGATAACTTTTATCTTGAACATATGACATTTAAAAAATTCATTATAAATTAAAAAATTCTAAATTTGTGCGGATGAACTTTTAATAATGTTCTAAACATATTTCCAAAAACACCTTTTAAAAATTTAGAAGTTGAAGGATATTCATTTCAACAAAAACTAAAATAGCATATAGAATAATTTTATAATAACTGAAAATGTGAATTTTTTACCTAAATTAAAAACGAAATTTAAAAATTTTAACCACCGAAAAAAAAAATCTAATGTAATAATACAGCTCATAATTCATAATAGCGAAAATGAAATTTTATACTAGATAAATATTAATATATATATATATATATATAAAGAAAAAAAGAGTTGGGCTCAGTTTCTATCATGCTAGATGATCTATACACAAACTATACCAACAACTACTTATCCTTCTCCTCCTCTTTGGCACCACCATCTATCTCTCTGTTTCTTTATCTCCTCATTTTTTCAACAAAACATTGTATTGCTTTCCAATAGAAGAAATGCATAAATAACATGGCTTACCTAAGGGTTTTAGAAATAACTAATTCAATATAATTATCTCTATTTGAATTTAAGTTACCAAGGAACGATTGAAGGAAAATTGCAATCTAGAGAAGACTTACCATTTCGTATACAATATAATGAAAGTCGTCTGACATGAAAATCTGTGGACTATGCTAAGATGGATGCAAGCTCTATAGTCAAACATACAAATCAAAGACTATATTATAAATGCTAAGGGATGAAATTAAATATAAATTAAAAATACAAATGAAGAGGGTTACTTACTTTGGAATTGGGAGAAAAACACTATATAATGCATTTGGCCCCAAAGAGAAGAACACATCACTTTTGGGTGTGGTACATGCATCTACATGACCTTTCAATATTTAATTGATAGAATAGGTTGGACTTGGGATTCTAAGTTTTTCTAGTTTTTTTTAACGAAGTAAGTTTTTTTTTAAAAGATAATAATTACAATTATTTTTTGGAAAACTGGATTATCTGGATTTACCGATTTTGAAAAACAGAATCAGTTAATTGCTCGATCTAAATTGTTTCTTTAAGCCGATCTAAGTTGGTTTTACCGATTTGGTTGAAAAGGCTTTCAATGCTATTGCATATGCCTATGAACAACTTTAATTTTGAGTCAATTTTGACTAAAAATGATATTTAAACCAATCAATTTATTTTAGATCAATTTGAGGATTTTGAACAAAAATGACATTTAAACTAATCAATTCATTTTGGATCAATTTGAATTTCAAATGAACAATTTTTACATCAAACCGGCCAAAGTTTGTAATTAGTTGTTATATTGGAAATTTTTTCCTTCACATAGATTTGAACTCAAACCTGTTGAGATACCAACCCATCACGTGGATTATAAAGGAAAAAACTTTTCAATTTTGCTACCAACACCCCTTATTTTGCTACCCACACCCCTCAATTTTTTTTTAAAAACCAAAATTCTCAAATTGCCCTTCCCTTTATTTCAATCTTCTCCCTCTTCATTAACCTAACCCATTTTCTTCCTCTTCATTCTATCTCCATCATCTTCATTCATCATCTTCTCCATTTTCTTCAATCATCTTCTATTGAGTTTTTGATACTGAGTTTCTTCATTAATCATCAAGTGAGCATCCGCTGTTGTTCATTCATCATCAATCATCAATCAATCACCAGTTCACGAATCAAGTAAGCATGATCCTTGTTGTTGTTGTTTTTTGTACATTATTGTAGTTGTTTCTGTTTTTGATTACGAATGCAATGCCAGAAACCCTAAAATCAAGTTTCCATTTTTGACGATGATGAAACCTTCGCTGCCCTAAAACCAGAAACATACGTGAACTCAGTTCACGTACGTGGACCCATTTTCAAAAACCCAGAAACGTACGTGAACTGAGTTCACGAACCATGTTTGTTAAATGAGTTCACGTAAGGTATACGTGATCTGAGTTCACGTAGGGCAAGTGATTTCACGTACGTGAACTCAGTTCACGTCTACCATACGTGAACTCATTTCACGAACATGGTTCGTGAACTCAGTTCACATACGTTTCTGAGTTTTGGAAAATGGGTTCACGTACGTGAACTGAGTTCACCTAAGGTTTAGACACTGAGTTCACGTACGTGAACTCAGTTCACGTATTTGTTGTTTTGATTTTTATTACGATTTTGGTTTTGCAAATATGGTGCGCACTATGTTTATTGATAGAGAGGGTCGTGCTATAATTAACGAGGGTACTTCTAATGTGGAGGGTCGTTGCATTAGGCCAACTGCTTTCGCACGGGCACAACGACGACTACAGCGGCAACAAAAGGAAGCCCGAAGCTCAACCCGAAACCCAACCAAATGACATAGATGAACCTCCACAGGATGATTGACATCCTGGTGGTCCGATTGATAGTTCTATCCTTAGGACATTCGGCGATTATGTGGTGACTCGACTCTGAGATGGCGTGGTAATTTCCTCAATCAAATTAAATTAAATTTTTAATAGTTGTTGTCGTAATGTGTTTTAACTTATATTTTTTTGCTTAATTAATTTCAGGATTGAAGGGAATTAAGGGTGTTTAGCAATGGTAAAAAATTAAAAGAAGTTGTTATTGAACATGAGGAGGTTGAGCAACTGGTTAAAAGCTCGGGATTGTATTCGTTGCTAAAATGCAGCTACGAAATGATCGACAAAAGGGATCATTTCTGCATTCGTAGAGAGGTGGCATCGTGACACCAATATCTTCCATCTTCCAATTGGGGAGATGACGATTACTTTGGACGGTGTGTCATCTCTACTGCATATCCCCCATCACTGGTGCATTCTTCAATGTTAATGTATTTAACAAGGTTGACGATGTAGATATATTGGCTGAGCTTCTAGGAGTTAGTCACGTTGTTGCTTATGCTGAATTTAATAATGTCACGCGGACAACCACAGTTCGGTATAGTTGGTTACTTGAGGTATACCATCAGCGCTATCGTGACCAGCATTGACAGATGGCTGCGAGGGAATTTCTTTTGTTTTTGGTCGGTTGCACACTGTTCAGCGATAAGAGTGTCTACGCAGAGCCTATCTTGACTACTTCTGAGACCTCAATTCTTGCGGGGAATATGCATGGGGTGCAGCTGCTCTTGCTTACCTATATGACAATCTTCGAGAAGCCAACATGCATTAGGCTAGAATTGTTTTAAGGTATCTGACACTGTTACAGGTAAACTTTATGGTTGTTTATTGTGTGAATAATTTCTATTACTAATGATTCTAAACTAATGATATGTTATTATATATGTGCAGGCGTGGGTCTATGAGCATTTTCCTACATTATGTAGAGATTACTGTAGAATTTCTCCTAGTTATGTTGAAGACTATCCCATAGCACTTAGATGGAAGCCAAAAAGGGATAAGGGTTTGGTTCTTCCATTTAGGAAAGCTCTTGATGAGATTGACGTTGATGAGATTTGTTGGACACCATATGAGGAGCATCGAGTGAAACGATCGTTTGAAGAGGTTTCTTTATTTCAAGGGTGGATACGATGGGGTCCGAAGATGTATGCTCATCTGCCAGACAGGGTATTGCGTCAATACGGTCATGTCCAAACCATTCCTGGCTCACCGTTAGAGATAGTGGTTATGTAACACTAATAATTTCAAGTAATGACATTTGATACCTACATGTCTTGTATGTGCTATCCATAATCAATATTGTGTGAAAATTATTTACAAGAGTGATAGCGTCTGGATGAGCCCAAAATATGTCCCTCAACTCATTTGAACCCTCTACCTTCCTATACCGATAGACGTATTTGTCACGTTCCATCAATGTCAAAAGATGTTGCATTTCTGTTCTATTACATCTAAGTGATGAATGATATGCTTGACGTGCATTGTAAACTTGTTTTATTGTCGTCAAACTTTTAACATTATTATCCTTTAGTGTCATCAATATGTTTATTGGTTTGATCATGTTCTTCGTCATATCACCAAGTACAACTTTCTCTTCCTGAGACAATTGGCCTAAGAAAGCATGACTAGTCAGTTTTTTGGCCAATTCGTGGTTATGGACACCACATATTACATGCAAATACCATACCTCACCAACACTTGATGGTGTTCCTCTCAATTTAAAGGGACATTCACATTTTGTACTTCAAGTACTTCTTGTAGGTTTAGGATTCTTCCAAGGTCTATATTTATTGCTTCTTTCACAACCAAGAATTAATTTTTTCTTTGTTCTTGGTCGTGTTGTCGCTGTAACACCTCAATTTTTAACAGCGTGAGTGCATTTTTTTTTAAAACAATTTAATAAAATAATACGTCGTAACACAAAACAGTAAGGGCCATAAATAATTACTTCGTCTATACAAACAAGCTAAAATAGTTTTTGGGACAATAATCTACATTATACAAATAGAAAATACACCGGAGCTATGAAATCTATCAGACATCGCTCATACCCCTGAGGTATTCTCGGCAGACACCTGCACAAAAGTATTGCTCCAAGAATGCTACCCCCCCCCCCATGGTCACGTCAAAAAATGGAATATGGACCCACCAAACAAAAGTCAACTGTCAAGATATGTTATAGATACAGTCATCCCAAAACAAAATAAGTACAACCACCAAAATAAAGACATTAAGGCCCTATACAACAAAAACTAATCTGATCATCCACTAGCAACTACAATAACAAGGGTGACCTCCACACACTGCACAAGTTCCTTCTGATGCAGTATCTCTCCTCGAAGTAACTTCCTCATCCTCATAAGCCATAGAGGGATCAGACTCCTCAGAAGTTAGGTCCACCCACAAGATAGGTGGCTTCGCCGACACTAGAATCTCATAACAACTCACTACCTCAGTGACAGTCAGTAGAGGATCATTCACCGGAAGTGGAAGCTCTGGCTCGACCCGCCTAGACGGTCCTAGAATATCTCATCCCGTTAGCATCGGCCCCTTATCCTTCCCGCAAGTGCCCGGTCCAACCACCGTATCCCCAGATGCTACAGTGGCTTCCGTCTCAACTCTAACTGTGGCATCCTTTGCATCTTCCCATGCTCCATTCACCCCGAGCACCAATCCTAAGGGTACAAGATAGTCGATCCTCATATGAGTGAGCTCCATGAGATATATTTCCCCAGCTATCCTACTTGTCCTAACTACCCTCCCCGTATAAGTAGCTCTGCTTGAGATGGGGTCGTATACCCAAGTAATCGACGAATGTCGGTCAGGGAAGTCTAACGACGTTTCTGTCGTCAAGGTAACAGTCGGTGGAATGAACTCGGTTATCATCTGAGGGCAAAACTCAATTTCCACAATAATGTAAAAGGCAAAACTCAATTTCCACAATTATGTCATAAAGACAAACAATAACACTTAGCAATTACAGCATGATAACAAACAATAACAGAGTATGTATATACAAATATCATATTATAACAAACAGGACTCGCATGCCAAGCACTCTAATGCACATGATTCCAGAATTGCCACCTATCAAAGATCAGCACGATTTACTAGAGTGCAGTCTGTCACAGACCTACACGACTAAAAATCCTCGTAAGGATAAGATGGACCAATCAACTCATGGAACCATCCTGTGACCCATCACAGTCACCACTAACACCGTGGCCCATCACGGTCACCACTAATTATGAAATGTATGACCATACTCTGACTCTTTCACAACAATCATTATGTAAATGTAGCTATTAAAAGACTCTCCTTTTAATACTCATTACACACTAATATTTTATCACACTTTTCACAGAGCATACTCAAGAGATATTCTCATCAATACAATTTATAACATGTAGCAACACCTATTTCACTCAAGAATGCATAATCACGTCAATATTAATCATCAATCACACATATAAGGTCCCTATGTGCAAACTAAAAATTTGGAAGGAGCCCTTACCTTGGTTATAGCTTTTTCAATAGTTATTACTACCACAATCAAACACAATGAAAAATCTCGCTTGTGCCGACACCTTCAATCAAATAGTGTTTGACTTAGTCAAATAGTGTTCCACTAATAGAGTTTGCAACGAGTAAGGACTAATAGTATTACTTTGGCTTAATTGCAGTTTTAGTCCCCCTATTAATACTGATTCACGAAATTGGTCCCCCTATTTTAAAAGTCGACAGTTTTGGTCCCTCCCTCTGATTTTTTTAGCTAAAAAATGACAATTTGATATATTTTAAATGACTTGACATACAATTACATGATATAAAACCATATAGATCCATTAATTATTCATATGTCATTAATTAAATTAAAAATACGAAAAAAAAATTGAAGTTGAAAGTTAAGTTTTTACGACGTTTTATTCCAATTTCATGGGTGTTAATCACTCTACATCATCGTATCATATGTCATGTTATTCAAAACATCTCACGTCATCCTTTTTTAGCTAAAAAATCAGAGGGAGGGACCAAAACTGTCGACTTTTAAAATAGGGGAACCAATTTCGTGAATCAGTATAAAGAGGGGGACTAACAATTAAAACCTATTTTTAAAACCTATTTTTAAAAATTAACATCCTTTAATTTTTTAGTGAATTCACTAACAATTATTCAAAACGTTTTAAATTATTTTTCTCAAAATTTTTCACACAACCACAAATTTTTCTCAAATTTGCCGTAACTCATTTTTTTTTTTAAACGACCAAGGTTTCAAAATCAAGAATTAAATCACAAAATTTTAAAATCTCATAGTTCCAAAATCAATTTTAAGGGCAACAAACTCACAATTTTTTTTTCAAAAATATTAACTTTGGTTTGGCTACTACCATTGAAAGTATGATGTTATCAGCATTGATTTTGATATAGTTCACTGTAAAGGAAAATTGGTTTTACTACCTTAAAGACTTATTCAATGTCATAAAAATTAACTTTCACTTTAACTTGAAAATTTGTCACTAACTATATATCAAATTCATTTCCAGCATAAAACATTTAAACATAAATTCACATTAGAGTAAACTTAATTTTACGTGATTAATTAAAAAAATGCACAATGACCGAAGAAGTTACCAAAAACACTATCCTCTGAATTACTAGGGATAGAATAACATTAGAAATGACTTACACTAAAAAAGTTATTTTTCTTTATTCACCAACAACAACGTTAACATTTCAGAGTTCTCCCCACCGCTAACTCGGTGTCAACGGTCTCGATTCCTTTTCGAGACTCAAGGAGCTAACTACATAAACATAATGATTCACAACAATTTGTTCATCACTAAAATTTATCCAACCACAACAAAATTCCAAAAATTAAATCTCTTTAACACACCAAACTTTTAAAACTAAATGATCTACATTATTTAGTTAAAACTAAATAAAACGAATATTTTCCAAATCAAACATATACACACTCGACTATTAAAGCATAGAAAATTTGAGTTAATAAAGTACTATAAACTTTTTCTTTTTAAACTCAGTCTAAGAGTAGTTAAAATAGTAACATTTTAACTCTAAATATTTTATTTTCAATCTAACTTCTTGCTCAACCTCTTTAACTTAGTTAAAATTTCAACTTTTTCACAACTTTAACGACTCTAAATTAAAAAAAAAATTATAAAATTTCAACTTCAGTTCAAACTCATTTATTTGAAAATAACTCATTACGTAACTCAAACACATCAAAAATCAATTTCTTTTGTCTAACCATTACTAAAAACATCAATAACAATACCAACACAACAACAAACGGTTGGTTAAGAGCTCCAAAGTTTCACTCATCCCCCCACACATATAAAATTTTCGAATTTAGAAGAAAAAAATAAAAAAAACAGGAAGTAAGTGTCTCACCTCAAATAAATAAGTTCACAAGCATTACCTTGTAGAAGGGAGTAACTTTCTTTCCTAACACTTCTTGAATGGAGGCTTTGATCTAGTAGAAAATAAAGGTATTTTGTTTTGTTTTTTAAACCACCAACCTTTTCATTTTTTTGAAACAGAGAAAGAAGAAGGGATAGGACGAAGAACTTCTTTAAGAAGGGCTGGACTCAATTGACAAATAAATTTATCAGTAACATATGACATTTTAAAATTTTTGTTCGGTATTAAATTTTTTGTAACTTAGTTAAATTAGACTCTAATAAATAATATTAATTGGGTCTCCCAAATATATATATATATATATATATATATATATATATACACAAAGCTTCATGAATTATGTTGATCTCTTGCAATTAGAACAACAGTCAAAAACCCTAATCGTTCTCTATAAAAGAACGTGCATTTCTCAAAGGAAAAATAAGAAACACACAAGCTATAAGCACATCTTAACTCTTGCTCATTATCATTCTTTTTCACTTTAGTGTGGAGAAAAGTTTCTAAAGGAACAAATTTGTAAACACTATTTGCGAGAGCTAATTCAAAAAAACCCAAAACCTTTCTTTTGTAACCTAACCCAGTAGTGACTGCCTTCCTTAAAAGCTTGATTGTACTAAGCTAGAATGTTGAGAAGATTGAACACAATCAGTGTAACTAGTAGGTGTTCAAGTATAAGTTTGATTTTGTGGTGAATTAGGGGATTCAATCCTTCAGGTTGAAGGGAATAGATGTAGCTACGATATTGGTGGTGAACCAGGATAAATCGGTTGTGTCTCTCTCTACTTTGTTTTTATTTACTTGCTATGCTTTCTTTACTTTAGTATATCCACGCGAAAAAGAATTTAAATAGAAAACCCAATTTGAACTCATTTATTGGGTTTTTCGTTCTATAGATGCCTCACTAACATCAGTAGGGGAGCAAACTTTATGCCAAGCTACATTAACAAGCTTACGATTATTGATATCCTCACCGCAAATAAAATTTATAATCCACTTATCAATATTATTAATAAGACTAATAAGCAAAGAATAAACCGTGAAGCTATAAATATACCACAAATGACACTTTTAATCAATTGGATCCTTCCAACTATAGATAGATAGGATTTTCGTTGTTAGAGTTTGGATAATAATATCATCAATAGGTTGAAGGTAGCTTACCTTTGGTTTTCCCTTAAAGATGGGAACAACTAGGTAAGTTAAGGGAGTGGTACCAAAAAGAAAACCCAACATGTCTGCAAGTCTAATAGTTCAAGAATGAGAAATACAGCCACCATAGAAAGTGAACTTTAGAGGGTTGATCATCTGCCAAGAAGCTTCACCATATCAAGTGAACATATTCATCAGGATTTGCAAATTGCATTTAATACCCCTACAAAAGATAATTACATCATCAACATACAACATATGGGAAAGAACACAAGTTCTTCTTGGGCTAGCAATAATAGACAGATCACCATGAGTAACAAGCTAAGAAAAAGAGGAGAAAGGGTAATGGATCACCATCAGTAACAAGCTAAGTATAATAGTTTGGATCCAACCACAAAACATTGAATTAAAACCAAATGAGGCAAGAACTTTGAGCAAGAAAGTCCAATCAATGGTATCAAAAGCTTACTTGATGTCAATTTTCAAAGTCATATACCACCAAAACTTTATTATGGATCATGTTGTCTACTTCTAATGTTAAGCAAATGCAACCGGAGATATGTCTTCTTTGGATAAAACCTCTTTGTTGATGAGAGATAATGCTGGGAACACGTTAAAACTTACGAATCTAAAAATCTATGAATATATGAATTTAAAACACTCTTAACTACCTAGGTTAATAGATCAAGTGGTTACTAAAATATTAGATACTAAATTGGCGACACAAGACTAGAAAAAATTGTTATTTTTAAATTTTTGTGAGATGTTAATTTATTAACAATAATGACTTAATTGATTAATCGACTAAAAATATGATTATTTGGTATTGGGTTGCATATTTATCGATTACCCCATTTATACTAATTGATTAGGATTTTTTTTTCTATAGTACCCTATTTATAAAAAAAAATAAAATCAAAATACCATATTTTTAAACTTATATATCAAAATGTCGTATATTTTTGGGCCTTCAAAAGATCGCAATCTCATTATGCGACCATGCATTGGTTTCATTTGTTTAGGTCCTTCAAGAGGTTGCATCTCTAAGATTCGACCATGTATTGTTTAATTTTTTTTCTTTCAAATAATTGAAAAAAAAATAAAATAATACATAAAAACGAAATAATATATTAAAAAATTAAATAAAAATAACAAACCAAATATATGAATTAGTTTAGGCAATACACCAAATAATTTATTTATGTCGAACAATATCTACGCGATCCACGTTTGCATCTACCAACATATTCTCATGTCCACTCAACCCCTAATCAACCGCACAAGAACAAACTATGCACCAAACTACGTAACCGTCTTCATCATTGTCTCACCTAAGTACCGAACCATACATTCCATATTATGGTCCATCACCACCACACCTACAAACCCTTACAAAAGTTTCATATTATGGCCCACCACCATATGTACATACCCCTGCAAAATGTCGACTCTGTATTATGTTCCTTCAACTCAATGCCTGAAATACAAACCCCCCGTCACTTGATAGAATGCAAGGTTTTTTATAATTTGTTTGGAACTTATTGCACAACTCTTGAGTCGACTTTTGTTGTTTATTGTTCCATGTATAACTCTCGGGCTCAAAATTATATGAAGACGTGTGGGAGTAGTTATAATCCACACACAAATTATCAAAGGTTTGAGTTTCATACACCACCAATAATTGGGAATGACAATGAGAAACATGATCAAAACAACAATGAACCAGAACAACCTTAAATCCTTCAAAGAGCTAGACTAATTTGGCAACCTCTTAGATGTGGGATTGGAGGAATTTAGGTGGACATAATTAATTAAAATTTGTAGTTATTTTATTTTGATGTATTGTTATTTTTTTACATTTAATGTGTTTTGTTGGATTTTATTAATAAATTTAGTTTTATTTATTTATTTATTATATTTTCAGTTAATATATATAAAAAAAAATTAAACCAGATACGACCTCTTGAAGGCTCAAAAAAATAGGTATTTTGGTATATAAGTTTTATAGTAGAATATTTTTATTTTTATTTTTAAAAAAAGGATATTATAGAAAAAAAAATCCAATTGGTTAACCTCTTTCCTAATTCATTGATACTATTTATTAAATTATTAACTATTTTTAAAACAATTATTTACTATTTTTATCTAAAATTAATGTCTAAACATTCAAATCTCTAAGGATTAATACAATTGACTCTTATAGTTTAAAAAAATTAATAAAATATTGTTTTCTAAAATTGAAATGAATCTTTTCAAAATTGACTTTTAAGTCTCAATAATTGTTAGATTGACCATAAAACTAGTAAAAACTTACATTGAAGATATTCTCAGAATTTAGAACTTTTATTATATAATAATTATAATGATAATGATAGATAATTTGTGTAAGTAATTCCAATGATATGATATGACGTAAAATATCTAATAAAATATAATATATATGAAGTAAAAACGTTAGAATCAAAATTAAAAATCTAAATTAACATGTTTTGTCATCATCAAAAAGGGGGAGATTGTTAAGACAAATCTCTAATTAATTGTTTTGATGATAATTAAACAAAAGGTTAATTAAGAATTATAATTATGATTCTAAGTGTTTTGGTATTTAACTTGTGTATTTGACTGTGTTAAACAAGATAGATACCGAGCAATTCAAAACAAATATCATTAAAATCAAAGCAGGCAAAAACAACAGATCGAAGATCAATCCTGCCAGACTTCTGCAAAACGAAGATTGAAATTCACTCCTATCAGAATCAAGAATGATCAATCCTGAGCAGAAGATTGCATTCTAGAAGCTTTGTCAATCTTATCTATCTATCAAGAATAAGCTAGGAAAAGCTTAAAACAGAATCAGCCCAAAATTTGAAGAATCAAGACAAGCTTCATGAAGGAATATAAGAAGCAAGATCATTCTTCATTTTGCACAAATGCAAGTACAAGTACAAGTTGTAAAAGTACATCACTGTTGTACTATCAAATCAAGGCTGCACACTGACTCAAAAGCAAGCAAGCAACCTCAGAAAAGGTACTAGATCGAGTACAAGTCAGGTCACTTAACTAAATCTGAGGATCGATCCTAGACTGCAAGAATGCTCCTGGAATCAGCTCATTCACTCTTGCTTTTGGCCTGCTTCAGTTCACTTACTGTCCTATGA
Organism: Cicer chorassanicum; assembly: GCA_037974735.1. NCBI lineage: Eukaryota > Viridiplantae > Streptophyta > Magnoliopsida > Fabales > Fabaceae > Cicer > Cicer chorassanicum. The sequence goes on along the minus strand of JBBPBP010009777.1, from coordinate 36,961,654 downwards.
CAGCTGGCTTCATCTGAACGGCTATGTGAGCAGTCCTAACCTCTATTGGAGCTTATAAATACAGCATCAAGATGAAGAACAAAACACAACTAAAAGTGTCAAGCAAAGCATCAATCTTACATTCATATTCGAGCTCTCTCAAAATATCATCCTTAACTTGCAAATCTTTTTCTTTGTGTTGTGGTGCAATCAGTAACAATCTAGTCTTAAGTTTCAGAATCTATTTCTCAAACAAGAGTTGAGTAATATTCTGATTCTAAACATCTTCATAATCATTACTTTGTAACTCAAAGCTAGATTATCATCATAGCTTGAGATGTGTGTGGAAATCCTTTTATGCTGTAAAAGGTAATTTGTGAAATCCTTACTGGAATAGGCTAAGGTAAATCTGGAAATCCTTTCTAAGGTAGTAAGGTGGAAGTTGTGTAAAGATCAAGATTGATCTACGAAAGTTGTGTAACAACCAAGAACAATCTTGTCTTGAGCACTTAGTGGAAAATCTCACATTTTGTGAGGACTGGACGTAGCCCAAGTTGGGTGAACCAGGATATATGCTTGAGTAATCTCTCTATCTCTATGTTTATTTACTACATGCTTTACAATCAGTTTTTTCATTGATAAAATCAATATTGCTGTTTTTACACTAACCAAGATCGTTCTTCGTATTACCAAGATCAATCTTGAGTAAAATTTTAATTTCAAACAGTAAATTTTTAAAATGGACAATTATAATTCAAACCCCCTTTCTTATAATTGATATTGTTTCTTTAGTTTTGACACTTTAAATCTCTACCGCAACCATAAATAAAACATGTTTAGCAATAAAAATTGTCAAGACATGACTCATAAATAAAATTGATGATGAGTTGTTTTTGCAAATAGATTAGTTATTACATGTTTATTGCAATTTTAATTTACAATTTATGTATATATTTTTAAAAATTTCGGCTTCCTCATTGAATTTACTCTAACTTCGCCACTGTACACATTATATTAATCAATGGGTATAACTAAAAAAAATTATTAAAGTTAATTACGTTGGAAACTAAAAATAACATAGGACAATTTATTTTTACAAATGTAACATATTTTTTGACGGAGAAAGTAAAAATATAAGGCTCAACAATATGCAAAACAAATTATATAAAAAGAAAAAAACAGCCTCCAATCAAAGGCATTCAAACAAAATCCTAGAAGACTAAATTGTTGAGTTAAAACAAAAACATAACACAGTTGAATGATAAATAAACATAAACACTAAACAGTCAGAAAATAAACATAAACACTAAACAGTGAGAAAAACTCCGTATTAACTCTAGAGTTCATCCACTAGAAAATCTCTTAGATTTTGAGTTATATGTTTTAGAATTTGTCATGTATAAATAGTTTTGTTAATGAACTAAAGAACATCAAGAAAGTATTAAAGAAGTGATAAAATATTCGATGGTTACTATTAATATTTTTCTTTTCTTATTAGTAAATTAACTATTGATATTTGCGTATAAAAAGAAAACGTTTATTTATAACCTAACATATGTATTCATATTCATATAATAATAGCAATTTAATTATCAATTGGTTTTTCTAAGTGGAAAGCAATGAATCTAGCTATTAATTGCTTTTGGCTAAGGGAACAAAAGGAGCATCACCAATTAACTTGAACTCCACCAGCTAGCTCCTTGAAGTTCATCCACGATTGCTCTCATATTTGTGCTACATAGACATTCACTCTCGTCTTTATTTCGTCATATCTTTATTGAATCCACAACTCATCGATCAAGGAATGAGTTAGGGTCTAAAATTTGACTCGATCAAATATTAAAATCAGGTAAGGGATACATCAAACTCAAACTAACTAGTCCTTTTGTAGACCCCCTAATATATCATTCGGTTACTTTGGCATTCGAGGAATCAAACTTTGTTCTCTAGTGGAATACCATATTTATATATATGTAAAGCTGTAGATGGTATTTAAAACTATCTCTTGGAGATGGTTCATTAGCAAGTCTAATTGAAATACAAGTTTTGTTTTCTCAAATTGGTATAAGATCCCTTTGTCTTGTTTGTAAAGTGGCAAATTATTCTTAATTGTAACGAGTTTGAATACCCTTTTTGAATGTCATTTGCTTATAAAAAAAATCACGAATTCAAGAAAACATAAATTTACATCAACCATGTTAAAGACTTAAACAATATAAAATGATAACAAAGAAGTACCAAAAATTAATCATTACAAATATAAAATTGATACACAAATATTATGTTTTAATTAAATACTATTATTAATTGTGAAATTCATATCATCGTAAAAAATAAATAAAAACATTTAATTACAATTGTTGAATTAAAATTAATGGCTAATATATTGTCATATTAAATACAAATTTTGAATTTCAAAAAAATAACGTTTTTACTTCATATATATTATATTTTATTAGATATTTTACGTCATATCATT
>JBBPBP010009777.1:36947305-36959186 GCA_037974735.1 Cicer chorassanicum | reverse complement strand
TATATATTAACTGAAAATATAATAAATAAATAAATAAAACTAAATTTATTAATAAAATCCAACAAAACACATTAAATGTAAAAAAATAACAATACATCAAAATAAAATAACTACAAATTTTAATTAATTATGTCCACCTAAATTCCTCCAATCCCACATCTAAGAGGTTGCCAAATTAGTCTAGCTCTTTGAAGGATTTAAGGTTGTTCTGGTTCATTGTTGTTTTGATCATGTTTCTCATTGTCATTCCCAATTATTGGTGGTGTATGAAACTCAAACCTTTGATAATTTGTGTGTGGATTATAACTACTCCCACACGTCTTCATATAATTTTGAGCCCGAGAGTTATACATGGAACAATAAACAACAAAAGTCGACTCAAGAGTTGTGCAATAAGTTCCAAACAAATTATAAAAAACCTTGCATTCTATCAAGTGACGGGGGGTTTGTATTTCAGGCATTGAGTTGAAGGAACATAATACAGAGTCGACATTTTGCAGGGGTATGTACATATGGTGGTGGGCCATAATATGAAACTTTTGTAAGGGTTTGTAGGTGTGGTGGTGATGGACCATAATATGGAATGTATGGTTCGGTACTTAGGTGAGACAATGATGAAGACGGTTACGTAGTTTGGTGCATAGTTTGTTCTTGTGCGGTTGATTAGGGGTTGAGTGGACATGAGAATATGTTGGTAGATGCAAACGTGGATCGCGTAGATATTGTTCGACATAAATAAATTATTTGGTGTATTGCCTAAACTAATTCATATATTTGGTTTGTTATTTTTATTTAATTTTTTAATATATTATTTCGTTTTTATGTATTATTTTATTTTTTTTTCAATTATTTGAAAGAAAAAAAATTAAACAATACATGGTCGAATCTTAGAGATGCAACCTCTTGAAGGACCTAAACAAATGAAACCAATGCATGGTCGCATAATGAGATTGCGATCTTTTGAAGGCCCAAAAATATACGACATTTTGATATATAAGTTTAAAAATATGGTATTTTGATTTTATTTTTTTTTATAAATAGGGTACTATAGAAAAAAAAATCCTAATCAATTAGTATAAATGGGGTAATCGATAAATATGCAACCCAATACCAAATAATCATATTTTTAGTCGATTAATCAATTAAGTCATTATTGTTAATAAATTAACATCTCACAAAAATTTAAAAATAACAATTTTTTCTAGTCTTGTGTCGCCAATTTAGTATCTAATATTTTAGTAACCACTTGATCTATTAACCTAGGTAGTTAAGAGTGTTTTAAATTCATATATTCATAGATTTTTAGATTCGTAAGTTTTAACGTGTTCCCAGCATTATCTCTCATCAACAAAGAGGTTTTATCCAAAGAAGACATATCTCCGGTTGCATTTGCTTAACATTAGAAGTAGACAACATGATCCATAATAAAGCTTTGGTGGTATATGACTTTGAAAATTGACATCAAGTAAGCTTTTGATACCATTGATTGGACTTTCTTGCTCAAAGTTCTTGCCTCATTTGGTTTTAATTCAATGTTTTGTGGTTGGATCCAAACTATTATACTTAGCTTGTTACTGATGGTGATCCATTACCCTTTCTCCTCTTTTTCTTAGCTTGTTACTCATGGTGATCTGTCTATTATTGCTAGCCCAAGAAGAACTTGTGTTCTTTCCCATATGTTGTATGTTGATGATGTAATTATCTTTTGTAGGGGTATTAAATGCAATTTGCAAATCCTGATGAATATGTTCACTTGATATGGTGAAGCTTCTTGGCAGATGATCAACCCTCTAAAGTTCACTTTCTATGGTGGCTGTATTTCTCATTCTTGAACTATTAGACTTGCAGACATGTTGGGTTTTCTTTTTGGTACCACTCCCTTAACTTACCTAGTTGTTCCCATCTTTAAGGGAAAACCAAAGGTAAGCTACCTTCAACCTATTGATGATATTATTATCCAAACTCTAACAACGAAAATCCTATCTATCTATAGTTGGAAGGATCCAATTGATTAAAAGTGTCATTTGTGGTATATTTATAGCTTCACGGTTTATTCTTTGCTTATTAGTCTTATTAATAATATTGATAAGTGGATTATAAATTTTATTTGCGGTGAGGATATCAATAATCGTAAGCTTGTTAATGTAGCTTGGCATAAAGTTTGCTCCCCTACTGATGTTAGTGAGGCATCTATAGAACGAAAAACCCAATAAATGAGTTCAAATTGGGTTTTCTATTTAAATTCTTTTTCGCGTGGATATACTAAAGTAAAGAAAGCATAGCAAGTAAATAAAAACAAAGTAGAGAGAGACACAACCGATTTATCCTGGTTCACCACCAATATCGTAGCTACATCTATTCCCTTCAACCTGAAGGATTGAATCCCCTAATTCACCACAAAATCAAACTTATACTTGAACACCTACTAGTTACACTGATTGTGTTCAATCTTCTCAACATTCTAGCTTAGTACAATCAAGCTTTTAAGGAAGGCAGTCACTACTGGGTTAGGTTACAAAAGAAAGGTTTTGGGTTTTTTTGAATTAGCTCTCGCAAATAGTGTTTACAAATTTGTTCCTTTAGAAACTTTTCTCCACACTAAAGTGAAAAAGAATGATAATGAGCAAGAGTTAAGATGTGCTTATAGCTTGTGTGTTTCTTATTTTTCCTTTGAGAAATGCACGTTCTTTTATAGAGAACGATTAGGGTTTTTGACTGTTGTTCTAATTGCAAGAGATCAACATAATTCATGAAGCTTCGTATTGTATCTTTTGAGATGGATATGCCATAGAAACTTTCCAAAATGGATCTTGTAATTGATTTAGCATATCCTATTTAAAATAGTTGGGAAGCAGATGATACGTGATCAGAGCATGTCTTAAGATCCTCAGACAAGTAGTACATTAAGGATGTTCGTTAGAGGATACACAAATGCTTTGTCTTCTTTTGAGCGTTGACTTTCATCAGAGTGTTGATTTTTATCAGAGCGTTGACTTTTACCTGAGCATTGACTTCCTTTAGAGTGTACACCATAAGTCAGATGATCAGATGTTTGAAGTGATGATGAGATTATCAGAAGCAGATGATCACTCGCTTGTCAAGCTTATTTGAGGCAAATGATCACTTGATTTGTCAATCGTATAAAAGTTAGACGAAAAAAGCAAAGTTGTGTTCCGCAGAGGCAACTGAAACAGAACATATCATGTATATCCAGAGTCACCAGAACTAGAGTGTAGCTTGCATTATCAGAGTTAGCAAACACAGAGCGTTGCTTGCATCTCTGGTGGCGGGTGTTAGAGTGCATTCATTAGACTTACAGAAACAAGTCTAGTTGTTCCTTTGTCTTTGTTCAATTATCAGATAATACAACATCAATGATCTTAGACTTGCACACTTAATCAAATTATTAGGGCCTTAAATTGTTCCCACAAACGATTTTATTATCATCAAAATAAGTAAATTGCATATTTCTTCAAACCAACTTGGTTATAACAACATCTTCTCTTAAGCTTGGTTTGGAGCTTAATTATAACTTGTACTGATCAATAAGCCATTTTTTTAAAGATAGAGTTTTGAGGTGGTATAGTCACATTAGTTATCATATTAATTCAACTATTTGGGTTGGTCTAAAAAGTAAAATCTCCATTATTGTGTGCATTATGAGATGGCAGCTTGGTGATGGAAAATCTATCCAATTCTAGACTAATAAGTGGCTCGGAGAACCCTAATTAGATGTTTCTAATATGCATTTCTCTTTCAATGTTGATGTGAAAGACTTTATTAGAAATGATCAATGGTTTTTTTTAGGTTTTTTCCAATCTTCCTTTGCAGCCTTGGCAAATAACTATTCCAAAACAAAAGATCCAAATAAATTGATGTGGATCAACTCTGTTAATGGTGATCTCTCTTTCAAAGATTCCTATTTGTTTCAGAAGCTTCCCGATCAAAATGTTCCTTGGGCTAAATTAATTTGTAATATTGACATTCCTCCTACAAAATCTCTCTTCGCTTGGCATTTGTTTCATAATAGGTTCCTACAGATGATAACTTAACTTTATGTGGGTGTGCTATGGTTTCACAATGCAACCTTTATGGTTTGTAAACTGAAAATAATTCTCATTTATTTTGTGATTGGACTTTCAATCAAAATATTTGGAACTGGTTTCAAAACATCTTCATGTCCTAAGCATTAGCGACAAGTCATCATGTCCTAAATGTAAAATTGTGGTGTTCGCAACTATTTTGAACATCTTTTGTGTGACTTAGTATTGAAAAATCAACAATGTTCAATAACAAAAGAATTTATTGGAAGAATGCCATAATTTCCATTCTATCTCTTAGTGGAAATCACTCTATAGTAGCAGTTGCACCTTCGATTTTTGAATTTGTCATTGTTAAGGATTTTGTTGTTGATATTCATCCGCCAAAAGCTCCAAGAATTAAGGAGGTGATGCGGCAACCTTCTACCTTTCCTTGGTTTAAATGCAACACAAATGGTACATCTCATGGTACCTCGGGTTGAGAAACTTGTGGTGGTATTTTCAGATATCACCATGTTATGTTTATGGTTGTTTTGCTTGTAAGATTGGTAACTCTTATGCCCTCAATGCTAACCTCATTGGTGCTATTCCAACTCATGCTTATTTTCCCTGGGAAACTTAGACTTCAATTGGAATAGGTTAGGTCTGCCTAGTTATAGATTTAGTTGACCTCTATGGTCTTACTTGTTCTTTGTATTTTATACCCGCACTACATTTTTATATCGATAGATTTTCTGTTGAGGTTTTTAACGAGCTAATTGTTTTTTGTTTGCACATTTGTTTCATTGAATTTTAGTTTATTCCTCAAAGCTTTTTGTTCTAATTTTTATTTTAATTTATTGATTAGGGTGTTGAAAATGATATGCGGTAGTTTGAGGTGTCGACCTAATCGGTGCTGGAACAGATAAATTTAAATAACAATCAAAACACAAGAAAATAATGTAGAAATTCCAAACCGAAAAAAACTCACTACCATAGAGCAATGTGTGACTATTTCAATTTCAACAACTTCAACTAAAACTCAACAATCTCCCCCTTGATTAAAAGAACTATCATATATCATCATAAAAAGTATACTCTACTTGAAGCTAAACCACTTTAAGAATTTTTTCACCATGCCAAAACCATGGTGGAAAATATGGTGCAACCTCCATGTTGGTTTTCTCAAAAAGTTCTTCATCAATCGCTATAATTTCACAGCACACTTGCATCAATGCCAACCAATTCTCATGTGCCAACCTATTAGCAATAATTCACCATTTTTAATGGCATCACGCCAATTACATGAGGATACACTTCTCATTTTCAAACAAGATCATCATCTCCAATCATGAGAGAGACATTGCTAGCATTCGAAACAAAGTCTTTCTCTGACATTTCTTTACCAGGACAGTTATTCATCACACGTCCATGATTTCCATAGTTCCAACATTTCAGAATTGTTCATTGATTTTTCCTCCCATAAGGCCTACCTATAGCAACCAACACTAAGTTTAATGTAGTGTCTTTCTCACTTTTCAGCCTTCTTTATTCAAAAATGATTTTACTAACAACTTCTTCAAACCTCTTAGTTTCCTTTCCATATATCAAAACATGTTTGATATGTCCATAGAAAGATGGAAGAGACCATATTAGTCTTAACGTCTTATCTTCAATTTTCACTCTGGAGACTTCTAATTAAGAGACAAAACCCTTAAGAGTACTTAGATGATCATCTACTTTCATAATTTCATCTATGCGTAAATTAGGAAACTGCTCCTTCAACAACAACTCATTTGAGATACCTTTTGCTTGATATAGCCCTTCAAGTTTCTCCCAAAGCGCTTTGGTCGTCTACTTATCTTGCACATTCACAAGAATATTCGTAGCCAAACACAAACAAATGCACTTGCAGCTCTCAAATCTAATTCCTCCCATTTTTCGTTGTCCATTTCGAAAATGTTTCCTTTCGGCACCTTATGTAATCTAATTAATGGTTTTCATAAAAACATATACCATATTGATGAAAAAACACATAAACCATGTTCTTGGACTAGGAAACATAACTTGAAAACTTTCCACATTAAATATTCAACTACACAACAACATTTAAGTACATCGATATATCTTTTCTGCCAACTCACTTATCCATTCTCATCTCATTTGGTTTGGTATATTGTAGAATGGAAGATGTCGCTTTGGTATATTGTGGCGGTTGAAACCGCCAAAATATGCTCACTTTAGCCTCCACAATTCCCGTTTTTTTTTTGTAGTGTATGGTCTTACTTGTTCTTTGTATTTTTTACCCGCACTACATTTTTATATCTATAGGTTTTTCTGTTGAGGTTTTTAATGAGGCAATTGTTTTTTGTTTGCACATTTGTTTCATTGAATTTTAATTTATTCCTCACAGCTCTTTTGTTCTAATTTTTATTTTAATTTATTTATTAGGGTGTTGAAAATGATATGTTGTAGTTTGAGGTGTCGACCTGATTGGTGTTGGGAAAATAAACAAATAGATAAATTTAAATAACAATTAAAACACAAGAAAATAATGTGGAAATTCCAAACCGAAAAAAATCCACGATCATAGAGTAACACTATGTAGAAATTGTTACAACACATAGACTTATATGAAATACTCCACTATCCAAGAGAATAATAACTACCTCACAAAACTCTAAAATAAGAGAGAAAGAAATATTCAGATATAAACTTAAAGTTTTTTTGACTGATGCTAATTGTAATGAAAAACTAGAGTCATATATATAGTCTTGAAACCCTTCTTCATTTATAATTCCAATCAATGTGAGATTATTTCAATTTTCTCAATTTCAACCAAAACTCAACAATCTCCCTCTTAATTGAAATTGATGCGCCTTCAGCTTTCATTGTCTATATCGACAATCATAGTTCAAAAGAACTATCATACTTTATCATAAAAAGTATACTCCACTTGAAGCTAAACCACTTCAATAATTTTGTCTCTATGCTGAAACCATGCTGGAAAATATGGTGCAACCTCCATGTTGTTTTTATCAAGAAGTTCTTCAGCAACCGTCATAATTTTACCACACACTTGCATCAATGTCCATGTGCTAACATGCTAACAATACTTCATCATTTTCCATGGCAGCGCAAAAATGCCATGGGGAGACACTTCTCATTTTTAGAGAAAAAAAAAATCATCATATCCCATCACGAGGGAGACATTGCTAGCATTCGACTCAAAGTCCTTCTCGGACATTTCTTTACCAGGAACATTATTCTTCACATGTCCATGATTTCCACAGTTCCAATATTTCATGATTTTTCTTCCCATAAGGTCTACCCTTAGCAACCCAAACTGAGTTTAATGAAGTGTCTTTCTCACTTTTCAACATTCTTTCTTCAAAAATAATTTTGTTGACAACTTATTCAAAGCTCTTAGTTAACTTCCCATATATCAAAACATGTTAGATATGTCCATATATAGGAAGATGGAAGAGACCATTTGAGTCTTAACGCCTTATCTTCATCTTCAATTTTCACTCTGATGGCTTCTAATTCAAAGACAATACCATTGAGAGTACTTAGATGATCGACTACTTTCATACTTTCATCCATGCGTAAATTATGAAATCGCTCCTTCAACAACAACCCATTTGAGATACCTTTTGCTTAATATAACCCTTCAATTTTCTCCCAAAGCTCTTTGATTGTCGACTTATCTTGTACATTCGCAAAAATATTCTTAGCTAAACACAAACAAATTGCACTTGCAGCTCTTAAATCTAATTCTTCTATTTTTCATTGTCCATTTCGAAAATGTTTCCTTTCAGCGTCTTATGTAATCTTGGTTGTATCAACACATCTTTGACTTGTATTTTCCACAAGCCAAAATTAATTCTCCCATCAAATTTCCCTATGTCAAACTTAACATCACTTGAAAAGTTTGACATTGTAGCGGTGTGAAAACTGTAATCCGTGCCACAAGTAGGTTCTCTGAAAAGAAATGTGAGCCACAAAGAACCACTTAATAGTCAAGTTTTACCTTAGCCAGGACCGAGCCTAAACAGCACTTCTAGAATATCTAAATTCTTTTATGATGTGGAAGATCAGACAATGCTACAACCAAAAAGCATACTAAGAATTTTATTTCCCTAAACCGAACCAAAAATATCAAATGTTAGGAAAGTAAACAAGCAAGAAAATTTAAATAACAATAAAAACACAAGAAAATAATGTGAAAGCTCCAAGCTAGAGATAAACCACATCTAGATAATAACACATGTGAAATGTTTTACTAGACATAGACTTCTCTCATACTCCCCATGACCTTCCGGTACGCACACACTCCAAAACTAATATTTGAACTACATTTTACAACATTGTAACACAAGAGATAAAAGAAAAGAAAATCATCAGATATACAAGCTTAAAGTGTTTCTAACTAATGCGAATTGTAACGAAAAACTCTCTCTTCATTTACAATTCCAAACAATATAAGACTATTTCAATTTCTTCAATTTCAACCAAAACTCAACAATTAAAATGTCACTTTCTACCGTGCGATATATACTTAATGGTTTATATAAAAACATAAACCATATTGAAGAAAAAACACATAAACCATGTACTTCGACTAGAAAACATAACTTGACAACTTTCAACATTAAATATTCAACTACACAACAACATTTAAATTCGTGAACATTTATTTTCTGCAGTGACTCACTTATCCATTCTCATCTCATTTGGTTTGTACTACAATTTTAATGTAGGAAGCCCATTGGTCACTTTTGATCTACTTCATTATTACTCTGTCTAGGAAAATCAATTTTTTGACATAAGGATAAATTTTTACTTTGAATCTTCTGAAAATATAAATGAACATTAGTTTAAACTACTAAAACCATAAAACTTTCATTAAATTGTCAAAGAAACATGATATCAATTCTCAACATAAATCAAACACAATATAAGACTCTAAATTAAAATACCACAAACTAACAAAAAAAACCTTAATAATACTATAATATTCTTAATAAATGACACACCAAATCAAATAAAGTCAAACAAACTAATTAACCATTAATTATATGAATTAATTTAATGGTCTAGGCTTCATTTTCCCTTCATTGGCCATCTTGAAAAGGTGAGCTTGTGTTGCTGCAGCCTTGTTGGAGTGAAGTGATGATGCAAACCTCTCCCTGACTTGGTCAGTTGTGTAAGGGAACTTGTGGTTGACTAAGGAATTGAGAAATGAAGCAGTGCCTTCTCTGTAGAGTTCTCCTAGTCCATCAGTTCTTGTGTTGGAAAGTGCTTGTGGTAAGGTTAGACCAGGACTAAAACCTGGAATACTGTTAGTTATTCCAAATGCATTTCCTGTTGTTCCCCACCAACCAAGAATTCCCCATATGATTCCTGGATGACTTCTCCAGTAGCTGAAAATCACATTACAAGTTCATATGAATGTGGATGTTCCTCATATAATATTTGTTTTTGAATTGTCAAACTTTATACTAATATCTTCTAATAGGAGGATTAGTTACATTTCTATTAAATATGAAAGGGTATAAAAGTCATTTAAAATAATATATATAACTTAAACTTTTTTAGACACACAAAAAAATTGGATTCTTTAATGTTTTAAAATGACAATTAATAAAGGTACTTTTTATAGAGAGAGAGACACAACTCTTGTCTCTAGCTATACTAAATTAAATGTAGCTTTCTTTTTCTAACAATAACAACAATATTTCATGTTATTTGACACATATATTATGTAATAGGTAACATTAACATTAATGTGTGAAAGAAACTTACTTGCATGTTCCAGTGAAGGGAGATGAGGAAGGAAAGAAAGGTGGTGATGGCATTGTAGGAGTGACTGGATCAATTGGTGTGGATGGATCAGATGGTGGAGTTAGAGTTGGAGGGCTACCACTTGATGGTGGAGAGTTATAGTATCCACCTCTTGATGGAGGGTTTGATGGAGTTGAAGGTGTTGGATTATGTGATGGTGTTGATGGAGTTGAAGGATCATGTGGTGGTGATGGTGATGATCCACAGTTTCTACTGGGTGGTGTTGATGGTGTTGGATTGTAATAACCTCCACCATTTCCATGTGAAGGTGGTGATGAGCTTCCATGAGATGAGGGAGGAGAACTCCTATGTGGACCTGCATTAAATTAAACACATCAATCAAGTATTCAAAATGAGGTTTAGGGTTCGATCTTGCTACTAACATTTTTCCTCGTTAATAAAAAATAAATCTTTCTATGAACTTTTGACGAGACAGATGCCAGCTGATGCCAGCATAGTTGAGATGACAATTGTTTATAGTGTTGTCTGTGCACTTTTAAATTTTTTTTTAAAACAATCTTAATACTTACTCTCTTTAACTTTATTTATCAGTAAAAGAAAATTGGTGTATATCACTGATAAATAAAGACGAACGGAGTACTATGCTAAAATATCAAACAATGCTTAGCATAAATATTGGACAAATATAAATTCCACAACGTTAGATAATTACATAGAGAATCAGTGAAACCAGCTGAAGGATTTCCTGAATGTGGATCTGTAGTATAGAAGTTTTTCTGATCTTCAACAGTTGTGGACATCACAGAAACCACAAGGTTCTGAGAAAGAAGTCCAACAAGCAAAGCAAACATGGAAAATGAAACATAGCTTATTTTCCTCTCCATCTTTTCTAGCTTCTTAGAAAAAAGTGAGTGAAGATTTTGAAGTGGTGTTGTGAAGTGTTGAGCTGGTAGAGAATTATATAAAACAGTTCATACACAGACTGAAGTAAATATTAGCAGGTGGGAAGAGTATATGGTTAGTTGATGTTTGGCAGAGTGCATTTACTCAATAGTCAATACTATAAAATTCTGTATTTCTTATATTTTTTATAAAAAAAATTAGAGTGAAGAGAGAGAATATATTAAAATTTACTGAATATTTATAAAATAATTTTTATTTGCTTATCTCCAATAGTATTAACTGATTTTAAATTCACAACCTATACATTTAATATGTCTTTTTATCACCAGACCAAATTATTGGAGTTTAATATTGACTATCTTAATAATTCTAATAATGCCTGTTTTTTAATTTTTCTGAGATAGCATTATGAAGAGCACATGTCTAAGTCTAACACATATCTCTTTCCTTACCTAGGTATTGTTTCTTTTGTTGATAAAAAAGCTTAGGTGAATTTTGTGCAAATGTCTTTTATTATTTTATATTTGTTTGGTACTAATTAATTGCAGGTACTTACTTTTTTTGGTTGTGTTTACTCTAGAGAACTTTAAGACATAGAAAGCTCATACATATAGACTCACACACCTCTGTTTCCTTAATAATGAAATTGTGAAAGTATATCAATTTTAATGTAATTTTAATAACTTGAAAATGAAATGTGTAACAGTCTCAAGTCCCAACAAGTGTGGGAGCTGATAGAGACAAACACTAAAAAAAAAAAATTCAATAATATATATATATATATATATATATATATATATATATATGAGAGATTGGTTTTAATTGGCTGCTATCAATACATTATATATGTGCTTTTCAGTATATTTTTTGGAGTACAATTTTCTATATTAATAATATGTATTATAGCAATATATTACCTATAAATGTTTTATTTACAATGCATATATGAAACCAACCTCTATTTAACATGGACATAATACGTAGAATTATAAAATATAAACATGAAAGATAGAGTTTATTTGATAGAAATTAATATTAATCTTATTTAATTAATAAAGTGTAACACAATTGTCAGATAACAAATTTTTTTAAACATATGGACATGAGTTTGATCTCTGATAAATATATATAGAAGAACTTTGCTGAAAGAG
>JBBPBP010009777.1:36928215-36942047 GCA_037974735.1 Cicer chorassanicum | reverse complement strand
ATAAAATTAAACAAAATACATAATAGAAAAAAAAAATACATCAAAGTTAAAGAGGTTGAGTAGATGTGTCAAAACAAATAAGTGTCCCTCTTATTTTGCAAATAAATTAGCAACTTAATTCTATTTTGTTAACAACTCCCTCTTATTTTTCCTTTGGATATAATAAATAAAAAATAATAATAAAATTATAATAATAAATAAAGGATTGTTAATTTAATAAATAAAAATTAATAAAAACTTAAAAAAAACAAAATTATATTAAAAAATATCAAACGAAATACATTTAGAAAAAATACAAGTTAATGTTGTTGAGTTGATGTGCCAAAACAAATAATGTGTCGCTTGTATTTTGCAGATACGTTATTTGGCCTAGCACATCTATTCAATCGCGTTAACTTTGAAGTATTTTTTTCTATCAAATGTATTTTGTTTGATTTTATTAATATAATTTTATTTTTTTTAAAATATTTTTATTACATTAAGAATATTTTATTTTTATTATTTTTTATTTATTAAATTAGAGGAAAAATAAGAGGGATTTGTTAACAAAATAAAATTGTATTGTTATTTTATCTGTAAAATATTAGAAACACGTTATTTATTTTGGCACATCTGCTTAATGTATTTTGTTTTTTTTATTAATATTATTTATTTTTAAATTTTTTTAAATTTTTTATTTATTAAATTAACAATTATTGTTTTATTAAATTCAAAAAAAAATAGTACATGGAATACCCTAGATGAGTCATCGAAGAAAAAATATTATTCCTCCGTGTGGTTGCAGGGATGCGGAATGGTGATGATGAAAAAAAATAAAATATTTTTGTATATAATTTTGAACGTGAAGTATAATGGTTAATTTTTGTTTAAAAGAGAATATATAAATAAATAATCCCAAAATATTACTCACTGAGATATTTTTTTTTTTAAAATAATCCTATTTTGTGATTTAATATATGAACAAAACTTTGTTAATTTTATCATATTTGATGTTATTATTTAATACAAGAAAATTTTAGATCATCCCTCTACAGCCATGAGTAAAATTTTAATTTTCAACGATGTATTTACGGCTTAGCTCTCAGTAATAATAATATCGAGTTTAATTTTTTTTTACTTTATCGACGGCTGTGTCATTTTATTTCTCTTCAGTTTTGATCTAAAACAAAATTTTGGTCCAAAATTTGATAAAATATCATTTCTTTAAGCCACACCACATCATTTATAATCATAGATTTCATGTATAATTGTTGCACCACGAGATCTTGAGACATGGTGTGGCTTAAATAAACCTAACAAAAAATGACATTTCATCAAGTTTTGGACTAAAACTGGGAAGAAATAAAATGGGGGGACTATTTTCGTGATTTAGCTAAAATAGGAGGACCAAAACTGCAATTAAACCATTATTTTATAATGACGAATTGACGATTCATTGACGACTAAGCTGTAAGTAAGAATATATCATAATAAAAAAAAAAAAAAAAAACTATAAAGTAAACACACTTAAAATAATATATATCACAAAACACTCAATATTTTGTTTTCAAAAACAAAACACTTAGGGCTTGTTTGATTCTGTTTTACTTTTTAATTTTGTAAAATTAATTTATAAATAAATTTTAGAAAACTGTTTTTATAAAGAAAATTTAAAAAAAAAAAAATATGTTTCGCAACTCCAATTTTTAAAACAGTTTTTTGGCTAAAGAGTTAAAAAAATTGAAAAATGAAAAGTAAAATATCATTTATCTGTTTTGCTTTTTTAGTTTTAAAAAGTATAATATTAAAAATAGTTTTACAAAAAAGTTTTTAAAAATAAGTAATCCAAACAAGTTTTTTTGTTTTTAAATTTTAAAATACTAAAATAGAGTTTTTGGGATGTGAATCAAACAAGCCCTAAGTGTTTTGTTTGCCTCACTTCATCCTTTTTAGAGAAAGAAAACCTAAAAATCTTCATCTCTCTCTCGTGTATATAGTAAAAGAAAAGTTTAATTATAGTTTTAATCTCTCTATTTACACTAATTCATATATTTAGCTCTTATATTTTAAAAGTTGACAATTTTGGTTTCTTCTTTAGATTTTTGAACTAAAAAATGATGATTTAACATATTTTAAATAACATAGCATATAATTCCATGATATAGAATCATCTAAATGTATTAATTATTCATATGTCGTTAATTAAATTTAAAATATAAAAAATTCCGAAGTTGAAAGTTAAATTTTTATGGTATTTTATTCTGATTTCATTGGTGTCAATTATTATACATTATCGTATCATATGATTAAATAAGTTTTTGGTCTCTATAAATAAATTATATTTTGTTTGTAGTCCCTTTAATATATTTTTTCAAACAATTTTTCGTCAATAGTTTTGGCCCCCGTTTTAAAATCAATTGATGATATGTTCTTTAACTAATTCTTTATTTTTTGAATCCAATTTGAGCAGTTCTTCTAGATTGAATTTGTTCGTATTTTGTTCAAATTGAGTTTGTAAATTCTTCAGATTGATACTGTTCGTATTTTGTTAAGATTGGGTTTATAAATTCTTCAGATTGATATTGTTCGTATTTTGTTGAGATTGTTTTCAGAAATTCTACATATGAAACTTCCTTTCTATTGCTTGCTTTGATCTGGGCAGGAACATAGTGTTGGATTGGTTTTTTAGCTTTAAAAATAGGAATATGACTAAGTCCAATTCAGTATTTTATTCTTTGTCAAAATCTAAATCATATCTTTGTAAATAGTAAATGTATCTTCTTGTGAGTGTTTCTTCTTGTAAACAACTCTTAATCATAACTTCTTGTAAATAATTCATATCTTCTTGTAAATAATTCATATCATCTTGTAGATAAATCTTAATCAAATCTTCTTGTAAATAGTTCATATCTTTATGTGATAAATCTTGATCAAATCTTCTTGTAAATAATTCATATCTTCTTCAAATATTGACTATATCTTCTTTTTAACTTGGTCAAAGATTTTCTTCAATTATAAATCTAAATCAAATCTTATTTTAGATTGTCTTCAAAAACACAAATCTTCTTTTATACTCTGTGAAGTCAAATATATTATTCTCATAAAATAATTTTGTTAACATAAAATCTTTAAGTATAAAACCAACTTGGTCCCAACATGGGAGGATATCAACTTTTGAAATATTAAGTACTCAAGTCACGCCATCATTTGGCAACCCTAAATTTAGAAATCCTCTTAAGGTTGTACGCTTTACTTGAGAATTAGTCAGTCACTACCTTTTGTGAAAAGTACTGATCCATTAAAGAACATTTAGGAGAACATTGAGGGGTAAGGCCAGGTGGTCGTGTACAGTGATGATCAACCGACTTTGCTAGATACCGATGGCAAGACCATCCCAAAGGGAAATAAATAGGTGGACAAAGTTAGCATAGAAAAAGGTACAACTTCTCCTTAGGTAGTTATCAAGGAAATTTGTGAATTGATAACACAAAGAATAAGGAAACCAATCCAATCTTAGTAAGAATCATGTTCATACTTGGATATCAAATGAAGTATTGAAAAGTAAATTTGATATCTAACCTATAAGATTAGACAAGAGAATCCAATCATGAAAGTAAATTTTGGTTCTCTTTAAATCATGAAAGATAGATTCTCTTAATGGATTTTGCTAATACATCAATTATGAAAATAAGTTGGTTATTATTTTAAAATACACTTTTACTCTTTAAAAGAAGACACTAGTTATAACTGTTTATCGTCTTTTTAAAAGTTTAACACCCATAACTTTAAGAGAATTAGTTCTATTGCACCTTTCATTGTGAAAAACTACAATTTCAAGACTTTATTTTCATTGCAAATTTTAATCAAAAAAATCATTCTATCAACAATCATCAATTTAGAAAATCATCATAGTAAAGAGATTGATACTCATAACAAAGTCTTTGTGGAAAAAATAATTTTTATTATGTGATAATATCGTACACTTGCGATCTTCTCACAATGGTAAGGTGTTCAGCTGAGTCTTTGTTGATGGTGGGGATGTCCTCAATGTTATGCCAATATTAACTCATGAGGAATTTGAAAACCAACATGAAGATGGCTAGCTTCATCGGAGTAGCCTCTAATGCATTGGGTGTTCTCATAGTCGATGTCAGGGTGGGACCAAAGGAAATAAGATCAACCTTCTATGTCATAGATAGAAAAACTTTCTATTATGTCCTATTAGGGATAGACTGGATCCATACTAGTGAATGTGTGCCTTCAACACTTCATTAGAGGCTCATGTTTTGGGATGGTGACAACGTACAAATTGTGGAGGCTGACAAGAATCATTTCCCGATTGAGGTTAAAATGTTTGAGGTTTTGTTCTATTCGCTTCATCTCAGTCCTATAAAGGTTTCTTAAGAGTACGAGAAGGGATTGTTGGAGCTTGCAATCTTACTCATGAAGGATTCCAATTAAAAGCTCAAGCTGACCTACGACAACTACAATAAAGCTTAAAATTACCCACTAAATTTTAAACACAACCTCGTGGTCGTGGATGAATTTTTAGTTTTTGACGATTTACACTAAGCCTAGCCATTGGTAAATACAACATTTGAGGTTGAGTTTTTTAAAACTGGATAATTACTCATGGTGTGGCCCAACCCTGGGTAATAGTGATATACTTTTCCCAAAAAAAATTTCATTTCCCCCTTATGTTTTCCTCCAAATGAGATATAATTATTTAAAATAATAAATAAAAAAAACCTATTATAGTTATAAAAATATAATAAAAGTCATTCTAAACAAACCTAAACAACACATATTTCTTCTCTCAAATTTCTCTCCACTCTCTATCTCACCAATTTTTCTTCTCACTTTTTCTCTTTATCTCTCTTCCATATTATGGAAATGATCTATTCACAAACGACAATAAACTTATTCATATAACTAGAAATCAAATCAAACAAATAAGGATTTCATCTTTTTTCACTCATCCCTAACAAATAGGGTTTAGTTACTCATGACAAAGATACAAATTATTGAGATTAAAGAAGAATTACAAGAAAGATTCATGAATGATTCTTGATAAAACTCTTCCAATGGTGTTAGAAACAGTCGTCTATGAGTTTCTATACTATGGCACAAGTCTCCAAATTTCCTAGTATCCAAAAAGATCTATAGAAAGTGAGAAAATGATGCACCTGGACAGGCGCACCTGGACAGATCCAGGAATGCGAAAATGACCCCAGGCGCACAATATCTACTATCTGACATTTACTGCATATTTATCATCTTTTGAGTGCGAATTTGGCTCCGGTGTTTTCACGAAAGTTGTAGCTATGGATCTTAACTTTCATTTGCACTTGGTTTGACTCCAATTAGACATCTACAACTCCATATATGACTAAAATACTCCACATATATAAGTCATGTTGATTTTTTACCAAAATTCAGCATATGCACTAAAACAAGATAACAACGCAAAACTACGAAAAATCTTTACTTAATCAAGTAAATAAGAACATAAACATTTTATTTAATCAAAGAACTAAAATCAACAAAATATATTAAATAACTCCTTAAATTAACTAAGGAATAAAAATAAATAAAACTAAAATAATAAAAAAAATATGCATATGATGAAAAGTTATCAATGAACCTCGGGGTCATGTCCTTGTCTAATGCTAAAATCTTCTCTGGTGTGTCTTCATGATCATAAACTTTGGTAAAATAGCGGTTCAAGAGAACAAGGAAAACACACACACATTTTTTATATGTAGAACATAGCTAGTAAGAATGCATTTTTTATATGAAAATGAAAGGAATGTTCATCAAACTTCAGATCAAAATAGATGGCTATTTTTTCTCATAAACTCATTTTACCTTTTCATCTTCCTCGATCTACCAACATCTACAACATTGTTGGCTTACATACATTTTTGGTATCTCAACAATCAAAAACATTAAACTCAGTCTAACTAAAAGTTTGGTGTTTCTCTTTTTAATTGTGGGAATCTCCATGCATTTCCTGCAAACTTGCAAAAGAAGAGGAAACACAAAACAAGTTGTATTAGAAACCCAGAAAATGTCCTGAAAAAAATGGAATCTTATAAATAAACAAATGGATGCAGAAAAATGAAAAAAGTAGGGATGAAGATCGTGTTAAATGAAAACAGGTTGGAAGGGGTGAATCTGGGTATGGAAGGCTCAGAGAAACATTTTCTCACCAATACAAACTAAAGTTGAGCTTTGTATGAGCAATAGATCAACTCCATTCCTTTTCTTGCCGGAAATATTTATAAGATAAAAAGGTACCATTCCTTTAACCAAACAAAAAAAAAAGGCACCATTCAAAAAATGTAGAAGATAAAAGGTTTTGTAAAATAAAAGGGAATAGAGAGATGGAACATAGAGATTAGTGAAATGGTAGAAATAAAGGAAAATTAATTCTCTAACTTTGATGGTTGATAACTTTGGTAATTTTAGTGTATTTAAGAAAGAAATTAGTGATTAAAATAAATAAATAAAAATTATTTAGATGAAAAAGAATAATTAATTTGGAAAGATATAAGAACAAAATTATCAAAGGTAGATGATTGAAAGGTAGACAATCTCAACCCGAAATAAAGAGGAGATGATAATATAAAAAGAATGAAAAAAACCTAGAATTTTAAAACTAGTGTTAGTGTGTCTAACACAATTAATCACGTAACACACTATCCTCAATTATTTTTCTCAGTCTAAGTGTTAAATTTCATTCTTTTTCATTCTCTAATTAATACGATATAAGACCAACATAACCTCGTTAATAACCTCATAAATTACTAATGAATATTCTTTAAATGTCATGATGTGTTTCCTTTGTTGTTGATTGAAGTCTAGAAATAAGGTTAATAAGCAATCATTTATCTACTTCTCCGATTTGTAGACACAAACGGCACTTCCGACAAAAATTCTGTTTACATTATAATTAGGCTTAATTACAATTTTAGTCCCTCTATTTTTATTGATTCACGAAATTGGTCCCCCTATTTTAAAAGTCGACAGTTTTGGTCTCTCCTTCTGATTTTTTAACTAAAAAATGACGACATGAGATGTTTTAAATAACGTGACATATGATACGATAATGTAAAATTATTAACACCCATAAAATTGGAATAAAATGCAGCAGAAACTTAGCTTTCAACTTCAGAAATTTTTCATATTTTTAGTTTAATTATTGACATATGAATAATTAATGCATCTAGATGGTTCTATAACATAAAAATTGTATGTCGCGTCATTAAAAATATGTCAATTCCGCATGTTTTAGTTCAAAAATCTAATGAATGGACTAAAACTGTCGACTTTTAAAATAGGGACCATTTACGTGAATTGATAATAATAAAGGAACTAAAATTGTAATTAAGCCTTATAATTATTAATAATTCATCAAAAGTTTAAATATGTAATTTAATGAAATTAAAGATAATCTTAGGTCATTATAGCCTCTATGGAAGTGACCAAAACGGATTTTAGAGGTTCATAAATCTATTTCAAACGAAGGCCTAGAAGAGCTCTAGTAATGACATAAAAACTTTTATTTAAAATTGGAAACTCTAACTTGGTATTTTTAAAAATTATTTGGAAAGAAAAATGAGATAATTTTGACATATCTTCGCCATCCTAATAGTCTTAAGAATGTAAATAAATAAATAGACACTACCTCTTTTAACTTTTGAAAGAAAAACTCTTTTTAATGTTTTTTGATTTTATTTTTTTATAGAAATCTAAAATAATTGTTTTAGTTTGGTGTTACTCTTAGACTGACCGTGTCTAAATGTTCTAGAAAAACCCGACAGAATCTCAATACGCCAAAACTTGCTCGGAACAGAATCGAAACAACGAAACAAATTCAAAATTAAACTCAAAACCTCACACACTTAGATAGAAGCTTTTTAGAATTTTAGGGAGAGTGATTAATTTAAGAATGAATGAAAAAAAGGGTGGGAGCGTCCTATTTATACTACTTTGAGGCAATTAAACAATTTATTTTATTTTGCTTATTCATCACCATACTTTGCCAAGTAATTGACACTAATCATGTTTTCCTTATCATGTCAAGTTATTGGATACTAATCATGTTTTCCTTTGTTTTTTAAGTATAGGAGGTGTGGCAAAAAAGTTTGATAAGGAGGATTCATGTATATGTTTTAATGTGGCCATCTTTCTTACCATGCATGATCGTAGTATAGAAAGTTGCACTAACATAAAATTAATGAAATCAAAATGTTGATTTCTACCATAGAACAATTGGCTTGTTCACACTCTTATTCTTAATTCATTATAAAACAGTTTTTCCATAATATGAGATAAAATAATAATTAATTTTATAAATTAAAAGAATAACTAATTTTATTATTATTATGAATAATTATAACTTTTTCAAAATTTATTTATTTAATACCCACATAATTTAGTTACATAAGAATAATGAGAAGATACTTATCATTATTATAATATAGAATACTTCTATAAAACTCATGTATTAATTTATTCGACTAAAATATTCACCTATAATTTATTTCTAAGATATAATAAGATTTAGATAAAGATAAATAGCTTCGTAATATAAATTTGTATCACATATTTTTAACTTATAATCACAATATTTCGTTATAATTTAATAATAAGAAACATTATTCATTATTCTAAGCACAAAAGTACATTTTAATAGTTCAATAAAAATTTATCTAAGTAATTTCTACTTGTATTGTTTTATTTAAAATTTGAGATGTTACATTGAGTTGAATTTTCGAGATGATGTTCAACAACTCAAAATCTTTATAGTTCAATGTGTATTTACACATGCTTGCATGCATCTCCATGTTTAGCACTTTCTATCTTAAGTAATAATCCATTTTAAGCTTTGACCTTTTGTCCAACCTCAAATTTGAAGAGACAACGATGCAAAGATCTAAAAACATTATTGTGATCAAAACAAACTTCAATCATATTTTCTCTCTCTCTTTCGGCGTCTCTTTTAAACAAAAAAACAACATTATCTTCTCATTGTTTTAAATTGCAGTTTGGATGCAACTGCAATTGCGACAGTAATATTGCGGTAAAGCAGTCATCACAATCCGTGTTTGACAGCTACATTAATCTTATATCAAAACAACAATTACATTTTGCCGTAACTGTCGTAACCATATATGTTTTTTGAATGAAACCATTTTCATTATTTAAATAAATTGTTGGTGATTTCTTAAACATTCTAATGAAAATGGCTTCTTTTTCTTCATATTATGGTTCCCTTTTTCTTTTATCTCTCTTTTCAAGCTTCATCACAATTGCATTGGGTGGAGCTTTTAACACTGACTTTGATAATCTTTTTGGAGAAGAGAGGGTTGATATTAAGGATGATGGTAATAGCATGACCCTCACTATGGATGAATATTCTGGTTCAGGCATTGTATCAAAGAATGAGTATTTGTATGGAAGATTTGATATGAAAATAAAGCTTGTTCCTGGAAACTCTGCTGGAACTGTCACAGCCTATTATGTATGTTTTCTAATTATTAAATCATATATATTTGTGCGTGCGCGCACATACTAACATGGATATATAGAATACATATCATATGAGAGTATTAGGAGTAAAGTCAAAGATATAACCATGATTTAAACTTACATTTGTTTGTAGTTATGCTGCAAATCTTGATATATAAAAAAAAATGTAGGTAAATGCACCTAATGAAGCAGCAATTGTTGTTGCAATGTCATTTTGGAGACCTATAAAATATTTATATTAATTGCTATTTCAATTGCAGTTGTTGATTGCAATTTAGAAGTATGGATATAACTATATGAATGGTAAAAACATGTTATTTTGAAAACAAAAATATGAGCATCTATTATGATATTTTAGCATGCTTGGTTTAGTTTTTGAATAGTATGAAAACAAGATTCTAGTTTTCATTAGATAAATTTACTTTTTACTTGAGAGATAACATGATTTTAAATTGTTTTATGTAATCTCAATTGCAGTAGTAATATTGTAGATTTTAAAGTTTCCACGACTATTTTATAACCGTAATTTAGGCTCTCCATCACATTCTCTCACATTTTCCCGCAACTGCAATTTAAAAAAAAATAAGATATAGTAAAGTTTATCTTTTTAAACCCAAATTTTAAATTGTATCAAAACATTTCCTTAATTTATTATTGAGCCACCATTATAGGACCACCATGCAAACCCCAAAATCCACGCTCTAGATGTTCATTCCTCGGAGTGATATGATTTGTAATCATAATTAATTTATTTATTGATGAAGATGCAGTGTTACGACATAGTTAATTTTCACATGTATTTTCATGTGCAGCTTAGCTCCATAGGATCACAACATGATGAGATTGATATAGAGTTCTTGGGAAATTTGACTGGTGATCCATATTTGCTCTCAACCAATGTATATGCTAATGGTATTGGAGGTCGTGAGGTGCAATTCTATCTTTGGTTTGATCCAACAGAGGATTACCACACTTATTCCATTGATTGGAACCCTGACCGCATTATGTAAGTACCACAAAGTATGTTTAGTTATTTAGTTAAGCTTGCATATGCAACTATATACTAAAATTAAAATTATATTTTGTTGAATTTTCTTAGCTAGTTAGTATATTGAAATATAGGAGTGTATTGCTAAAATAGTTTTAATTAATTGGGCTCATCCTTTTGCGTTTGTAAACCCTATTACATCTCGAGTTTCGTTGAGTTTCATCGCCTTGCTTTTCAACTTTCTTTCATTTTTTAGTTGAATTGGTGCAAATTATTAGCATCAATGTTAGTGAATTAGTGGTTACGTTAATTTTCTAGATTGAATCTGATATCTCCTTTTTAAAACTTATTCGATGTCATTTAAGTTATCAATGAGACTAACTAAGTGCATATTGTGAGACATAATTTATAATTTTGCAACAATATTAAATGTGAAATATATGTATATTAATTTATGTTTCTTGTGTTGGTAGAATCCTAGTGGATAACATTCCTATTAGAGTGATGCTCAATAGGCAAAGTATTGGTGTTCCATTCCCTACTAAAAGACCAATGAGAGTCTACACAACTCTTTGGAATGGAGACTCATGGGCAACAAGATGGGGTGAAGTAAAGCTTGATTTATCAAATGCTCCATTTGTGGCTGGTTTCAAAAACTTCAATGCTAATGCTTGCATTGCAAAACAAGGTACAAGTTGCAAGGGTTTCAATGGTGGAAAAAATAAAGGCCTTGATATTGAAAGTAAGAGAAAATTGCAAAAAGTTCTTTCCAAATGGGTAGTTTATGACTATTGTGCTGATTTGAGACGTTATGCTCATGATGGTCTTCCATTTGAATGCCGCAAGGAGAATTTATTACAATTTGAATAAAGGTTGATGCAAATATGATGCATATTGCACCATGTTGTTTAAAGGAATAAAAAAAAAACATGCAAATATTAGATGATATCTTTGAGGAAAATCTGGATTGACTATGATTAAAGATGTATCCCTATAATTTTAATTTATGATATGTTGGAATTGTGGCCGTGTCATTTATATTTTTTAAGGGAATGAACTTTCGTTGGCTTAACCCTTTTGATAGATGTAATTGTGAGCATTTTTTTTTTGTCTCATATATGTTCATAAAAATAAGTAATGGACTATTTTACTCTTTCAATATTTTTTCTTTTAAATTTATTTTTGTGTATGTACTCGTGTAATGCATGTGATCACACAAAGTAATTGTGATGAGTAATATTAATTTCTATGATTTTGGATAAAAATAAATTTGAAATTCTAAAGATAAATTATAAATATATGTGCCTATTTGAAAAGTAGTTTGCATATATTTTTTCTGAAAAGTGTGTTAAAATAACTAAACAGTTTAATTTTGATGCAATTTAAACAAATTTATAGTTATGCTAAATAAAATTTAGGGGAGGAGATTGTATCTAAGTCTTAGGTTCATTAAAAAATATATTTATATTTGTCTACCTCTAATAGTATTAGGGGATTAAATTCGCAACCTGCAGATAAAGTTTCAACAAACTATTAAGCGTGTGTACAAGTTTTGACACGGACATAAAATTTAATATAATTAAATTGCATTACAATATATTTTAGTACATGTTTGGATTTGCAATCGGAGTGACAAACTCATACTCAATGAGCTGTCGTGATTTTACAAAAGTAAACTTTTTCGTTACATTAGCTCGTCTAGCTCAGTTTGTAGAGCGTGTAACGCCTAGTTACGTGGGTATAACAATTGAGGTAATAACGAAAAATGTTCATATTTATATAAGAGGCAATGTACTATAATAAATGATGAAGTATCCAAAAGAAATAATATCGTAAAATCCTTAGAATAAAATCTTACGACTGAAAATTTCTTAATAACCAAAATATTCAAATTTGGACATTTAATAACTAATCCCGAAATAAAGTACAATGTAGACACTGTGTCTACTTCTTCTTGATCTACTAACCTAATCTATGGAAATTAATCTTCTGAAAGGAGGTGGGATTTCTCAAACTCTCGACGTCCCAACGGTTTCAATATTTGAAAACAACACTTTAATGAGATATTAAATCCTAGTGAATAGTACACACAATTTTAAAATAAGTATTGTTCTCAGTCGGCGCGGTAACCGGAAAAATCGATCATGGCACCCGTGTTCTTCTAAAAAAATTCTTTAGAAATATACATGATATAACTAAGATTCTTCTGTAATAACCAATTACTTCCAATAATTAATAAAAATTCATCAATTAAATTAACGATAATTCTCATCTATAAGAATCAAATAAATCCAATATACACATTTATTCTACAGAAAATAAATCAATCAATTCAAGGATGTTTCATCGTTATATGGAGATATACTACTTCCACGAAAGTGAGTATTATCTCATCATGTGGAGCATCAGTTCATCTAGTATGGGGTACAAGATCCATCTGTGTGGAGTTTAAACCTCATCTCATTGTGGAGTTTAAAACTCATCTATATGTGGGGTACAAGACCCATGTGGAGTTTAAACCTCATCTCTTTGTGAAGTTTAAAACTCATCTATATGTGGGGTACAAGACCCATCCATGTGGAGTTTAAACCTCATCTCTTTGTGAAGTTTAAAACTCATCTATGTGTGGGGTACAAGACCCATCCGTGTGGAGTTTAAACATCATCTCTTTGTGAAGTTTAAAACTCATCAATACGTGGGGTATAAGACCCATCCGTGTGGAGTTTAAACCTCATTTCTTTGTAAAGTTTAAAACTCATCAATATGTGGGGTACAAGACCCATCCATGTGGAGTTTAAACCTCATCTCTTTGTGAAGTTTAAAACTCGTCTATATGTGGGGTACAAGACCCATCCGTGTGGAGTTTAAACCTCATCACTTTGTGAAGTTTAAAACTCATCTATATGTGGGGTACAAGACCCATCTTTGTGGAGTTTAAACCTCATCTCTTTGTGAAGTTTAAAACTCATCAATATGTGGGGTACAAGACCCATCTCCAGCACACACAATCAAAGTAAATCATATTTTTAACAATCAAATTCGTAAGATCATATTTATAATATAATATTTCATTTGAATATAATAACAACAATCATTCAGAAAAATAAAATAAAAGAATCTTTTAAAGAATATATATTTACAATATGATATTTCATTTGAATATATAATAACAACAATCAATCAAGAAAATATAATAAAACGATCTATTAAAGAATATATATATATATATATATATATATATATATATATATATTTATAATATGATATTTTATTTGAATATAATAACAACAATCATTCAGGAAAATATAATAAAACAATCTTTAAAAAA
>JBBPBP010009777.1:36877354-36910255 GCA_037974735.1 Cicer chorassanicum | reverse complement strand
ATATATATATATATATATATATATATATATATAAGTGGGGATTTGTTGACCCCGTGAATAACTCTATTTTGAATTACTCCACTTAATAACTCAATATTAATGATGCATTTTATCAATCCAACCGTCAAATCAAAAGTTTTTATTGAGTAGATCAATTCTATAATTTTTTTATAAAATTTTAAATCTATTTGATACTTCATTTAATAATTTCAAATCAATGTATAATAAGCTTTTATAAAATATAAGTAAATATGAATAATTAGATTACATAACTATGAATTTTGAATTTATATAAAACTCTATGTTTGATCCTTAATATATTATGTCAATAATCAACAGTTATATATTGAGTTATTAAGCGAAATAACTTATTACATAGTTACTCATAGAGTGAACGGATCTCTACCGTATATAGATAGAGAGAGACACACACATGGTATTTGCTAATTTACACCCATTTTTTTAGGAATACCCCTTTAATTTTTAGTTGGTGTAAATTAACAATGTACATCAAACTCAATTATTCTTCAAATTGTTAACAATCATTGATGGAATACTTTTCCTTATAATATTTCAGATGTTTTTAATATTAACAAAATTGGTCTTCTTAGATAAATTTATCTACAACATGGTTTCATCCAACAAGATTTTTTTGATGAAGTTTTTAATGAAACAATAGTTTGTATTTATTTTAAAAAAATTTGGTCTTAGTATAATACTACAAGAATTTTATATTTTTCTATTATATTCTATCTTAATAATATTTTAGAGTACGTCTTTGCACACTATTTTTACATAAAAAACCTACTTGACTAAGTGGTTATCAAGGTAATTTAATTTTGTATCTCTTTCTTTAAAACAATTTAAGTTTTTTTTAGTTTTCCTCTCCTACAATTAATGACTCAATCCTTTTTGTTGAAGAATTAGAAGCAGAAATCACTCACGAAAATCGCAATCAACAAAGATTTAGCAATCCATTAATTGGGAACAAGATGAGAAAAAATTAAGCAATAGGTCCTTGCTAATTACTAATTATCGAGAATAACAAATTCTGATTAGGGATTGATGTTTGTCGATAATCGTTACCATTTGAACCTAAATATGGTGGGTATGCACATGAGCCTAATATAATCACTATACTCCTATGTTAGCAAAAAAATAGAAATAATTATTTTAATAATGCTGAACATTTTTCCACCACCTATATAAATAGATGGTCAAAAAGAAAATATAATTCCACATAGTAACAACAATTGAAAGAAAATTAAATATCAAACACAACACAAAATGAAAGAATAAATACCACGTGTAAAATACATGTTTTTGATGATACAAAAGACTAATGATGATCATGCTCAAAACGACAAGCTCAAAAAGAAGAAGTCTCCAAGAAGTCTCCAAACATTCTATTAAAATCAAAATGGCTTATGTAAAGGTATATGATACAACCCATAGTTCAAATGCAAAGAGAACCTTACATTTTTTGCATATGCATACACAATATTTTCAAAAGTCCAAAATAATATTTTCAAAGTGTTAGAATTTATATTTTTGACAAAATACAACAATGTAGTCGAATACAACACAGGTGTATTCGGATACAGATGAAAATTGCTAAGTCAGTAGCAAAAACATCTCATCTGTATTCGACTACAACCAAGGTGTATTCGAATACAGATGAAAAATTGTTAAGTCAGTAGCTAAAACTCTTCATCTGTATTCGACTACATAAAAGTGTATTCGGCTACACAGTGATAAATTTGAATAAATTTGAACGTTGCAGCGAGGTGTATTCGAATACAGATACCTTGTAATCGAATACAACTGGAAGCAATGCAATTTTTCAGTTTTGAATCCAATCTAAAACATTGCAATTCTTCCTCAAACCTCTTGGATCAATGGCCACGAATCTGAAGAGATGTTTGTGGACTATAAATATGTCATAACTTCAGATTCAAAAACATCAATCCTACTACACAACTTCAAAGACTTTGAACAAACTTTTCTGAATTTTTCTCAAAGTCATTTTCATAAATTCAAGTACTTGCATATCATTTTCATATCCTTAAGGTTCTCAACGTACTTGAATCAATCTTGGATTGTTATCATTCTACCTCTTTCTTACTCCTATATTCTTATCAAAACAACAAGTGTTTGTAAAAGAAAGTTGTACTTTCTTTAAGTGTTATATCTAAGATAGTAGTGTTCTATCATAGAAGGTTTGTTAGAAGATTGTAGCAAAGGTCCCAGGGTGAGGACTTGTACATATTCTGACAAATAGTCAAAGAAATCTCTTGTGGTGAGCAAGAGGACTGGATGTACCTTTGGTTATAAGGGGAACCAGGATAAATCTGCTGTGTTCATTTACTTACTGCTATTTACTTCTTCATCTACCATCATTAAGCGCAAAAAAAATCAATCACTAAAATTCTAAAAACTGCTAAAATACCCAAACACCTAATTCACCCCCCCTCTTAGGTGCACATCTGATCTTACAATTGGCATCAGAGCAGGTTCAAGGTAACTTACTCCTAGATCAAATAACTCATGGCTTCCGCACAACCAGTTTTTAGAGACGGTGGCAGCAGTAACAAACCACCATGTTTCGTCGGTGAACATTATGATTTCTGGAAGATACGCATGCAAGCATATCTTGAGGCACAAGGAGACGAAATATGGGATGCTGTTGAAAATGGCCCCTATATCCCAACAACAGTTATAAACAATAAAGAAGAAATCAAGATAAATAATTCCTGGACCGATGACGATAAAAAGAAAGTGCTATTTGACAAAAAGGCTAAACACATTCTACAATCAGCATTAGGTATGGATGAATTTTTCCGCATATCTCATTGTAAAACAGCCAAGGAAATATGGGACACATTGGAAGTAACCCATGAAGGCACCATAGAGGTAAAAAAAGATCCAAACTTAATACACTTTCTCAAGAATATGAATTATTTCGTATGCAGCCTGGAGAATCTATATTAGACATGCAGAAACGATTCTCCCACTTAACAAATCACTTGACAGCCCTTGGAAAAGTTTTCTCCAACGATGAACTGAATCTGAAAGTATTAAGATCACTAACTAGGGCGTGGCAACCAAAGGTGACAGCGATATCAGAAAAGAAGAGTTTATCCAAAATGTCACTTTCTGCATTATTTGGCAAACTACAAGAACATGAAATAGAACTTGGACGATTAGAGCAAAATGAAACCCAAGAAAAGAAGAGCAAAAATATTGCTCTAAAGACCAAATCAAAGGAAGTAGTCAAAGACGAAATTTCTGATGAAGACGAAAACATTAACTTCCTTGTCCAGAAATTCGGTAAATTTCTTAAAAATAACAGAAGTTTCAAAAAGAAGAACTTCAGAAAGAAAGATAGCGCTACTACCTGTTAAGACAAACTCTCAAATTAAGTTTTGATGAAAATAGACAAAGATTAATTAAGAATATTAATTATGATTCTAAATATTATGTTAATTTAATCTGTGCTCTTGAGTGTTTTTATTAAAGATAGGAACCAAGCAAAGCAAAGAAATAAGTCATGATCATAAACTATACAAAACAGAGAAAGATCAGCAGAATCAAGAAAGATTGTTACAACCACTTCACCAATCTTTCTCCAACACTTCTACATTGATTATGCCTTAAATCTTTATACCAATTTCATCAGTACATGGCAAGGAACAGATAGGAATCATTTTTACTCAAAACGGTTCTCGAATCATTAA
Source organism: Cicer chorassanicum (assembly GCA_037974735.1). Taxonomy (NCBI): domain Eukaryota; kingdom Viridiplantae; phylum Streptophyta; class Magnoliopsida; order Fabales; family Fabaceae; genus Cicer; species Cicer chorassanicum. Next base: position 36,906,518 of record JBBPBP010009777.1, on the reverse strand, counting down.
GAAAATTCATCATGAATCTAAGCATATCAAAAAACGGACTGCAACTTTCTCCAGTCTGGAACTGTCAAGAAAGTTGAACAAAACTGAACTTCAAGATTGAGTATAAGTCCTCAGATTATTCAGAAGTTTATCAGACCAGATTGACTATCTTTCTCCACCTACAATCAACGTTCTCAGTTTTTGAGAAGAACAATCTCTGTTTCTGCAGAAGAAGACTTCTCATTTCTGCAGAAAAATATTCACTCCTTTCCAAACAGTTTTGGATCAAATTAAACATCTAAATCGAAGCCCAATATTATCAAAGCTTAATGGGTCATTATAGCACGCAACAAGTCTGTTTGAAATCAAGCAAAACGGCCCAAAATAGAAAGCCCAAAACTGTCACATGAATGGTGCTCTTTTTGTCAACAGATTCCTTGCTTCTGTCAGAAGGAAAACAGAGCACTCCCAACAGCTCTTTCTGACCAGAATTAATTGCTCAAAACATCTATAAAAGGAAGGCAAATTCGCAAGCATCATTCTGATCTTTAAGTGCAAAGTATTCTCATTAAATCATATTCACTTGCATTCTTGAAGCTATCTCATTCACAAAAGAAATCAGGCTGAACCAAATACATACTTCCAGTTTTATTCTACTGAGTTCTTTCTCTGTTCCGAATCTTTTCTCAAACAAGAGTTGAGCAAAATTAGATTCAAACAAACCTTTCAAATTATTATTGTATAAACTCATAACTATAAGGATTGTTTATAGTTTGAGTGTGATTAAAAGAGTTAACTTTAAAATCCTAACAGATTAGTTAGGTGACCTGATTAATCCTTTCTGGGTGGAAAGGTAATGTAGTTACAGATCAAGGTTGATCTTTAACTGTGATTGTTCTCCCTTTCTCTTCGAACACTTAGTGAAAATCTCACAGTTGTGATGACTGGACGTAGCCCACGTTGGGTGAACCAGGATATATTCTTGTGTGGTATTTCTTCCTTATCTCTATTTGCATTCAGTTATTGTTATTATCAAAATTAAATAGAGAAACTAAAACTGTGATTTTAACTAATCAAGAACGTTCTGCGTTTTCTGTTTTAAAACCAAGAACGTTCTCTGTTTCTGTTTTTATAACCAAGATCATTCTTGAGTTGTTTTCTTAAGTTTTTAACAGGAAATTTTAAATAGGAAAGATTACAATTCAAACCCCCTTCCTTGTAACTTGACATTGCTACTTCAATTGGTATCAGAGCAAGGTCTCTAAAAAAAAACACTTTAACCAAGTGCTAGAGAAAAAGATCTAGAAGAAAAAATGTCAAAAGCAAAATACATTGTTGAAGGAGGATCCTCAAACAGGCCACCATACTTTGATGGAACTGATTACTACTTTTGGAAAAACAAGATGCAGTTGTTTCTAAAGTCTCAAGACACGGGAATGTGGCGCATCATTACAGATGGAGATTTCATTCCAAGAGCTGATCAAAATGATTCAAACTCTGCCAAAAAGGAAGAAGTCGACTGGACATCAGAAGACAAAACTAAGGTACTCTTAAACTCTAAAGCTCAATTATTCTTATCGTGCGCTTTGAGCAGGGAAGAAAGTGAACGAGTCGATGAATGCACAACTGCTAAAGAAATTTGGGATACACTACAAATTCATCATGAAGGAACAAACCATGTCAAAGAAACAAGAATAGACATCGGCATAAGAAAATTTGAGCTGTTCGAAATGAATGAAGGAGAAACCATTGATGAAATGTATTCAAGGTTCACAACTATAGTGAATGAAATGCGATCCTTAGGAAATGCTTACTCAGTACAAGATAGAGTAAGAAAGATCATGAGATGTCTTCCAGTCATATGGAGACCAATGGTAACAGCCATAAGCCAAGCCAAGAACCTTGAAGTACTGGCACTAGAAGAGCTAATTGGAACCTTAAAAGCACATGAGGTATTATTACAAGAGGATAAACATGTCAAGAAAGGAAAAGCAATAGCTTTAAAAACATCTCAAGAAAGCATGTTTGACCAAACAGAGGAAGAACCAGAAGAAAAAATTCAAGAAGAAGCTGATGAAGAAATAGCTTTGCTCACTAAAAGAATTCAAAGAATAATGAGAAGAAGAGATAAAATGAAGAAGGGATTCCCAAACAGAAAAGAAAATCCTAAAACAGAACAAGACAAAAGTCAAATTACATGTTTTGGATGTAATAAGCTGGGACATTACAAATCTGAGTGTCCTCTAAACAAAAGAACACCAAACAGATTTCCTTTCAAAAATAAATCAATGATGGCCACATGGGATAACTCAGATGAATCTGATGAGGAAGAAGATGAAGAAGCCAACATATGCTTAATGGCAAACATTGAAGAAAATGAGGTAACAAATTCTGAATCCTGCATTTTGTGTGAACAAATGGAAAAAGAATTTGACAACTTATTAAATGATTCAAACTTACTCATACAAAAGTGTAGTTCCTTAAAAGAAAAATTTTATAAAGAAAAGGAAGAAAAAGAAAAAACTCAGGTTCTGAATAATAAGCTGAAGGAAATCATTCAAAATCTCAAAGAATCTCAAACCAAAAACTTTCACACTAAAAATCAAGAAAGTCAAGAACATTCTGCACTTCAAAAGGAGAACGTTCTCCTTAAATCTGAAGTTCAACTTTTGAAAAATGATCTGTTAAACTTTATTAAAGCTACTGAAACATTTCAGAAAATCATGGGATCTCAAGTTGGAATATTTGATAAAGCTGGTCTTCGTTTTAATCAAACTCAGAAAACCAAAATGTATGAAAACTTTTTTATTCCAGAAAGAAGAGAAAATAAATGCAAGATCAAATGTTCATATTGCAGTAAAATTGGACACCTTGAATTTGCATGTTATTTTAAGAAAAGAGATGAGAAAATCAAGAGCAAACAGAGAAAAGAACAATCTGAAACAAAAACAGTTTTTCAAAAAAACCAAGAACGTTCTCCAGATAAAACAGAAAACGGAGAAAGTTCTGAAAATCTGTCAAAACTAGTTAAAAAATCTTTTCATAAACAAATAATTAAATGTTCTTCATGCTCTAAAATTGGACATTCTGAATCTACATGCTATAATACCAGAAAAACAAAATTTAGAACTAATCCACAAGGACCTAAGACAGAATGGAAACCAAAAGTTAATAAAACCAAAACTGCAGGTTGGTTCTCAAGGTGTCAAGAAAAAACCATGGTTCTTGGACAGTGGCTGTTCAAGACACATGACAGGTGATAAAAATTGCTTCATGTCCTTTGTCAAGAAAGATGGAGGGTCTGTTACTTTTGGAAACGACAATCAAGCTCGATTCAAAGGTAAAGGGACAATTGGTAAGAAAAACTCTGCTCAAATAACTGATGTTCAATATGTTGAAGGTCTAAAACATAATCTCTTAAGCATAAGTCAACTCTGTGACAATGGCTGTGAAGTTATTTTCAAACCCAACATATGTGAAATCATAAAAACAACATCTGGTGAAAAACTGTTTTCTAGAACCAGAAGGAAAAACCTTTATGTATTATATCTTGAAGAACTGCCTGATGAATCCTGCTTCATATCTATTGATAAAGATAAATGGATCTGGCATAAAAGGGCAGGGCATGTTAGCATGAAAACCATTTCAAAAATTTCAAAATTAGAACTTGTTAGAGGTTTACCAAAACTGAATTTTGCAAAAGACAGAATATGTGAAGCTTGTGTAAAAGGAAAGCAAGTTAAAAGCAGCTTTCATTCAAAAGATTTTATTTCCACAAACAGAATTCTTGAATTACTTCACATAGACTTATTTGGTCCTGTCAAAACAACCAGTTTAGGAGGAATGAAATATGATTTTGTTATTGTTGATGATTTTTCTCGATACACTTGGGTACTATTTTTAAAACAAAAAGATGACGCCTTTGAAGCTTTTAAAATCTTTTGTAAAAAAGTACAAAATGATAAAGAATCCAGCATTATCTCTATAAGAAGTGATCATGGAGGAGAATTCATAAATGCCCTTTCAAGAACTTTCTTGATGAACTTGGCATTTCTCATAATTTGTCTTGTGCAAGAACTCCCCAACAAAATGAAGTTGTTGAAAGAAAAAATAGAACCTTACAAGAAATGGCAAGAACAATCCTAGAAGAATCAAATGTTGAAAAATATTTTTGGGCTGAAGCCGTCAATACATCATGCTATATTCTAAATTGTGTATCCATTAGAAAAATCATAAACAAAACTCCATATGAAATCTGGAAAAACAGAAAACCAAACATTTCATACTTCCATATTTTTGAGTGCTACTGTTATATTCTAAACAACAAAGATGTTTTTGGAAAATTTGATTCGAAATCAAATAAAGTTATCTTTTTGGGTTATTCAACCGACTCTAAAGGTTATAGAGTTTTTAATCTAAGAACTAAAGTTGTTGAAATCAGCATGCATATTTTATTTGATGAATTTGATGATTTAATACTTGAAAAGTCAAATGAGGATGAAGAATTGCCAGACACACAACAGAAAACTGATATACAGGAAACGGAGATCGATAAACAATCTCCGTATCATTCTCCACCTAAAAGCTGGAGAACAATAGGAGATCATCCTCAAACTCAAATCATTGGGGATACAGCAGATGGAATCCGAATTAGGAAATCATTCAAGAATGATGAAAACAACATGGCAATGATTTCTCAAGTTGAACCAAAATCAATTAAAGAAGCCATAGTTGATCAATCTTGGATTGAAGCCATGAAGGAAGAACTGAAGCAGTTCGATAAAAATGAAGTCTGGACCTTGGTACCAAATCCTCAAGATCAAACAATTATTGGTACACGCTGGGTTTTTAGAAACAAATTAGATGAAGAAGGTAAGGTTGTAAGAAACAAAGCAAGATTGGTTGCTCAAGGTTACAATCAACAAGAAAGTATAGACTATAATGAAACTTTTGCTCCTGTTGCAAGGTTAGAAGCTATTCGTATACTTCTTGCATATGCATCTCACAAACTTGTTAAACTATTTCAAATGGATGTTAAAAGTGCATTTTTAAACGGCTTTTTAAATGAGCAAGTTTATGTGAAACAACCTCCTGGTTTTGAAGATCAATTAAAGCCAAATCATGTTTTCAAACTCACAAAAGCTCTATATGGCTTAAAACAAGCACCAAGAGCTTGGTATGATAGGTTAAGTTCCTTCTTAATCAATAATGGTTTTTCCAGAGGAAAAATTGACACTACACTTTTTAAGAAAATTGGTAAAAACGATTTACTCATTGTACAAGTGTATGTTGATGATATTATCTTTGGATCAACTAATGAAAAAATGTGTGATGGTTTCTCAAAACTCATGCAAAGTGAATTTGAAATGAGCATGATGGGAGAATTAAGATATTTTCTTGGATTACAAATTAAACAACATGAAAATGGTATTTTTATTTGTCAAGAAAAATACATTAAGGATTTGTTAACCAAGTACAAAATGAATGAAGCAAAAATTATGTCTACTCCTATGCATCCATCCTCTTCCTTAGACAAAGATGAACATGGAAAATCTGTTTCTGAAAAAGAATATATAGGCATGATCGGGTCCTTGCTATATTTAACTGCTAGCAGGCCAGATATTGTATTTGCAGTAGGATTATGCGCTAGATTTCAATCCGTGCCAAAAGAATCTCATTTAACTGCTGTAAAAAGAATCTTTAGATATCTTGTTGGAACTACTGATCTTGGCCTTTGGTATAGAAAAGGTTCTCATTTCGATCTTGTAGCATATTGTGACGCTGATTATGCTAGAGATAAAACTGAAAGAAAAAGCACCAGTGGAGCATGTCAATTTCTGGGTGATGCTTTGATAAGTTGGTCTTGCAGGAAACAAAATACTATAGCCTTATCAACCACTAAAGCTGAATACGTATCAGCTGCAAGTTGTTGCTCACAAGTCCTCTGGATTAAAAATCAACTTGAAGACTTTTCTGTAAGTTACTCTAGTATTCCAATTTACTGTGATAATACTAGTGCAATCAATCTGTCAAAAAATCCAATTAAGCACTCTCGTTCAAAACATATTGAAATAAAACATCACTTTATTCGCGATCATGTTAATAAAAAGGACATTGAATTAATTTTTGTTGATACTCAAAATCAACTTGCTGATATTTTTACAAAGCCCTTAGTCGAGGAAAGTTTTAATTCAATCAAAGAAAAACTGAAAATTTTGAAAAATCCTGAAAATTCTAGCTAAAACTGTTTCTGCAGAAAACGGAGAACGTTTATCAATCTCCGTTTTTTAAACATCTTTCTCCGTTTTCAAATCCTCTTCCCAGACATCATATTCCTCATGCGCAGGCAAGACATGTCTCAGCATTAAATGCGTGTGCATCAAGCCTTTCAAAAGACACTGCTCAGCCGTCAAAATCGTCCCTTTCCCTATACACTTGTCACTTCCCTAGGTTCATCATCATTACTCTCTCTCTCTTGAAAAAACTGCAAAAGCAAATTGCAGTTATCACAACTATTCATCTCTTCTGAAACAGTTTTCATTCTCTCAAACTATCATCTTCCTCCAAAGTCATTTTCAATCTCTTTTTCTCAGCATCAAAAATGGCTCGAACCAAGCAATCTGCTCGCAAAAATGCAAGCACTGAAACTCCATCACCATCATCATCCTTCTCACCAGTTTACAATCGTTCACCTTCACCTCCACCCAGGCCAACTCCTACATCAAAAACCTCAATACCAACCCCCTCTAAATCATCATTTTCTGAAGCCTCTCAATCTACTCCTTCAAACCAGAAACAAAGACCAATGACTGATTTTTTCTCCTCCCCCAAATCTACTCAACCTAAAACCCGTGCCCTAAAAACAAAAACCACCATTTCAACCTCAAAATTTCTGGCAAGAACAAACTTACCCATTCGCCAGAGATTCAAAACAACTGTACCTAAAAACAAATTTCGTCTTTCCCCTTCCTCATCTCCAGAACGTTCCCCAACCCCAACACCTTCTCCCACCCCAATGCAAGAACGTTCTCCTACTCCTTCCGCTACAACTGTTCACGACAATCTTACCCCTACTCCAGAACGTTCTCCAGTTCAAGAACGTTCTCATATCCCTCCCCATTTTTCTTCTCCTCCTCAAGAACGTTCTCCTAACTCAGAACGTTCTCCCACTACTTCTCCTTCCCATGCTCCAAACACATTCTTCCCTACTCAAACACGCTCTCCCATTCGAGAATGTTCTCGTGAATATCAACAATCTCCCTCTCCAACTCAAGAACGTTCACCTCCCGAAGAACGTTCTCCGTCTTACGATCCTTCAAAAACCACCAAACGACCACTTTCACCTCAATCTCCTTCCTCTGAACCTTCCTCTGACCCTAACTCTCCTATGCACCATCTCCACCCTCCAAAAAGACCAAGCCAAATACCACTCCTCTGATTCCTCTCACTGCCACCAAACATTTTTAAGACAAATGGGCTCAAAGGCCCATTGGTGTTGGCAGAGTTTTCATCTTCGACAAACTCATAGTCGATGGCAACACTGTCAAACATTTTACTGATGCCCTAGGCTGGACTGCATTTCTGCAAATTTCTGAACCACACTATCCAGTTGTTGTTCGCATCTTCTACTGTCAAGCCAAAACATTCCCTGACAAATCTCTGTTCATTTCCACTATCAAGGGAATTGAGATCAGATTGACTCCTGACATTTTGGCCTCAATCTTGGATCTCCCTACTAAAGGTCCTGCTGTTTTTGGAAAATCCTGGTATGCAACTCTCAATCTTAAAGAGACTGCAGTTCTCTCCGAACTCTTTCAAGAGAATTGCACTAGGTATCTGTCAACGTTCCTTCGCCCTCTTCCTAAAATTTTCAACAACATGAGTCAACATACTCTTCTTCCTCACTGTGGAAGCCATGAGTATGTCTTTGAAAACGACGCACTGATCATCTATCACCTGCTCAACTGCAAGCGTCTCAACCTTCCTCATCTGATACTTCATTACATGATCGCTGCTGCCAACAAAGACTACAAGAAGAATACTGTTCCTTATGGTATGATTCTTACAAAAATCTTTAATCATTTTCATATCCCTCTAGAAAATGAAAAATCTCTTATCAAAATCACCAAATTTTCCACCAAAAACATGTCCCATATGAAAATCAACGTTACTAGACAGCCTTCTCCCCCAACTGAATCACAGCCACGATATCCACAAACCAACCGACCCAGAACCCGACAGTCTACGCCACTCATTCATTCATTTCCTTCCACCCTAAAAAGAAAACGTTCTACCAGACGGGAAGCTCCTGTTACAGTCCCCACATCACCATCTCCTTCACCAGCCAGGGCTACTGATAAAACTCCAGAACGTTCTCCTCATATCCCAGAACGTTCATCAGAAAATCCAGAACTTTCTCCACAGAACCCAGAACGATCACCACAAAACCCAGAATGTTCTAATCCTGCTCAAGAAAGTTCCCCTCCAAACAGAGAACGTTCTCTTACCCCTCCTCCTAACAATACAACATTCTCTGTTTTTCCCCAACAATCCACCATTTCTTCCACAGATTTCATCTCTGTATCTCAGCTTCTTCGTTCTCCCCTTGACCCCATGACAACATTGCTTTCTCACCAAAATGTCTCTGCCATGTCACCAACATACATTTCTCCTCAAACCACCGCGTCATCTATTTTTGGCATTAGTCAATTTTTGGCTTCTTCCGAACCTTCCAACAACGCTACTTCATCCAATCAATGCAATCCTCAGCCACTACTTGTCTCTCTCCCAGCTGTCTCTGCTCCTTCAACCTGCACTACTCTCATTCCCCCACCAATCATGAATCCTCCAAAGGAACCCACCAACTTTGAAATAATGGCCACTCTGCAACTCCTCTTAGCTCAACAGACTCAGCTGCAATCCTGGCTCACGGATACACTTGCACCCAAGCTCGGTGTGCCTCCTCCTCCTCCTTTTCACGCTGCTCCTGCTCCTGAGCCTGTCCCTGTACCGTCCAAGTCTCAATCATCAGAAGGATCTTCTCCTTTTTTAGCAAAATAGGGATCTTTTTCTCCATCCTTTTTGTTTGACAAAGGGGGAGAATTAAGTTTAGTTTTTATTCTGTTTATGATCTGTTGAAATTCAGGATCTCACTTTTTGTAATTCAGCAAAGCGCATTATTAATGAAATATCCTTTATTACTAAAATTAAACTGATTGCATTAGTTATATCACTAAAAACATCTATTGCATTAATTGAGGGGGAGTTTTTACCCTCTTCAAAATTAAAATTAGAATCAGAATTAAAATCTAAATTAACATGTTTGTCATCATCAAAAAGGGGGAGATTGTTAAGACAAACTCTCAAATTAAGTTTTGATGAAAATAAACAAAGATTAATTAAGAATATTAACTATGATTCTAAATGTTATGTTAATTTAATCTGTGCTCTTGAGTGTTTTTATTAAAGATAGGAACCAAGCAAAGCAAAGAAATAAGTCATGATCATAAACTATACAAAACAGAGAAAGATCAGCAGAATCAAGAAAGATTGTTACAGCCACTTCACCAATCTTTCTCCAACACTTCTACATTGATTATGCCTTAAATATTTATACCAATTTCATCAGTACATGACAAGTAACAGATAGGAATCATTTTTACACAAAACGGTTCTCGGATAATTGAGAAAATTCATCATGAATCTAAGCATATCAAAAAACGGACTGCAACTTTCTCCAGTCTGGAACTGTCAAGAAAGTTGAACAAAACTGAACTTCAAGATTGAGTATAAGTCCTCAGATTATTCAGAAGTCTATCAGACCAGATTGATTATCTTTCTCCACCTACAATCAACGTTCTCCGTTTTTGAGAAGAACAATCTCTGTTTCTGCAGAAGAAGACTTCTCATTTCTGCAGAAAAATATTCACTCCTTTCCAAACAGTTTTGGATCAAATTAAACATCCAAATCGAAGCCCAATATTATCAAAGCTTAATGGGTCATTATAGCACGCAACAAGTCTGTTTGAAATCAAGCAAAACAGCCCAAAACAGAAAGCCCAAAACTGTCACATGAATGGTGCTCTTTTTGTCAACAGATTCCTTGCTTCTGTCAGAAGGAAAACAGAGCACTCCCAACAGCTCTTTCTGACCAGAATTAATTGCTCAAAACATCTATAAAAGGAAGGCAAATTCGCAAGCATCATTCTGATCTTTAAGTGCAAAGTATTCTCATTAAATCATATTCACTTGCATTCTTGAAGCTATCTCATTCACAAAAGAAATCAGGCTGAACCAAATACATACTTCCAGTTTTATTCTACTGAGTTCTTTCTCTGTTCCGAATCTTTTCTCAAACAAGAGTTGAGCAAAATTAGATTCAAACAAACCTTTCAAATTATTATTGTATAAACTCATAACTATAAGGATTGTTTATAGTTTGAGTGTGATTAAAAGAGTTAACTTTAAAATCCTAACAGATTAGTTAGGTGACCTGATTAATCCTTTCTGGGTGGAAAGGTAGTGTAGTTACAGATCAAGGTTGATCTTTAACTGTGATTGTTCTCCCTTTCTCTTCGAACACTTAGTGAAAATCTCACAGTTGTGAGGACTGGACGTAGCCCATGTTGGGTGAACCAGGATATATTCTTGTGTGGTATTTCTTCCTTATCTCTATTTACATTCAGTTATTGTTATTATCAAAATTAAATAGAGAAACTAAAACTGTGATTTTAACTAATCAAGAACGTTCTGCGTTTTCTGTTTTAAAATCAAGAACGTTCTTCGTTTCTGTTTTTATAACCAAGATCATTCTTGAGTTGTTTTCTTAAGTTTTTAACAGGAAATTTTAAATAGGCAAGATTACAATTCAAACCCCCTTCCTTGTAACTTGACATTGCTACTTCACTACCAACCAAAATTTCACATGCTTTGAATGTGGGAAACAAGGACATATCAAAGCAGATTGCCCAGATCTCATCAAAAAGAATGCCGGTAAAAGAAAAGACTTCAAGAAAGCATATATAGCATGGGAAGATAACGATATAAATTCATCATCAAAAATTGAAAATGATGAATGTGCTAATGTTGCACTAATGGCTTCACATCATTCAGATGACGAAGAGGTTAGTAACTTAAACACTCCTCATTATAATCATGAATTAGTCATAGAATACAATGAAGCACAAAATGCAATAAAGGAACTTCTTGTTGAATGTAAAAATCTGCTTAAACAAGTATCAACTCAATAGAAAGAAATTTCATGTCTTAAAGAAAAAAATGATATTATGGAAAAAGATGCTGAAAAATCAAAGCAGAATTTTACATGCAACAAATGTGATTCCCTTTCATTTAAAATTGTTCAACTAAATAGAGTGATTGAAAGATATGAAAAAGGACATATAGGATTGGAAAATGTTCTAAACATGCAAAGATATGCAAACGATAAAAGTGGTCTTGGATTTTCTAAGTTTGACAAACCAAGCACAAATAAGACCATTTTTGTCAAATCAAGTACTCAAACAAATCAAAGAAATATTACAATTTTACAAAAAGATCATTCGTATAAGGAAAGAATTACTAAAAATAAACTTCATACATACACTAGTAAAGTTCCTACTTGCTCATATTGTGGTATTTATGGACACACACTGAATACTTGTCATGTAAGAAACATTAGCATTCCTAAAGGACATTGCATATGGGTCAAGAAAGGTACTAACCCCCAAGGACCCAAAGCACTTTGGGTACCTAATAAAATTTGATTTCAATTTTGCAGGGATGCACACAAAGTACTTCAAATTTGTGGTACTTAGATAGTGGGTGCTCCAAACACATGACGGGTGACATAACAAAATTTTCAGCCTTGACACTTGAATCAAAAGGATATGTAGTATATGGAGATAATAATAAAGGAAAAATCCTAGGTACTGGAAAAGTTGGAACAACACCTTCTCCGTCAATTGAAGATGTTCTGTATGTTGAAGGCCTAAAGCATAATCTCATAAGCATTAGCTAGCTATGTGACAAAGGACACAAGATAGTCTTCAACAAAGAAGAGTGCATCATTCAAAATGCAGCAACAAGTGAAATTCAATTTATCGGTAAACGTTTCAAGAATATTTTTATACTTAATTTTGACGATTTATCCTTGAAAATGAAATGTCTTTTGGTAAGCGACAACAATGATGCATGGCTATGGCATAAAAGAATTGCACATATTCACATGGATCATTTAAACAAACTAGTCAAGCATGATCTTGTTGTTGGATTACCAAAAATGAAATTTGTCAAGGATAAATTATGTGACGCTTGTCAAAAAGGTAAACAAACAAAAACTTCCTTCAAAGCTATAAATGTTATATCAACTACAAGACCACTTCAATTAATACACATGGATTTGTTTGGTCCATCAAGAACTAAGAGTCTTGGTGGAAATTCATATGGACTAGTAATTGTTGATGACTTTTCAAGGTACACATGGACCTTGTTTTTGGCAAGTAAAAACGAAGCCTTTAAAGCGTTTAAAAATTATGCCAAGCTAGTCCAAAATGAACAATCATCCAAAATTGTATCAATTAGAAGTGATCATGGAAGAGAATTTCAAAATACCTTATTTGAAGAATTCTGTGAAGAAAATGGAAATTTCCACAATTTTTCTGCACCTAGAACACCTCAACAAAATGGGGTTGTTGAGAGAAAGAACAGATCCTTGGTAGAACTTGCAAGAACTATGTTAAGTGATTCAAATCTACCAAAGTATTTTTGGGCAGATGCCGTAAACACGGCATGCTATGTTACTAACAAAGTAAACATTCGGCCAATTCTTAAGAAGACTCCTTATGAACTCTACAAAGGCAGAAAGCCCAATATCTCTCACTTCCACATCTTTGGATGCAAGTGCTTTGTGCTAAATAACGGAAAAGACAATCTTGGAAAATTCGATGAAAAAGCAGATGAAGGTATATTTATTGGTTATGCATTATCTAGTAAAGCATTTAGAATTTTCAATAAAAGAACCTTAATTGTAGAAGAATCAATACATGTAACTTTTGATGAAACTAACCCCTTGAAAGAGGACAAAGTTGTCTCTTATGATGATGATGATATTGAAAGTAGTGATCCAAGTAAAGAAGATCAAATTGACCAACCGAGTCAAGACAATGAAGTCATCATTGAAAAGGAAAATGATAAACTCCCAAAGGAATGGAGAACCCATCGAGATCATCCAATTGATAACATTATTGGTGATATCAACAAGGGAGTTACAACCAGACTTAAACTACAAGATGCATGCGTAAACATGGCTTTTGTTTCCCAAATCGAACCTTCCAAAATTGCTGAAGCACTAAAAGATGATCAATGGATACTTGCAATGCAAGAAGAACTCAACCAATTCGAAAGAAACGAAGTTTGGGAACTTGTTCCTAATCCAGGAAACAAACACATAATTGGTACAAAATGGATATTTAAAAATAAACTTGACGAAAACGGTATAGTTGTTCGCAACAAAGCAAGATTGGTCGCCCAAGGATATAATCAAGAAGAAGGAATTGATTTTGACGAAACATTTGCCCCGGTCGCAAGGTTAGAAGCAATACGTTTACTACTTGCTTATGCCTGTTCTATGAACTTTGAATTATTTCATATGGATGTGAAAAGTGACTTTCTAAATGGATACATCAATGAAGAAGTATATGTCGAACAGCCACCCGGCTTTGAAGACTTCAAGAATCCTACACATGTATTCAAACTAAGGAAAGCTCTCTATGGTCTAAAAGAAGCACCAAGAGCTTGGTACGACATATTGAGTGCCTTCCTATGTGAAAGAGGTTTTGAAAAAGGCAAGGTTGACAAGACATTATTTATTAAACGAAATAATGGTCACACCTTGCTGGTCCAAATTTATGTTGACGATATCATATTCGGTTCAACAAACAATGAAATATGTGAAGAATTCTCATTGATGATGCAAGGTGAATTTGAAATGTCCATGATGGGAAAATTAAACTACTTTCTTGGTCTTCACAGCAAACAACTCAAGCATGGCATCTTCATCAATCAAGCAAAATATTGCAAAGAACTGCTAAAAAGGTTTGAAATGGAAAATTGCAAGGAAAGTGCAACTCCCATGGGTTCCGGAACATATGTTGATAAAGATGAAACCGGTGCATCTATAGACATTTCAAAATATCGAGGTTTGATTGGATCTTTATTATATCTAACAGCCAGTCGGCTAGATATCATGTTTAGTGTTTGTCTATGTGCTAGATTTCAGGCAGATCCGAAAGAATCACATCTTATAGCTGTCAAAAGAATCATGAAATATTTGAAAGGAACAATCAATGTAGGACTATGGTATCCGAAAGGTAGCATCTGTAGTCTCGTTGGATATTCTGATTCAGATTATGCAGGATGTAAAACAGACCGTAAAAGCACAAGCGGAACTTGTCATGTATTGGGAAATGCACTCGTATCATGGTCATGTAAAAAGCAAGCATGTGTCGCACTCAGTACTGCTGAAGCCGAATACATAGCAGCAAGAAGTTGTTGTGCACAAATTCTATGGCTCAAGCAACAACTATGTGATTATTGACTTGATCTCGGCTGCATTTCGTTACGATGCGACAACACTAGTGCTATCAATATTTCAAAGAATCCAATCATGCACTCACGAACTAAACACATTGATATACGCCATCATTTTCTGCGCGATCATGTGCTTAAAGGAAACGTTGAAGTAACCTTTGTGGATACTCATAACCAACTTGCGGACATCTTCCCTAAACCACTTCCTAAGGACTCCTTTTATAAAATTCGAAGAGAACTCGGCATCTTAAGTGAAAATGATCTTTAAATACAAGGTACTTTGTCATTATTCATAAGGCTCCTCTTGATAAGCAGGTTAGAATTCAATCATTTTATGTTATCTATCATTATATATATGATTATTCACTTTGCTTACATTATTCTCAAAATATATTCATTACTATATCTGTGATTACATGAAGTATTTGGTATGCTCTATATGATACATTCATTCCTGTTTCAAAATAATTGAAGCAGTAGTCGAATACCAAGTCTGAGTCATCAAAAACACAATTTTTCAGAACTGTATTCGAATACAATTTCAGTGTAGCCGAATACACATTTCCCAGCTTCATTTGTATTCGACTACCTATAGGTGTATTCGATTACACCTTTGGGTTTTTCTGTCATATTTAAACGTTATGTCAGCATTCCACTATTCATTCAACTTGGGTATTCGAATACAGACACACTCCTTCATTCGACAACCACCATCTCTTCTTCAGAATTCACATCCTTTCCCTTACGAACTGCTTATCTCATCGTTATTACCTCCAATCACGATTGAAATCTACTCCTCTTCTTCCTTTCTTCAAATTTCGCGAACCTGAAACCCTAAACCCCCAAATTTCTTTCAACTCACTATGTCCAACGTCTCCAACACTGTTCAAGACGCACGCAAACGCGGACCTAGAACTAAGCATGCATGCGTGGGTCCTTCCAAGAAACGAACCAAGAGCACCAACATCACGGATTTATCCCGCCTCTTACACACACCTGAAGAAATTACTCAGTTTCGCACACTTTACTCTGACAAGAGGCTCATCATTCCCAAAATCGATACTTTAGATTCGTTCTCTGCCTTTAAATTTCCTGCTTTACTTAGAGCTCAACGTATTGAGGAATTTATCGGATACAAAGTTCCTATATATCCCAATTTAGTTAGGGTCTTTTACTGTAATTTGCATCAGGATGGCAAAATGCTGATATCTCGTGTCAAAGGGAAAACTATTGAACTTGATTCTCATATTATTGGTGCCATTTTGAAAATTCCCGATGAAGGCCAGAAAACTAGTCCGACTAACTTTTGTAAATGGTCTGGTGTTTCGAAATATGATGCTTATGTGGCTCTTTGTCGCTTTGACAAACAAACTATGGAACGCAAGAGAATTCAGGATGGCTCAACATTTGCGAAGCAACGATTTGGTGTTGGAAATCTCACTGTTGATTATCGTTTGCTCCATTACTTCTTAAGTTAAATTTTGGTTCCTAAGGTCGGTAACTACTCTCAGATTTCCGAGTTTGAACTCCAGATTATGTACTACCTGTTTGAAGGCCTTCCCCTTAACTGGGCTTATTTCGTTAAATCTGTCATGTTTGTATCCAGAGAGGCTGTTGGTTTGCCTTATGCTAAGGAAGTAACTCGCATTCTTGAACACTTCGGGGTGGATTTCTCTGAGGAAGTTGTGTATACCATTACTAAGGATAATCTACTTGATTTAAGTGTCCTTCCAAGCATGAAAATCTTTTGGAGTGAACCGCTTCAAAAATACATCCATATGAGTGATCTTGGTCAAACATCTGCTGTTGCTCCTGACAACACCTCTGCCCCTAATACTGCTCCTGCAGATGATGCTGCTGAAGATACTGCATCTGATGATGATCATGTGTCCAACCGAATGATTATGGCTAAACTTGATTCTCTCCAGACTTGCTTCTCCAGATTTACCACTTCTGTCGATGCTCGCTTTCAAGCTCTCGAATCCACCATCGCTAACAACCATGACAGCCTGGTCCACGAGATATGTATCATAGCCGACAAAATTGATCATCTCCATCTCCCGCCTGGCCATCACTGATTCGCACTTAGTTTCCTAGGACTAGTTCGCTTTTCTTTTAGGTTCTGCTTCCGATTATGTTTTGATTTGTTGTAATTTCTGCTACTTTCTGTTTCGTTTTGGTCTTCCTGTTTGCCTCTTATGCGACTTTATCTGCTTCCTTACTACTAATATGATGGTTATTGGCTTATTATAATTTTCTTTTGTTTTATTACTTCGTTTATTATTGTCGTCTTCTTCTTTTTGATCATGTCAAAAGGGGGAGAAAACAATATGGTATTTTGTTGTCCCTTAAACTATCAATGTAGGTACTCAACACATATATTTCCTTAATCCTCCAACACGAAAGTATGCATATATTACGGGGGAGTATGATGTTGCGCATACAGTATGGGGGAGTCATAAATAAACAACAAATGGTTTTGTCATAATCAAAAAGGGGGAGAATGTAAAATACATGTTTTTGATGATACAAAAGACTAATGATGATCATGCTCAAAACGACAAGCTCAAAAAGAAGAAGTCTCCAAGAAGTCTCCCAACATTCTATTAAAATCAAAATGGCTTATGTAAAGAAAGGTATATGATACAACCCATAGTTCAAATACAAAGAGAACCTTACATTTTTTGCATATGCATACACAATATTTTCAAAAGTCCAAAATAATATTTTCAAAATGTTAGAATTTATATTTTTGACAAAATACAACAATGTAGTCGAATACAACACAGGTGTATTCGGATACAGATGAAAATTGCTAAGTCAGTAGCAAAAACATGTCATTTGTATTCGACTACAACCAAGGTGTATTCGAATACAGATGAAAATTTGCTAAGTCAGTGGCAAAACCATCTCATCTGTATTCAACTACATCCTGATGTATTCGAATACAGATGAAAAATTGCTCAGTCAGTAGCTAAAAATCTTCATCTGTATTCGACTACATAAAAGGGTATTCGGCTACACAGTGATAAATTTGAATAAATTTGAACGTTGCAGCGAGGTGTATTCGAATACAGATACCTTGTAATCGAATACAACTGGAAGCAATGCAATTTTTTCAGTTCTGAATCCAATCTAAAACATTGCAATTCTTCCTCAAACCTCTTGGATCAATGGCCACGAATCTGAAGAGATGTTTGTGGACTATAAATATGTCATAACTTCAGATTCAAAAACATCAATCCTACTACACAACTTCAAAGACTTTGAACAAAATTTTCTAAATTTTTCTCAAAGTCATTTTCATAAATTCAAGTACTTGCATATCATTTTCATATCCTTAAGGTTCTCAACGTACTTGAATCAATCTTGGATTGTTATCACTCTACCTCTTTCTTACTCCTATATTCTTATCAAAACAACAAGTGTTTGTAAAAAAAAGTTGTACTTTCTTTAAGTGTTATATCTAAGATAGTAGTGTTCTATCATAGAAGGTTTGTTAGAAGATTGTAGCAAAGGTCCCAGGGTGAGGACTTGTACATATTCTGACAAATAGTGAAGGAAATCTCTTGTGGTGAGCAAGAGGACTGGATGTACCCTTGGTTATAAGGGGAACCAGGATAAATCTGTTGTGTTCATTTACTTACTGCTATTTACTTCTTCATCTACCATCATTAAGCGCAAAAAAATCAATCACTAAAATTCTGAAAACTGCTAAAATACCCAAACACCTAATTCACCCCCCCTCTTAGGTGCACATCTGATCTTACACCACGGGGCCTAGACTATTCTACAGCATATTATCTTCAACACTGGCAAGACTTTCGTCATCATATTTGAACCATTCTTATCGGTATAAATATTTTCAATTGAAAATGACTTCATTTCCAGTGTATCTCGTATCCAATGATACTTCACTTCAATATGTTTCGACTTAACATGAAAAATCATATTCTTGTTGACATGGATCGCACTATGAGTGTCACAGAATAACACAAACTTGTCTTGTTTGTGGCCTAATTCATGTAGGAATTTCTTCATCCACAAGAGTTCTTTGGAAGCTTAAGTTACTGCAATGTACTTAGCTTCAATAATGGGTAAAGCAACACACTTTTGTAACCTTGATTGCCAAAACACAACTTCCCCCGCAAATGTCATCATATAACTAGAAGTAGGTTTTCTAGAATCAAGATCGCCTGCCATATATGCATTTGTGAGGTCATTCAAGACAGGCTCACCACCTCTATAACATAAACAAACTTTGGAAGTACCTCTTAGGTATCTGATAATCCACTACACTGTTTGTCAATGATCTTTATTAGGATTAGAGAAAAATTGGCTGACAACTTCAACTACATGAACAATATCTAACCTTGTGCATACCATAACGTACCTAAGGAACCTTCTTCATCTCTTCTTTGTCTTTCTCACTTGTGGGACATTTATTAGGATTCAATTTGAAATGAATAGCAAGTGGAGTACTAGAACATGCTCATCATGGTAAGGTACATGATCATCAGTTACATTCTCATCATCTACCAGTATATCTCCCCCATCAACAAAAGTTTCTACGAGGGGCTTAGGCAAAACATCAATGTAACTTATAGAATTCGATTTGTGTTTCTCAACTTTATCAAAATCTTCAATAGTTTGGTCTTCAAGAAATATCACATCTCAACTTCTGATAATTTTCTTGTCAATCGGATCCCACAATCTATAACCAAATTCTTCACCACCATAACCGACGAACACACACTGCTTGGTTTTACTATCAAGCTTGGACCTCTCATCTCTTGGAATGTGGAAAAAATTTATGCAGCCAAAGACTCTTAGATGACGATAAGAGACATTTTTCCCTGTCCACACTCTATTTGGATCATCACCATCGAGTGGAATAGATGGAGAAAGATTGATCAAATCCACAACAATTTTCATGGCTTCACCCGAAAAAGATTTGTATAATTTTGCATGGGAGAGCATACATTTGATTATTTCATTAATTGTACATTTCATTCTCTCTACAACACCATTATCTTGAGGTGTCTTTGGAACTGTTTTCTCAAGCCTGATTTCATGTTCTCTATAATACTCTTTAAACTAAGCTATATATTCACCTTAGTTATCTGATTGAACACATTTCAATTTCCTTCCCTTCTCTCTTTCAACACTTGCATGAAAATACTTGAAGACTTCAAGTACCTGGTCTTTAGATTTTAAAGGAAAAACTCACACTTTTCTAAAGTAGTCGTCAATAAAAAAACAAAATATGATGTACCACCAAGAGATTTACTATCCATCATACAAACATAAGTATGAACTAAATCAAGAATGTTTCACGGGAAGAAAGCTTTTCTTCGTAAGTATGTTGAGTCATTTCTTACTCAAGTGGTCAAGGCACATATGCCATAAATCAAAAAGAGGTATCTTCAATTGCATTCACTTCTTCCTTGCATAGCTTCGTAAGCATCCTATAGAGAGAAGTAGAACTTTGCTCCTTTGCAACCACTAGACACCCTTTGGTTATTTTACATATACCACCGCCACCAAAGTAAATTTGATAACCCTCATTGTCTAAGGCTTTCGCCGAACTGAAATTGAGACGAATATCAAGAACATGTCTAACATTCTTCAATTGAAGCTTGCAGCCAATCCCGGTTTCAACCCAAACATCTCTCATACCGATGATTTTACATACTCATTCATCTCCCATTTATACTGTGCCAAAATCACCAAGAATATAAGTGAGAAGAAATCGCGCATAAGAGTAACATGATATGAGGCACTCGAATCAATAATCCAAGTTGAATCCTAACATGCAAGGTTAATGGAATTTACATCACAGACAATGTAGACATCACTGATAGATGCAATTGCTATTATATCTTTATCATTTTTCTTCTCTTTGTCTTCATCTCTTTCCCTTGATTGATCTCTCTTAAGGAACCTGCAATTTCATTTCATGTGATTTGTTTTTCCACAATTGTAGCATATCACTTCTTATCTAGTCATCAACTTGATTTTTGACTTGTTACGACTTTCAGAGTTGTCGCGTCTATGGATGTTTCTAGATTGGCTTCTTCCCTGTGACTATGTAACTAGTTCTTCTTACTTTGAGGAAGAATCAATCAAACCATGTTCCTTTTTTTGAGCTTCTTCATTCAACATGCTCTCTTTAACTGTTGACATTTTGAACTTTCCACTTAGAGCTGAATTGGTCAATGTCACAACAAGGACTTCCCGATTATTATGCAAGGAAATCAACAATAACAACGCTTGCAACTCATCATCTAATTTTATATATGTTGTTGTCAACTGATTCACTATATTCTGAAAAATATTTATATACTCTGTCATTGAACCCTCGTCTTTGTATTTCATATTCACCAGCTTCCAAATCAAGAGTACTTTATTTTGCACATTTTTTTTCGTTCATACAACTCTTTCCATTTCTCTCACATCTTCTTAGCATCTATTTCAATTTCAACATGCTGATATACACTCAAATTAACATGTTTAGTCATCATCAAAAAGGGGGAGATTGTTGAGACAAAATCATAAATTAAATGTTTTGATGATAACCAAATCAAGTTAATTAATCTTCTAATTATGCTTTTAATACAAAAATTAATTTTAAAAAGGGGATCACAATTCAACAAGAAAGATATTAACACTTCATGCTACATCTTGAACTGTGTATAAATAAGAAAGATAATCAACAAAACACAACATGTGAAATATGGAAAAACCGAAAACCAAACATTTCATATTTTCACATCTTTGGATGTTATTGCTACATTTTGAATAACAAAGATAACTTAGGAAAATTTGATGCAAAAATCAGACAAAGCCATCTTTTAGGGATACTCAACCGAATCTAAGGGATATCGCATTTTCAATTAAAAAACTAAAACTGTTGAAATAAGCATACATGTATTATTTGATGAGTTTGATGACCTTGATTTAAGAAAAAGATATGATGAGGAGGAATAACAATTTGGACAGCCACAATAGATTGTTTCCCAGGAAAACGAGATTGATAAACAATCTCCGTTTCACACTCCTCCTAGAAGTTGGAGAATAATAGGTGATCATCTTCAAAATCAAATCATTGGAGATACAACTGATGGGATTAGAACAAGAATGTCATTTAAGGAATATGTCAACAGTAACATGGCAATGATATCCCAAATAGAACCAAAATCAATCAAAGAAGCCATAATAGATCAATCTTAGATAGATGCAATGATGGAAGAACTTCTTCAATTCGAGAAAAAATGAAGTCTGGACTCTTGTAACAAATCCACAAGATCAAACGATCATTGGAACAAGAAGGGTGTTCAGAAACAAGTTAGATGAAGAAGGTAAGGTTATACGAAACAAAGTGAGGCTAGTAGCACAAGGGTATAATCAACAAGAAGGTATAGATTATGATGAGATTTTTGCTTCAGTTGCAAGGTTAGAAGCAATTAGAATTCTTCTTGCATATGAATCTTATAAACTTATCAAACTTTTTCAAATGGATGTCAAAAGTGCATTTTTAAATGAACAAGTATATGTCCATCAACCTCCTAGTTTTGAAGATCGATCAAAACCAAATCATGTCTTTAAATTAACCAAAGCTTTATATCGATTAAAACAAGCTCCTAAAGCCTGGTACGAAAGATTGAGCTCCTTTCTAATAAAAAATGGATTTTCCTGAGGAAAAATTGACACAACTTTTCAAGAAAATGGGCAAAAATGATTTAGTTATTGTTCCAGTGTATGTTGATGATATTATCTTTGGATCAACTAATGAAAAAATGTGCGAGGATGTTTTGAATCTCATGCAAAGTGAACTCGAGATGAGTATGATGGGAGAATTAAGATATTTTCTTGGCTTATAAATCAAACAACATGAAGATGGCATTTTCATATGTCAAGAAAAGAACATAAAAGATCTTTTAACAAAATACAAAATGACTGAAGCCAAAATCATGTCAACTCCCATGCATCCATCCTCCTCATTAGACAAAGATGAAAATGGGAAATCCATTTCTAAAAAAGGATACAGGGGAATGATAGGATCTTTACTTTATTCATATGCAAGTAGGCCTGATATTGTTTTTGCAGTAGGATTATGTGATGGAGTTCAATCTTCACCAAAATAATCTCACTTATCTATTGTAAAAAGAATTTTTCGTTATTTTGTTGGTACTACTGATATCGGCTTTTGGTATAGCAAAGGTTCTCATTTTAATCTTGTAGCTTACTGCGATGTTGATTATGTCGGAGACAAAATTGAAAGAAAAAGTACAAGTGGTGCATGTTAGTTTCCACTTCAGAAGTTTAAAACGTAGTGGGAAGGTGAAATGATAGTGGGATGTTGTAAATGATGAAAATAGGGCAGCTATAGGCAAATGTGGCAGTATTGCTTTCGTGGTACAAGGAACAAAAAGGACACATTCCATTAATGCCACACTAAATCTGATTTTTTTCTAACTTTTGAAATAAAGGAGAATGTTGTACGAAGACAAGAACATTCTTCATTTATGGACAAAACGTTTTTTAATCAATTTTAACAGGATTTTTAATGATTTTTAATTTTTCTTTGATTGAATTAAAATTTTCTTCAACAAGGGATTTTGTAAATATGTATGCTAGTTGATTTTTTGTCTCAACGAAGATTAATTCAATTTCTTGGAGAAACCTTAATAAGATGGTCATGCAGAAAGCACAATACAATTGCTTTATCAACCACTGAAGTTGAATATGTCTCAGTTGTGAACTGTTGCTCCCAAGTCCTATGGATAAAAAATTAACTTGAAGATTTTTCTGTAAGTTATTCAAATATTCCAATTTATTGTGATAACACAACTGCTATAAATCTTTCTAAAAATCCTATTCAACACTCTAGATCCAAACACATTGAAATAAAACATCATTTTATTAGATATCATGTTAACAAAAAAGAAATTGAATTAATCTTCATTGAGACAAAAAAATCAACTAGCAGACATATTTACAAAACCCCTTGTTGAAGAAAATTTCAATTCAATCAAAGAAAAATTAAAAATCCTATCAAAATTCATTAAAAAAACGTTTTGTCCAGAAATGAAGAATGTTCTTGTCTTCATACAACAATCTCCTTTTTTCAAAAGTTAGAAAAAATCGCTTTAATATGGCATTAATGGAATGTGTCCTTTTTGTTCCTTGAACCACGAAAGCAATACTGCCACATCTCCCTATGTTGCGTTATTTTCATCATTTCCAACATCCCACTATCATTTCACCTTCCCACTATGTTTTAAACTTCTGAAGTGGAAACTTCTCATCTTCCCCAACTGCTCCCTCACCGTTTCTTCTGCAAAACACACGTTTTCTCTCATTCTCACCGCAACTCTCATTCATCACAAAAATGGCTCGCACAAAGAAATCTGCTCGCAAAAACCCTTCCACTTGTACGCCTTCTCCAGCTTCCTCTCCACCATCTTCACCTTTTCTCACTCGGTCACCATCCCCACAACCTCGACCCACCCCTCCTCGAGATTCGTCAAAAAAAACTTTTTATGATTACTTGTCCTCATCTCCAGAATCCAGCCCCAACCCTATCTCCCTTGCCCCATTATCAACCGTGCTTCCCTTTCTTTCCCAGTGCCAAGCTCCTAACATATGTGAAGTACCCCCACATATTCGAAAAACATCTTCCAAACCATCTTCGAAAGCCACTTTCTCCAAACGAAGGTCCATGCGCATCATGGCTGGTGTGGGCACTTTTGTAAAAGTTCAACTCACTGACACCACTGTTTACACCATTTCTGATGATGATGATGATGAAGAGCACGATGCTCCAACAAAACTTCCCCAACCTTCTCTCACGACCCAGAAAAAGAAACCCATAAAAGAGCTCTTTTCTTCTTCCAAACCCTCATCTCCCCCTAACACAACAACTACTCTTAAACCTACATCCTTGAAGACCAAATCCACTATAACCTTATCTCAATTCCTGAAACAAAAAACAAGCTAAAAACACTCAGAAATCTGATTGCCCAAAACTGTCTCACACGAACGTTCTTCCTCGCAGTCAACAGCCAAATAACCCTGTTTGGTCCAAAACTCCACATCCCACCCCTTATCCCCCCCAAATTTCAAAAGTGATTAAATCAAAGATAGGTTTCAAACATAATAAAGATCAAAGCAGAAGAAAAAAAGAATCAAACTGATATGTTTAAAGCATAAACAGAAATTCAAGAACGATTTGATTTTTACAGCATTAAACCAAGTACGTTCTTGATTAATAAAGAACAAATTTTTCTGGAAATCAAGATCGATTCAAATTGCAATAACTCATGATGATGCATGAAAAATTGCAAGTAACTATCAGAATAATCAGAATGGAACACCCAAGGAAACCTTAGACAGATTCATTCAACAAATTCACAATATCATAAGCAATACATAACATATGAAGTCACAAGCTTGATCCTCAAGAGTAATGACTTAAATTCAAGCAAGTTTGTTATTAACAAAAGAGTAAATACACCATTGAGACACTTGTAGAACAGTTGTTATACAAAAAGATTTCATAAAATAACAAAAACAGGAAACTGCACAAAACAGAAAACAAAGAACGTTCTGAAGCTCAACAGGAATAGTCTTCGTTTATTTTTATCACATGGCTATTTTCTCATAGACTTTACAACCTGTCTTCAAACGGCTATATGAGTTTGCACAGACCTTCAAGAAGCCTTAAAAATAACTTCAAGGAAAGGGAAACATCATCAGCTCAAAGTGCAAACAATCATTCATTGAAATCATCATTCTTGAGATACATAAGCTCCAAAATCAAGCAAGGCTCCAACTCTTTTTTCAATATATTAAAGAATCCATTTTTCGAGTCTGATAGCTTGTAACTAAAACTCAAACAAGTGTTGAGTAAAAACTGATCCAACAAACTCCTCTCAGATCATTTACAAAACTCAAACACTATAGAGTTAGAGATAGTGTGAGTATAGTAAGAGAAAATCCTTTTGTATCTAAAAGGTGAAGTGTAAACACTCTTTTGGAACTGAAGGATAATCTTTGTAAAATCTTTGAAGGTTGAAAGGTAAATTGTTGTAACTAATCAAGGTTGATCTTGAACATTTGTGGGAAAAGCAAGAACATTCTTGTTTTGAACACTTTAGTGAAAAAGCTCACAAACTGTGAGGATTGGATGTAACCCGTTTTTGGGTGAACCAGAATATATTGTTGTGTAAACTCTTCTTCCCTTATCTTTTTTTATTTATCACCTGCACATCCCTAGTCACCTTGTGAAGTTTTTATCATTATATTCTAACAAAGAGTGTTCTGATTTTATCAAACCAAAATCAATCTTGAGTTAAAGCTTTTAATACAAAAATTAATTTTAAAAAGGGGTCACAATTCAAACTCTCCTTTCTTGTGATCAGCATTGTCATTTCAAAACTATTATTAGATATATTTGTAATTTATAGTGTGAAGATTTTTTTTTTGACCCATACGACTAATCTATTATAACTGTAACGACAGTGAAAAAGTTTAAATTACGTTAATACTTATTCAATAATGTACTCCCTTCATCTTAAAATGAAGGTTGTTTAATGTTTTTATACAAGTATTAAAAAAATATAACAATTAGAAGGAAGAGAGAAGTTATTTTACCAAACTACCCATATAAATTATTGGTGGATTTTTCACTATTATCACTACAAAGTGTAATAATGTTTGTAAGTTGTATAGATAGTAATCATTTAAGGGTAATATAAAAAAAGTAATTAAAATTGCATTAAAAATTGTAAATGACATTAATTTTGAGACAATTTTTTTATTAATTAACACTCTAGAGGGAGTATTTTTTGAAAGAAACACTTTCGGGTTTTTAGTCTAAATAAAAAAGGAATGCATTGCAAATTTACACTAACTAAAAGTTTATTGGGTGTGAATTAACAAACCCCCATCTACACACACATTTATAGAGGGACCGTATATGGTGAGAACTAATAGTTATTATGTTAACGTTTAAGATTAAATTTCACACTAAAAATATCACGTGATTATGTATTCATCCAATAATTTATTAATTTCTATGTGCTAAAATATCGCTAAATTGATTGTCATTCCCTTTTTGTAATCACCAAAAAAACCTTCTTCCTATTATTGTATGTTTGTCGACAAAAAACAAATCACATTGATCAAAGAAGGATAGGTTGTTAACACCTTCTAATTGTGTAAGTTTTATTTTAATTATTAAAAATTAAAAGAGGGATAGGTTGTTAAGACCTTCTAATTTTTAATAGTAGATTAACAATCTATGTTCATTTGCGCAAAAAAAAAATCAACATTTGAAAAAATCACCTTCTAATAACTTTTCAAAATACTCGTCTTTAGTAGTGTTTAAAAAAAATACGTTAGTTAATTACTGAAATGTTTATAACTACTATCACAAATTGATATTCTCTTCCATCTTAAAGGAAAAATAAATGAAGGATAATTTATGTATGTAATTCAAAATTTTAAATGAGATACATTCACTTTCTTTTGTTTATATTTAATATCGGAGTATATTTTTTTAATACTTAATGTAAAAGTTCAGTAATATTCTTTTTAGTATTAACGTTTATATATTTTGTGATATGTTATTTTCATGTAAATATGGGATGATATCCTCAAGGAAAATATGGAAAGATGTAGACGTATAATTTAATTATAATATGTTTTAATTGCCATAGAAGGTTGTCATTTATATTTTTTAAGGAATAAACTTTCCTTGGCTTAACCCTTTTGATAGATTTAATTGTAAGCGTCCTTTGACTCATATATGTCATAAAAATAAATAATGGACAATTTAACTCTTTCAATATTTTTTCTTTTAAATTTATTTAGTATATATACTCATGTGAGGCATGTGATTACACTAAGTAATTGTGATGAGTAATAGTTGTTTATATGATTTTGGGTAAAAATAAATTTGAAATTCTAAAGACATTATAAATTTATGTGACTATTTGAAAAGTAGTTTGTATACTTGCCATCTGAAAAAGTGTGATAAAATAATTAAATAGTTTAATTTGATTAAGAGTAATGAAAATATACAGTTATGATAAATAAAATTTAAGATATGGAGAGAGTGTCTAAGTACAAGTTAGAGAATTTTATGGTCGGCTCAAATATCCGATTACTAAAATCCCTTTAAAATTCTAAAAAAAATTAATATTTTTACTTAGTAAAAAGGCTTTCGAAATTTATTTATTTAACAATAAAAAGGATTCGTTTTAATATTTTTTTAACTAAAATTAATAAAATTTTATCTAAAATTAATATTATTTCAACAAATACTTAATCAGTTATCTATATTATCAATTGAAAAAGAAATATTATACCAAATTGATTGTATTTTTTAATAAATAATATTCTAAAGCATAAAAAATAAATAAATAATTAGTAATTTTACTAAAATACTTTTGTAGACTTCATATTAAAGTTTGATTTAGACCTCTTTTTCCGTTGGGTCGGCCATATACTAGCACTTATAAAGAGATTTACATTTGTCTCCTTCTAATTGCACTAGCAAAAGTCGAACCCGGAATTGGTTAATAAATTTCAACACACTACAACCAACCATGTGTGCAAACTCTTTTTACAAAGTCACTAAAAATAAACTGCATCACAATAGTCTTTAAGTCATAACTTAATTGACAAATGTCGATATTATTATGTTTGACGTCATGTCTCAGGTTTGAACCATTGTGTCTCAAATTATGTGAGTTAGTTATGGTAGTATTTATCATCTCTTCTAAGAAAAAAAAATTGTATTAAAGTAAACCATTTAATTTTGCATAAAGTATTTAGTTAATTAATCTTCATAAGTATTTAGTTAATTAATCTTTATAAAATATTTAGCTAATTAATCTTTTTATTTCAGTTGCCCGTCTAGCTCTTGGTAGAGCGCAAGGCTCTTAACCTTGTGGTCGTGGTTCGAGTCCCACGGTGGGCGTTATATTTTTCGTTTTTATTTAACTTCTTTTATGCTTGTTTTATTATTATAATTTATTACCTTCTTTATTATCTTCTTTTATGCACTTAAAAATTTAACTTCTTTTATGCTTTTTTTTTATTATAATTTATTATCTTCTTTTATGCATTTGCTCACTATCTTGTTTTTTAATTATAATTTAGGCTAAATACCACTCGTGGTCCCTTAACTTAATTTCGGTTAACGATTTGGTCCTTTATCTTTTTTTTTTCTCGATTTGGTCCTTTATGTTTTTAAATAATTTCAGCATTAACCTTTAAGTGGGGTTCCGTTAAAAAAAAGTTAAAAAATCTCTCATCTAGATTATTGCATATGTTCATCAAACCTCTAGGAATGATTGTCAATGATCTGAAGTGATTTCTATGGAGTATAAATACCCATAGCTTCAGTTTTAATGAATCAATCCTACTATCAAACTTAGAACAAACTTTGAATATTTTTCTAAAATATTTCCAAAACATATAGGATAACTTTTTCTGAACATGGAGGAGAGATTTTTTTAACTTTTTCTTAACAAAACCCCACTTAAAGGGTAACGCTGAAATTATTTAAAAACATAAAGGACCAAAT
>JBBPBP010009777.1:36862206-36872592 GCA_037974735.1 Cicer chorassanicum | reverse complement strand
ATTAAATGAAAAGTGTAAATTACATCAATATATAATCATTCGAGTAGTTTTCTAAAAGAAAAAAATGGTTGAATATTTTAGTCCCACACAAAAAGGTATAAAGGTATAGGGAGCTAATTTACACATTTTTTTTTTATTAAACAAATTTAAAGTGAGGAAATAGTGTATCAGTTTAAGATAGAAAAGACATTAAAAATACTTTTATTTTGATCATTCAATATTGTGCAAAACCCATAAATATTGCAAAATAATATTGTAAATCATGTGCATTATATTTAGGAGGATATTTAGAAGAAGAAGAATAAAAGGTCAAATATGTCTTGAATTTCTAAAGTATTGGAAGTATTTAAACAAAACTAAAGCTTAAAACTTGAGTAGATTGATTAATTAAATAGAGTACTTAGTTAAATAAAGATACTATTTACTAAACTATCTTGCTAGTAATTTGAGAAAAAATATTTCACGGAAAACACCTAAAAGAAGGTTTATATATTGATATACAATTATACATAATATGGACTTAATTAAAACAGACAAAAAGGCTTTGATATTGAAAGCAAAAGAAAACTGCAAAAAAAATCTTTTTAAATGGGTAGTTTATGACTATTGTGCTGATTTAAGACTTTATGTTTGTGATGCTCTTTCATTTGAATGTCGCAAAGAGAACTTATTACAATTTGAATAGAGGTTATTGCAAATATGATATATATTGCACCATATATAATGGAAAAATAAATAAAACCATGTAAATATGGGATGATATCCTCAAGGAAAATATGGAAAGATGTAGCCGTATAATTTAATTATAATATGTTTGAATTGCCATGGAATGTTGTCATTTATATTTTTTAAGGAATAAACTTTCCTTGGCTTAACCCTTTTGATAGATGTAATTGTAAGCGTCATTTGTCTCTAAGTAATGGACAATTTAACTCTTTCAATATCTTTTTCTTTTAAGTTTATTTTAGTATATATACTCATGTGGGGCATGTGATTACACTAAGTAATTGTGATGAGTAATAGTTGTTTATATGAGTTTGGGTAAAAATAAATTTGAAATTCTAAAGACATTAAAAATTTATGTGCCTATTTGAAAAGTAGTTTGTATACTTGCCATCCGAAAAAGTGTGTTAAAATAATTAAATAGTTTAATTTTGATACAATGTAAATAAAATATACAATTATGATAAATAAAATTTAAGATGTGGAGCAACTTCAGTACAAGGTAGAGAATACTAGGATCGACCTAAATGTAAGGTTACTAAAAGATTTGTTTTAAGTTTTCAAATAAAATAATATTATTATTTAATAAAAAGGCCTCCACAATTATTTTTTTAACTTAATAAAAGGACTTCATTCTAACATTTTTTGAACTAAAATTAATAAAATCTTATTTAAAATTAATATTAATTCAACAAATACTAAATCAGTTAACTATATTATCAATTCAAAAAGAAATATTTTACAAAATCAATTGTATTCTTTAATAAATAATTTTATATTCTAAAGCATACAAAGTAAATAAATAATTAGTAATTTTACTAAAATACTTTTGTAGACTTCATATTAAAGTTTGATTTAGACCTCTTTTTACGTTGGGTCGGCCATATACTAACACTCATAAAGATATTTACATTTGTCTCTTTCTAATGACACTAGCGAAAGTCGAACCCGCAATTGGTTGATAAATTTCAACACACTACAACCAACCATATGTGCAAACTCTTTTTACAAAGTTGGTAAAAATAAATTGCATTACAGTAGTTCTTGAGTCATAACTTAACTGACAAATGTCAATATTATTGGGTTTAAAAAATTATATTAAAGTAAACCATTTAATGTTGCATTAAATATTTAGCTAATTATTCTTTTTCATTTCATTGGCCCGTCTAGCTCAGTTGGTAGAGCGCAAGGCTCTTAACCTTGTGGTCGTGGGTTCGAGCCCCATGGTGGGCGTTTCTCTCTTTTAAAAACATTACTTATTTTATACAGTTGCATACAGATTTGCAACAGCTTGGTCTCACTATCTGCTTGCAGAAAATTGTTGTGATTCTAGGTTTAAAGATTCTCATTAATCAAATTAAATGTATAAACATCCAAGAGATTGATTTTAAGGTAGTGATATCACTTCAAACACCTAAAAGGTTTATATATTGACATACAAGATTAAACTCAATTTCAATGTTACAATTTCATGATAGTTCGTTAACCAAAGTTCTTAGCTTTTTTACCAAAGAAAACTAGCCCTTAAAAAGGAAGTACTTGCCACAATAGTCCTCACACTCCCTCATTTTGTACAAACAAATGACCCTTCCCTACAAAGAGCCTTTTTCACTATAGGGATTGCTATGCTCTCCCTTGGCCAATATATTCACAAGAAAACCTTTTCCTAGAATATTCTTGCCATACAATACTGAACAGGCACAATGTAAATCTTTTCTAAACGATCTCGACTATTGATTTAGATCAGACGGTCAAGAAGTGACGTAGTTACTGCAGGTAATCTGTTTCCATCCTAGAACATTCTTGTCATACCGTATTGAATAGGCCCAACTTTTCTATGAGCAGTGGCTCCAGTAGCAGCACCAACTCCACCATATTGAGCCTTTGGCTGCAACAAGTTTGTTTCTATTGCAATTTGATCATCTTTTTCTAACTTGTTTGCTCCTATCCTTGTCATGAAAAAGGGATTTGTATCGATATTAATGGCTATATCTGCTGCTATTTTCGCATTAACTCCGCATTGTTGTCCATGTTTAGCTTGCAAAAGAACACCTTTATCAGCTTCTGTTGTTGCTTGTCTTTCTTGATTTGTAGTGCTACTAGGCCTTTGATAGTAATATGCTGGTGGAACAGGTTGAGGAGGAAGTACAGTACCTCTGATAAATGCCCTTGCATCATAAGAATCCTTAACGACATTTCCGTACTCGTAGGGAACGACAGGTCCGACAACTTTACCAGGTTTTGCTGATAAGAAAAATGAAATTATTAATAATTATCAACCCAGCATAACTTCAAAAGACTACATTGATAACAAACTATGTCGCACTGACACTTTAAATTGAAGGCAAGTCTGATGTCTGACACGACACTGACACGTGTGATTACATTACATTCAATAAATCTATTTTTTTTCAAATTATTACCAGTGTAAGTGTCTATCTCAGTGCTTCATAGATAACAAACACATATGACATACCTAGTGGAATTCTTTGTGGTCCCTGCATGGGCCTTGGCATTGGAATTTCAGTATCTCTAGAGTTCTTATTATATTCCTCGGGTGTTTGCCGGTTTTTGCTGGAAGCAATACTTGTTTGCTCTTTTTGGGGTATTGTATTTGAATGTACAATTGTTGACCTGTCAATTATTCAAAAACACATGGTCCTTATGAATGGAAATAATCATATAAGTAACATGGAAGCAAATGCAGCATGGAGTAGGTGGGGTTGATTTTAGTCTACCAACTTGTGAAATTGAATTCTCTTGTACATTATGATATGAAAATTGAGAGGGCAACTAAATAGGTTCGGAAATTACTTCAGAGAAAAGTGCCTCAAAGCTAAAGGCTATACCTCCAACTCATGCCGACATTTTATGTAACTTAATCTTGGAAAGGGACCATGTCACATCTATGTACATTAAGACAATTGCCTAGTCTATAGGACATTTTTCTGCTCTCAAACAAAACTCAATAAATTGAAGGCTTAAATTAAATGCATTTTATGTTCCCTTATTTTTACTCCATTCACCATTTTAATTCCCCATTTCTAAATCCGCAATATCGGTCCCTCGAGCTTATAAATGTCAAAAAAAAAAAAATCCCACTTGTGAGTTTGAGGCTAAAATTGGGTGATGTGGCAAGTACTCAGTTGGATAAAAACTCATACATGTACTATCCCTGCCATCAAATTATATTTTTTTTAAATGGTCATAGATGGATTAATTTGACGACATGGATAACACATGGATGAGTTTTTATCCAACTACAAACTTTAAAAATAGAGGGACCAAAATCGTGAATGGAGCAAAATAGACAAACCAAAAGTGTATTTGATGTGTTTGCTAAAGCAAGACCAGAATTTTATGCACTTCACAAAAGCCATTTTGTATGTGTCTCAGTCAGTGATTTTTATTGTAGAACATTCAATCTTGTAATTACCATCTTGATCTTGATATGAGCATAATGTAATAGAAAGTAACCATTAGTCAACAGTAAAATTACTATAGTAATATATCAAAGGCCAAATGAAATCCAACGATAAACTATCAATTGGAATTACCTTGGAAGAGAAACATGCTTTCGATCAAGCGGCATAACGGGACCATTTTTACCATTTTCCTCAAGATGAGCAAACTGCTTTCTGAATTGATCCACAGCACTGCCAAGAATTGGACCACAAAAATTTACGATAAAATTATAAAGTTGAAAATCATTAAAAGTCAAAAGATATAATAAATGCCATTTAATAAATCAAAACCTTGGGTAGAGAAAATTAGTTCTCTCTGTTCCATTCATGTAGTCTTTCAAAAGTTGAGGATGGTACTCTAGAATCTCTCGGAAAATTAGCTCTCGAACTTCTTCCTTTGTGACTCTTCGTCTTTCAAATTCAAACTCCATTTTGGTGATAGGCTGGCAGGACGGTTCCCTCTCAACTTTTGCCAGTCCCTTGAAGTAAGGGTCAGCCAGTGCCTGAAAGCAACAAAACATTTAAAAAACTCGAACACGAAAATCAAGACACCATATTATTATACACTACTACACATTGTAATGAATGATTATATTTTAAATAGACATTAGAAAGCAATAGAGCATGCTGTAACAAACCTCTTCAGCCGTAGGGCGGTCTTTTGGGTCAAAAGCAAGTAACCTTTCCAAAAGTCGTAGTGCTAAAGGGTCTGCATTGGGAAATTTTTGTGCAAATGCCACAGGCTGCTTCTTTCTCATGCTAGTTAGGTATCTCCTTGCCTTTTCATTGCGCACCTTCATCCGACGCAAAAAATTGTTACAAGCTGGTAATTTTTGGTTCAGAATTAAACTAAGCAACACAAGTGGTTTTTCCTTGATAGGTGAATATACTTACTCGCGATATAGTATCCAGTGAGGGAGTGCCGAGAAGATCAGTCATTAGATCCAACTGATGAACAACATTTTTTCCAGGAAAAAGTGGCTTTCCTGTTAGTACTTCCGCAAAGATACAACCTATACTCCAAATATCAATCGCTGGTGTATACTGCATCAAAATTTACCGGAAAAAAAAAAGTATTACAACTACGAAAAGTGAATCCAAAAACGGTTACCTATGTGATGTGCATATCAAATAGAGTAAAAAATTGAGTTAATAACGCTTAATAACTCATTTAAATCTAAACAAACGCATTAATATTTGTTTGCACTCCAAAAGGTACAAGATGTATAACATAAAACCTTATGTTGCTAATAACTATTAAAAAATTTGACAAAGTCAAAGACCAAAGATGCAGAAAACTACATAAGAGATGTATTGATTGGTCCATAGACATTAAATTCATATTGAATTCCTAACAACTTATTACCAAACACTAAAGTAATCAATATGTGACAGTTTTTTCTGCCGTACACGATGCTTGTGCAATTAATTCAAAGTGTTAGTTCCATGGCAGATACGAAAAAGAACAGAAAACTTATACAACGAAAAATAAAGTTAATAAAAAATAATATATTGATCTTTCAGTCTTAGGTCTTATGGTTAGCTAATTGATGAAAAAGAAGATAACAAAATATGTAACGGGCCGATATGAAAATTGAAAAAAACAATGGTAAGTCGAGACTATGCATATTCATGTAGCCTCTCTCTCACTTTTAACAAGTCCTAAGAAAACCGAAAAAGACATACCTTAGAGTAAAATGACCCACATAGCTCTGGAGCTCTATACCACCTTGTAGCAACATAATCCTACACACAAATGCATTAAACAAGCAATAAGAAAATAATGATAATAATAATAACAAAAACAACAACATTAACAACAAACAAAGCTTATATGAAAAAATGGAAATGTTAAGAAATACCGTCCAAAATATAGTTGTTGGTGTGTCACTGAAAGCAACTCTAGCTAGGCCAAAATCACAAATTTTGAGTTTACAGTTTGCATTTGCCAGTATATTTTTTGGCTTCAAATCTCGATGATAAACATTCGCTGCATTATATAGCTAACAATTAGATGAGAAATATTGACATCAATGCTAGCAAACTCATATTAAGAAATAGATAATACAATTACCGGTGTGAATATACTTGAGTGCTCGAAGCAATTGATAAAGAAAAAACTGATAGTGCTCTTTGGTTAAGTCATCATTTGCTTTAATGACTTGATGAAGATCTGATTCCATGAGCTCAAAAACAACGTAAATATCTTTGAAGTCCTTCCTAGAAGGAGGGAGCATAATATGTTTTATTTCAACAATATCAGGATGTCGAAGCAGTCGTAGCAGCTTTATCTCACGGAGAATACGTGCAGCATCGGATATATGCTCAAAGATGTCATGAATTTTCTTAATAGCCACTTTTTCGCCAGTGTGAGTGTCGATGGCTGAACAAACAACACCGTAACTTCCTTTCCCAATGACTTCTTGAATCTTGTACCGGTTGGCATCGCCGTATTCGGAGAAAAAGTCCATCTCGGTCGAACTCTGTAGCAGAGATATAAAATTATTATACAGAGAAAAACAGATCAATTCAAATTTAAAAGTCTGAAAACATTCACAAAATCAATTAAAGGAACAGTAGAAGCAAATTTTCAATATTTTGATAGAAATTTAGATGAAAGTAAAGTTTTTGCTGTATTACTGAGAAACTCATTTATATTAAAACATATCTCAGACATAAGAACTCACCAATAATATCAATAGATATTAGATAAGATACAAATCTGTGTGTTTTCCTAGAATTCACATTATGGAATTAATGTAACATTAAAAAGTATAAACTCAAAGAGGACTTGCATTATATTTACAGGAATAAGATCATTTTAACATCCATTGGAACAACACAAATAAACTAACAAATAATAAACAGAATGACACATTTTTTTCCCATTAAAATCAGTCTAATTCTTTTATAAGCAAATTGATATTATTCTAAATTATAATATCTTTTTAACACAACAGAAATGTATAGAATAATTTTGGAGGGAATACAATACACATTTTATTTCCACATAGAAGTGATCATACACAATTCACTATTAAAAATTAAATGAAGATCATTCATAACTCTGCAAAAGAAGGAATTACAAAATTTAGAATTAACAGAGGATTAAGGAATTTAGAAGGCATAATATTGCCAACTCATCAAAACAAAACAAATAGCTGACAAGATCTGATTTGATAGCATAAAACATGAAAGGATTTAAAACAGGAATATCATCAAGTATCTAGACAAGGATTAGGATCAAAAGGTGTAAAAAGAGAAAAATTACAAGGATTGGATCAAAAAAACAATACCAACAAAACCATCTAATCAGTTGCAAAGAAGCAAGTGAATTTCATCAACACCTCAAAAAAAGTTTGTGTTAAAAAAAAGATCTAGCCAATCAGGCCTTTATCCTCCATATGTTACAGAAACATGACAGAGTGATAGAAACAATTGAAAATGGTGCCAATAGAAAATTTTCACTATCCAAAATTCACAATCATAAGCATATGATACAGCACTTTAAAATTTTCCTTGTCACAACCATAGTCATAATAATTGATACAACATTAAAAAGAAGGAAAAAAAAAAAAAAGAATTTTCTCAATCACAATTACATAGATAATTAACAATAACAAAAAAATCCACCTTTTTCCTATGATCTTGCTGCATTTTCTGCTGACACCCACAAATTTTCCAAAAAATCCCTATGAGGTAAAGATCAACAACAAACTCAACAAACCCCAAATCTCAACAAACAAAAAAAATCTCCCACAACAAAATAAAACCCAAAAACTCAAAAAGAAATCACCTTTAACTCAACCACATTTACCCCATCTACACCTACACATTATCACAAAAGCACAACAATCCCACTTTATTCTTCCCTTCACAAAACATAGAACCCAAATAAGATCCCACATACACTTTCCCTTATAATCAAATATCACACCAAACTATAGAACAAAAACCACCCACAATCATATAGTGACTTTGCTCCAACCCCAGTAATTAAATTAAATTACCCTCATTTTCATTTTCATAATAACCCCACCAAAGATCCAACCTCAATACAAATACCCTTTAGCTACCTTCAACAGAAAAAGAAAAAACAAGGGGTACCCACGATTTGTTTCAGCTGAAAAAACCAAACTTTAAAAAGAATTAAAAGAAGTGGCAGAAAAATTAAGAGCGTGCAGTGTACAAGATCTGTGTACACCGACACAACGAGAGAGAGAGAGAGAGAGAGAGAGAGAGAGAGAGAGACGTGTAATTTTAGAGAGATACAAGGCTTAAATCTAGTGGGTACCTTTATGTATCTTATCCGTAAGTTAGTTTAGATACATGTTGCTCTATACGTTATACGGATACTGTATTTTATACGGAATTGGTGCCACTGTTATTTCTTGAAATACGAGGGTATTTTTGTCAAACTATTTTTTTATTACTTTCTTCGTATTAAAATGAGCATGTCTAACGTTTCATATCTATTAAAAATATAATAAATAAAATAAAGAAAAAAATCACCAAATCAACTTAATTAATATTGGTACTTTTTATTATCATAAAAAAAAAATACTTTCAAAATAATGTATTATATAATAATAATTAATTGATAAAATTGAAAAAATAAAATAAAATTACATAACTTAAAACTAACATTTATTTCAAAATCGATTTTATCCTGTAACAAAATACATTGATTGCAAAATAGAGGAAAACACTAAATTAAAAAATGATTTTTTGAATAAATTTAGATATCAACGTTATATTTTTACATGATTTTTAATTTTTATATAATTTTTGCTATCTTATTAGATGTTTTTTCTTTCACATCAAAACGGACGTACACACTTATGGATTTACTGTATTGATTTTTTAATGTATAAATAATACAATTCTTGCTAGATATATTATCTTTTTTCTTCGGGAATTATTATTACCTGTCCCCTCTGTGAGTTACATGTGTCAAGTTGGACAGGTACGTGATGACACGTGGTGACTTATAAGAGGTTGGAGAGATAGTTAGTGGGACCCACGTTGCAGTGTATACAACATTGGAGCAATTGTTTTTTGGTATAATGCCACTATCATCATCTTGTAATTATTTTGGTTTTTGTGTGTGTAATGCATTAAGATTGGGATGGATGGTAGTATGTGGTGCCACTAGATATTTCATTATGTCCTCCTTTTAGTGTAAAAAGTTTGCAATTAGAGGCTTGTTGAATTATTTCAAAAATAACTATCAATATAAGAAAATAAAATATTATTAAAAAACTAATATTATTTTTCTTAATTTTAACCATTGAATAATATGGAAGAGTGTCATCAAATTAGAGACTTATAAAGACTATCATCAAATTTAACGTCATATCAATCTTATATATGAGTTGTTAACATATGGTTGGATTTGTCATATCAAATACCGCGTATAGTTAATAATAATGAATACCAACAAATATTTTTTATGAAGATAAATTAGATTAAAGATCGTGGATCTTACACTATTTTTTATCATTGAACATATGTGGAATAAATTAATTTAGTTGTTAGGATTAACATTTTGGTTTCATTATTTCTCATTAACTTCTAAAATATTTGTGTATTGTTAATGTGGTTCTGTTTTCTAAAACATGTATTATCCTTATTTTAACATTTGAATAAAACTTATTATTTGTGTCCGAAAAAATCCGTTGGACACACAATATAAGTTTTTCCTCTCAACCGAATTTTCTTCTTACATAAGATTAAACTCCTGACCACTTAATTAAGGGACTCGAGTCTCAAATCAATTTATTATTAAAACTTGATACAAATATAAATTTAGTTAAAGATATGTAACTTTTTACATCATTAATATATAGTTTTATTAGAATTTAATACATAGTATTAATCATTAGTTTTAATCACATTTCAATTCTTATTAAAAAAAATCACATTAAAATTGATTCACCAAAACAAAATCACATGAAAATTGTTAAAACTTTATTTTGATCTATACAAAAATTATTATTTTTAGTTACACAAACTTAATAAGAAATATTGTGTTCTTAGTTTCATTCATCTGGTACGAAAAATTAAAAATGCATTTTATTTTGTATTTTTAAGACTAAAAACTAAAATTTACTAATAATATAACAAAAATTAAAATATATTTCCAGTAATTTATATCATTATCACGATCCATAAACGTAATTTCTTCTTTCTTGATACA
>JBBPBP010009777.1:36845542-36857167 GCA_037974735.1 Cicer chorassanicum | reverse complement strand
AAAATAATTTTATATTTCATGATTATTATAGTTGACCGTTAAAAATTAACAGAAATTATATCCCCTTTTCTGAGGAGGAGAGATGTTAAATAACTCATATGTTTTCTAATATATTTAATTATACACTCACTATATTTATTTTTCAAAGAACTGCACACACCCTTTTTATATTGTATTTTAATATACATATTGTTCTAATTTTTCATTTAACGAGAAATGTGTGTAATCAAAGGAATTATAAAATACACTCTCTGAAACTTAATTATAATCTAAAAGGTTAAATAATTGGTATAAATTTAGAAAAGATACATTTACATTCTTGTTTATATTTAAGTCCGATGGTATGTGTCATTTAAGTCTACATCGTTAGAGTTATGTGTAATTTGCTCTTAAGATTGTTTAGGATTTGGTTGGGCATCAATACCAAATGGACTAATTAATTGAACTTGTTTAATAACTCCTTTTGGTTTTGAAATTTTTTAGAATCAATCATGCTAGAACTCACAAGGACTAAATCAAAACATGTTGAATATATTACTCCATTCATCTCAAAATGATTGACTCATTTGCATAAAAAAAATATTTTAAAATAAATAACTTTTTTAATTTTTAATACACTTTCTTTTTTCTTTTCAACTGTACCATCTAATTACTAGTTACGTGATTTATATAAATTATCTTCCACTATACATTTATGACATTGATATGCATCAATATTTAATGAGAATAATTTGATAAAAATAATATTTTTTCTCATTCATTTAAACAATTTATTATAATATGTGCAAAATGAATAAATTGATCAATTATTTTGGAACCGAGAGAATAATAATGATGGTGATGGAAGTGGATAATTCATATATAAACAAAGGAAATTAGGATGGAAGTGGATAATCCATATATAAACCAAGGAAATTAGAAGTTAGGGTCTCAAATTTGAGAATGATAAATAAATTAGTCTATTGAGAAGTTGATGAATCATAAGCCTTATACATTAATTTAATTCATAAACGCAATCTCGAATTAAAAAGTGCTGGGAGACCTCTGTAGTATTATTTATCATATTTATCACAATGGCGTTATAAAAAATTAAAAATAATTTGACTTTACATTATTTTAAATAGAAGAATCTTAACATACGATCTATTAACATATTAAAAGGAAATGATTTCAAATTAGCCGTCTTAGCCCAGTGGTAGAGCGCGTGGCTTTTAACCACGTGGTCGTGGGTTCGATCCCCACAGACGGCGACTTATAATTTAATTATTTTTGACTTATAATTAAATGAAATTAAAAATATTCATTTAATCTTATATATTTTATTAAAGTATGCCCACTAATTTTTCGAATCATGAAAATAAGGGCAAACAAAGTATGAAGTAAAACCAATCCTATTAACTGAACTTTTGTATTGATATAGAATAAACTTATTTGAAAAAAATAAACTATAAGTTGGTTTTTATTTTACAAAAAATAGTATGTATTTATTTAAATTGGTAGAATTACATCGATCGATCAAGAACAATACAATTCAAAGTTTCTAAAACTGAAAGGGATAAATCTGCGTGCAAACTCACAGTATCCAAGTCAAAAAACATAAAAAAGTAAAATGCCTACACACGTGACAATGTACAAATATGTCAAATTTGAATAGCATGAAATACTCATGTCTCGATGCTATAATGTTGAAGACGTCAAATACATTGATTAAATATGTATTGGATAAAAAATGATATGTTAATCTAAACTAAATGATCACCGCAACAACATAAAGAAATTAAAACTGTATGACGATGAACAAAAACAACGCTGCACTATATATATATATATATATATATATATATATATATATATATATATATATATATATATATATATATATATATATATATATATAATTTTTCGTAAAGCTTAAAGTATATTAATATAAAAGAAATAAATAAAAAACTGAGGGCAAAAGTCCAAACCTAGAAAAAAAAAAAGCAAAAACTAAACTACGTATCTCAAATAGTGCTCTAAGAACCAATTTTAGAACTAAGTTTGTAGGGCATAACATGCACAACATGCCTACCTGCGACATCCTCAGCCACATGTTGGTTCCTTCGTTGTTTCCTATTAACATCATTGACTAGATATTTGATAGCAATAATCGTTTCTTCGACATCTGAATATTTCTTGGAAGATGTGTCTGCCCTAAAGTCAATTTTAAATCAAACCAAGGTCTTAGACGTGACTCACGAAATGGCATACAGCCAAACCTAGAATGGGGTTAAATAGAGCTCGATACTTTCAAAAAATAGTTTTGAAAACTTCTGGTCGCACAACAGTAATGAAAAATCTTTTAATGCGATAGGCTCATTGAAATGGGCATAAGATATTTGGATTGATTCGATGATGGTGTCTGAAATAAACAACACAAAATTCAATAGAGACTTATACAAAAAAAACATAAAATTGATTGAAGTAATTTAGTACTATAATCAAATATGACAAAGATCATCAAATAAAGACTCGATGAATCTTAATCAATAGAAACATTATTATATCATATTTTCTTCAAATTGAATCAAATCTTAGATGTTGAATTGCAATGTTCAAACCATAATTTTATTCAACATTAAAAACCAAGACAAGATTTCAAAACAGAAAATCTTAGAACAAGTTTTTTATAAAGTTGCATCATAACACAATTTGCCATCAAACTTCAAATCAAAATAGATAATCAAGAACAAAGTAAAAATGCAAAAATTAATGTTAGGGATAGAGTGATTCACGTGGCGAATTATACATGTTCTTCTACTTCGTCCTCGCTCAGAGAGTACATCTTGTCCTCATTCAAAAGAATGAGAGCTTTCATCCTTTTTATGATTGTGAATGTTTACAGAATCCTTCAACGAAAGTTACAAAAACTTGTACCAAAAACCCTTATTTCGTAAATACTATTTTATACATAATCTTGAAGTTGTTGGAACCAAGTTGGCTCTAGTATACAATTCTTTCATCGTGTTTTGATGATAACAAATGTACCTTGTGAGAATAATTTATTGCACTAATGATTTTATTGAGTGTGCAATAAATAGAACCTGGAAATGGTATCAGGGGAACATATTAGAGGAAGTGAAGATGTTAGAGGAAATGAATACATTAAAGGAAATGAAGATGTTAGAGGAAACAAAGACATCAAAGTATGTTCTGATGATCAAGTACTTGAACCAAACAACACAACTTTTAACTTTGATGATCAAGTATGTTCTGATGAAGAAAGTCAACGATCTAATGAAGACTATGTTGTTTCATAATTCTGATGGTCCAAGACCATATTCTAATATGTTCCCAATGCTCTTAAACAAGCGTATGAAATAAGGTTCAAGGATAATTATTTTTAAGCGCTATTTGGACATTCTCGCAAAAAAATCACTTTAGGAGCACACTTCAATCTTCAGCTGCAGGCGCAAAAACACACTAAATTACCAGCATGTGGATTTGACTTATCTGATTTCGTTTCCTATGACCTTTTCACTTCCTCTGTTGGTGGTATCATCTGGTCACTTCCTCTGTAATATCCTCTGGTGGTATCATCTGGTCATTTCCTCCGATTTTCCTGCTTCTGCATAATTAGTGAAATCATTATTGCAATAAAATGTTTTCTTAAAGTACTTTTGTTAACATCAAAACTATAGGTAGAAAACTAACTTGGTTCCAACAATCTCCCTCTTTTTGATGATGACAATACTGTATTTTGATAACAATTTTTCCTCTTATTTCTTGACTCCCCATGACTTAATGCTCCTCCTAATTCCAAGTAATTTTTTCATTATCTCGCCATATTATTGTTCTCAAATATCTTTCCCCCTCTTTTGTCATCAGATAAAAAGACTTGAAAGTGAATAATTTTTTTTGGTAGCTGCCCCTCTCCCCCATTTTTTTTAATAGAATGAATAGAACATAAACCATAGTCTAATATGAATATAACATAAAACTAATCATAGTAAGAATCTAAACTACTCTTAAGTTTGGCTAGTGGTTTTCATCATGGTGAAGTTTAGATTCTTCCTAATGAATTCAAAAGTATCTTTAGCTAGTAGTTTGGTAAATATGTTAGTCCATTGGTGTTCAATGTCTACAAACTGGATATTTAGTACTCCTTTTTGAACAAAGTCCCTAATGAAGTGGTGTTTGATTTCTATGTGTTTGGCTCTAAAATGTAGGATTGAGTTC
This sequence comes from Cicer chorassanicum, assembly GCA_037974735.1. Classification (NCBI taxonomy): domain Eukaryota; kingdom Viridiplantae; phylum Streptophyta; class Magnoliopsida; order Fabales; family Fabaceae; genus Cicer; species Cicer chorassanicum. The sequence continues at coordinate 36,852,949 of JBBPBP010009777.1, read as the reverse complement.
TTGGTTAGGAAAATGGTAGAAGTGTTGTCACAGAATATGAAAATGTTACTATCAAGAATCTTGTAATCTTCCAATTTATGTTTCATCCATAACAATTTAGAACTGCAACCAACTGCTGAAATGTGCTCAACCTCTGCTGTTGACATATCAAATATGTTTTGTCTCTTACTTGACCATGAGATTAAGTTTTAACAAAGAAATGTGTAGTTTCCACTTATGGTTTTTCCCTCAAGTTTGTGTCCAGCATCACAATAGTTACTTTGTACTTAGTAGATGTCTTGTAGAGCAAGCTAAGATTGGTGGTACTTTTTACGTATTTAAGGACCATTTTAACATTAGTTAAATAAGATTCCCTTGGATCAGTCTAAAATCTTGCACACATACTAAACATAATATCAGGGGTGGAGGTAGTTAGGTAAAGTAGTGATCCCATCATTACTCTATATGTTTTCTGGTTACCTTTCTGGCCTTATTAATCATTTTCAAGTGATCAAGTAGGGTGAATTGGTATAGCCATAGGTTTACAATCATTCATTTTAAACTTCTTGAGAAGCTCTTTTGTATATTTGATTTGATGAATGTATATGCCTTTTTTACTTTGCTGAATTTGTATCCCTAAGAAGAACTTAAGTTCTCCCATCATACTCATTTGAAATTCAAGCTTCATCAACTAATCAAATTCTTGCTAAAGAGTGCCATTAGTAGATCCAAGAATAATGTCATCCACATAAATTTAAATGATAAGAATGTCATCTCCTATTGATTTTTTAAATAGGGGGTTGTTTACTTTTCCTCTTTCAAAATCGCTTTTTAGCAAGAAGTTACTTAGTCTATCATGCCATGCCCTAGGTGCCCGTTTTATATCATACAATGATTTCCTAAGTTTAAATATATGGTCTGGAAATTCATAACTATTAAAACCTGGGGCTTGCTTAACATAGACTTCTTCACTTATATACCCATCTAGATATGCACTTTTAATATCCATTTGGAATAATGTAATGTTCTTATAAGCAACAAAAAAGATTAGGATACAAATAGCTTATAACCTGGCCACTGGAGCAAATGTCTCAGTGTAATTAATGATTTCTTGTTGACTATAGCCTTGTGCAACAAGTCTTGCCTTGTTTCTGACCACTTCTCCTTTTTCATCTAGCTTGTTTTTGCAAACCCACTTGTTTCCAATATGTTTTTCTTTGGTCTAGGTACTAGATCCCAAACATTATTCCTTTTAAATTCATTTAACTCTGCTTGCATTGCAAGTATCCAGCCATTAACTTCCAATGCTTCATCAACAGAGGTAAGTTCAATTGATGATAGTAGACCAAAAAAAGTTCTGTCTTTCAGTGATGATCTGGTCTTCAAAGGATCATTTTCATTAATTATTAGAGTTTTATGATGGGATGACTTGTACTTCCATCCAGAACTCCCTTCTAACTTATCTTGACTGCTTCTGACTTGGTCAGATTCATCCTATGATGATTTGTCATCTTTTTTTTTTTATTTACTTGTATCCTCTAATTTTTTCAGGTTCTTCTGATTTGTCTGCATTTGCTTCCTCTGGTTCCAGTAAGCCTGCATTATCGTCAACATGTTTTGACTTTTTAAGGTCGAGCTATTTGTCATCAAATTTAACATGTATTGATTCTTCCACAATTTGAGTTTCCCTATTAAACATTATATAAGCTTTAGATCTTTCAAAGTATCCAATGAAGGTGCACTTTTGTGATTTGGAATCAAACTTTCCAAGGTTTTTTTTAGTGTTTAACATATAACAAGTACAACCAAATTGTTTAAAGTAGCAGATGTTAGGATTTTTACCCTTCCATTATTCATATAGTGTTTTATTCAATATTGACCTAATTAAGATTCTATTTTGAATATAACATGATGTGTTAATTGCCTCTGCCCAAAAATGTTTTGCAATATCCATCTCATTTAGCATGGTTCTGGCCCTTTCTTGAAGAGATCTATTTTTTCTTTCTACAACTCCATTTTGTTGTGTGTTCTAGGAGAGGAGAAATTGTGAGAGATTCCATTCTCATCACAAAAACTTTCAAATAACTTGTTTTCAAATTATCCTCTATGATCACTTCTAATAGTTACAATCTTAATATCATTTTCATTCATTACTTGTTTGCAAAATGCGATAAACACTTTGTGGCATTCATCTTTATTTCTTTAAATTTTTATCCTAGTGTAATCATCTACTATCACAAAGCCATACTTCTTTCCATATAGTGATGTTGTTTTCACTGGCCCACAAAGATCTACATGTAAGAGCTCAAGTGATTTTGAGGTAGAGACTAAGTTCTTTGGGATAAGTCATGGATTATGAAGCCACAAGCATCGGGTGCATATGAGCAAGGGAAAGTGGAATTTATTAATTTTTCCTTTAAAGATGAATAAAAAAATTATGAAATAATATGCCTTTGTATTTTATATTTTGAAGCATGGGATAAGTCATGGATTATGATGCCATAAGCATCAGTTGCATATAAGCAAGGGAAAGTGGAATTTATTAAATTTTCCTTTAAAGATGAATAAAAAAAATTACGAAATAATATTCCTTTATAAACTTTGTGGTTTCAAAAAACTGCAAAATATGAGTGTAATGTTTGAACACTTAAAATGGTTACCATTTTCAAAGGGATACACGCTTTGGCTACCCCATGGGGAGTCATTAGGGGAACTAGTAGTTTCTCACCTAGTATTATTCCAAATATAGTTCAAGACACTATAGTTGTTGAAGATCCTATTCAGAACATGGTCAATATTGTGTTTGAAGTTGATAGGGTTTAGACAAATGAAGTACTCATTGCTTCAACTGTAGAGATTGACCAAGATGAACATGTGATGCAAAGTGAAACTCATGAAAGGAATGAAACCAAAGAGTTGTATGAATTAACTAGAGAATGAGAATAACCTTTATATGAAGGGTGTATAAAATATTCAAGATTGTCTTTTTTGGTAAAGTTGTATCATACCAAGTATTTGTGTGGATTGAGTAATATTCAATAACAATGATTTTAGAGCTATTAAAAGATGCATTTGAATAAGAAAATATTCCAAGTCCGCTCTATGACGCCAAGAAAAAAATCACAAAACTTGGTTTGAAATATGTAAAGATACTTGCATGTCCGAAAAATTGTATGCTTTATTGGGGTAAAGATGAAGAGAAGGAGACTTGCCAAATTTGTAACACTTACAAATGGACATCAAGGGCAACGACTGGTGATGGAGATAATCGGAAAAAAGTTCTTGCAAAAGTTCTTCGTTATTTTCCATTGAAACCTTGATTACAAAGGTTATTTTTGTCATCAAAGACAATCGAGGATATGATATAGCATGCAATCGATACTAAGAAGGATGGAATGGTGAGGCATCATCAAGATTCAGAAGCTTGGAAACAATTTGACATGACACAAACTTGGTTTGCATCAGAGCTACGAAATGCGTGTCTTGCATTGGCTAGTATAGTTTTAATTCATTTGGCATGATGAGTACAAATTATAGTAGTTGATCAGTTATTTTCATCCCACACAACACTACTTCATGGGTGTGCAAGAAGCATACATTTTTTGTAATGTCAATGATAATTCTAGGTAAAAAATGCCAGGAAATAATATTCATGTCTACTTACAACCTCTAGTCAAAGAGTGGAAGGAGTTATGGACAACAAGTGTGGATACATAAGATTCTTTTAAGAAAGAGATTTTCACATTACTTACAACTTTGATGTGGACGATTAGCGACTTTCTGAAATTAGGTACACTTTCTAGGTGGAACACATACACTGAACTTGCTTGCCTATTATGTAACTTTGACTCTACATATTGTTTTCTTCTTGATAGTGAAAAATGGTGTTTTATGGTTCATCGTCATTTCATTGATCGAGGAAACCAATTTAGATTGAACAAGGTCCACTTTGATGGTCAACAAGATATACGTAGTCCACTAATAACATTATTTGGTCATCAATTTCTTGAATAGGTTAATGACATTAAGGTCGTCTTTGGTAAAACTACACAAGTTGAAACTCAACAATGGGAAAAGAACAACATATTTTGTGAATTTATTGGAAGGATAATCAGATGCGTCATAATATTGACATGATGCATATTGAGAAATATGTGTGTGAAAATATTCTATTTAGTTTGCTAAATGATAGTTTAAAGAGTAAATACCATGTTAATGCTTGAAGAGACCTTCAAGCTATGGGCTTAAGACCTGATCTTTGGCATAAGGAAAATGAAAAAATTTCTCCAACAATCTTTACTTTGACTAGTAAAGGTCAAATGAGATTTTTAACAACATTGAAGAATATCAGTGTGCCCGATGGTTATTCAATTAGTATTTCTAGACGTATTGACTTGGAAAATCTTAAATTGAGTAGAATTTGGAAGAGCCATGATTTTCATATATGGATGGAACAACTTCTACCATTAGCCATTCAGACAAAATTACCTGATGAGGTTTTAACAATATTGATTGAGTTATGCTCATTCTTTAGACAATTGTGCAGTAAAGAATTTAAAGTTAAAGATTTATTAATGTTGTACAAATTGACTCCCGTGTAACCGAATTATTTCCTTGAGTTGGAAACCTGTTGGTGGATCTTCATATTACACCCTTACACCAATTGAAAAGTTACAGACTCATAGACACATTTTAACAAATTGCCCTATAGTTGACTACTATTCAAAGTAAGTAATTTTATTCCACTTGATTTATTTAATACTAAGTTTTCTTTTTTGTACTGTAATATGAAATAACTGTAACACCCTGATTTTTAACAGCGCAAGTGTATTTTTTTTTCAAAAATAAATTGATAAAACCAAATCCATAAATAAAGAAAATACTTTTGGATAAAATGTTTAAGTCGTAACACGACGACAAAATCATAATTAATTACAACAGCGGAAATATTTTTGGAACGAAAATCCAAAGTATCCAAATATAAAATACATCGACTAAAATAATCTGTATCAAATACATAAGTTCCCTTTTTACTATCACAACCTTCAAATAAGAAAGGGAAATAAATAAAATTCTTAAATAGAACCGTAAGCTGATCATTAATCTAATTGAGGATGACTGGGTACTGAGAATCCACAAGTGGTATCAAGCCCTAATGCTTTCAGTCACAAAACCAACCCATCATTGTGCTACGCCTTAGATCGACCCTGGTTCTCATCTGAGGGCAAAGCCCAGATTTCCACAAAAGTTGTAAAGGGTCACCAACCGAAATTAACAAATACCACATAGCATTCAATTTTAAATGCACAAAATCACCTTTCAACTTAGCATGCATCTAGAAAGGGTTTGCATATGCTAAACATGCATAAACAAGGTTGAAAAATGATGTTTTTGACCAAACTGCACTGTCGTATTCGAATGCAGCATGACTATATTCGAATACAAATGCAAAAACAGCACAAACAGCGCAACTGTATTCGACTACAGCCTCCTTGTAGTCGAATACAGATGCGAAAACAGCGAAAAACCATGCACATTTGTATTCGATTACAACCTCCTTGTATTCGAATACAAATGCGAAGTCAGTGGCAAAACTTTGGAATCTGTATTCGACTACAAACTCCTCGTAGTCGAATACAAGTGCGAATATGCAAGTCAGAGACAAAAACAACGTATCTGTATTCAACTACAACCCTGTTGTATTAGAATACAGCTGGAAAAGTGACATATTTTCAGTTTTGAAACTACATCAAAATCATTCAAACACTTTCAACACCAAGTCAAACAATCCCAAACTTCAAATACACCACAGTCACACACAACAATCAAGTATATATATACAACCGTCAAAATATATCAAACGCGACTCGCGTGCCAAGCACCCTAATGCAATGCGTATATGCCAATGCACATGACATCATCCCGTGGCCCATCCGGTCACCACTATCACCATGACCCATCCGTTCACCATGTGCTCTGAAATGCATCATCCCGTGGCCCATTCGGTCACCATGTACTATGAGATGCATCATCCCGTGGCCCATCCGGTCACCACTATCACCATGGCCTATCCGGTCACCATATACTATGAAATGCATGATCTCGTGGCCCATTCGGTTACCACTATCACCATGGCCCATCCGGTCACCATGTACTATGAAATGCATGAGCATACTCTGACTCTTAACACCACAACTATTAAGTAAATGCAGCTATTAAGATATTCCCCATTTTTAATGCTCATTTAACACTAATGATTTTCAAATTTAACACAGAGCATACTCACACATACAATCCTCAAATCACATGGAATTTAATTCACATTGAATTCAAATCACCATATACACCAATCTCATCAATTCATTTTACACAAAAACCACACATAAATTGCATTTATTCAAAATCCCACATTTTCAAACATCAAGCACATCTCAACATTCATAATATTACCCATGAACACATCAATCACACCAAGCAAAAATCACCACCACCCATACCTCAGAACTCATTAAATTCAATTTCACAATTTCACCCATAAAATGCATTAAATTCATTTCCCACAACATTACACCTTAAACTCATCAAATTCATTTTCCAAAATTTTCAACCATGACACACCCAATCAAAACTCCAAATTGTTAAACAAAACCCACCAAATTTCTTTTCCACAACTCACATAAAACCCATTAAATTCATTTTCCCCAAATTCACACATAAACCCCATCAAAATCAAACTCCACAAATACACATATAGAGTCCTATATGCAAGCTAAAAATTTGGAAGGAGCCCTTACCTTCGTTGTAGCTTTAACGGTCGATTACGGCACCGCAATTAAGTTTCGGTAAAACTTCGCTTCGCACGAAGCTTACAAAGTTGGCTCACTAGCACCGTAGCGTGGAGGTGAGTAATTTTCCCATCTGTCACTTCGCGAGATGAAGCTTAGATCTAGGTGAGAAGTGAGGTTTTGCGTTTGAGGGTTTTTTTTTTGAAAAAAACAAAGGAAAGAAGGAGAAGATGGAGTAGCGTACGCGGGCAGGGAAAATGCTTTTTTTTTTTCCCTTTCCTTTTCCTTCCTTTCATATATATATATATATATATATATATACTACTCATAAAATATATATATACATACATATTTATCCCAAACCAACAAATTTCAAACACTCTCACACACACCCCAACAATTTTGATAAAAATATCTATTCTCATTGCAACTCAATTGACAGGTAATTTTTTTTAGCAACTATAGATATTTTTAACAAAATAGTCCGGTAATAAATTTTTCACAACGTAATTAAATTATTTCTCACCAAATAATTCTCACCGCATCTAAAATATATATATATATATATATATATATATATATATATATATATATATATATATATATATATATATATATATATATATATATATATATATATATA